>CM042010.1:122396261-122801261 GCA_023525715.1 Cichorium intybus
TTTCTTTAAAAATATTCCCTTGTTCATGTTCAACTTATAATAAGAACACCGTTTCCTAATGTTTTACTGAAAAATCAAACATATATTCTTTATTAACATGTAATTACATATGTTATTCATGTATGAATAACGTATAAAAATGTTTCTGGTGTGTTAAAAACATATATAAATAGCATTTGATTACAAATTGTGGACTAATCATATGTGAATATGTACTAATTTATATGTGATTAAACACATCATTTTTGAACAAAAATATATTATTCACGTATGAATAACATAAAACAATGTTTCTTGTATGTTAAATTCAAATATGAATAACATGTGATTACAAAATTGTGGACTAATCGCATGTGAATGCATACTAAGTTTATGTGTTAATCATATATGAAAATCACTTGTGTTCACATGTGATTAACATACAAAAAAATATTACATTTATATGTGATTAAACAAATAATTTTGAACTGAAAATATCTTATTAACATATGACACTAGTAAAAAAGCGCACAATGGTCACACTTGATGGAAAAACGCCTGCCACAGTTTTTTTTAAAAGTGTGGCCACAGGACACTGATGAAATTTGGAGAACGTTTATGGATACATGTAAATTAGTTTGTGTGACCATTTTATAGAGAAACAAAACAATGACCACACTTATTTACATAAATGTGACAATCATTCGGGACACTCGACTTCTATGTGACCAAATGATAGAATCACCCACATTTACCGTTTTAAGATGGTGATATTTATTTTATTAGAGATTATAGATATGTAATGGTCACATGAGAAAATTGTACATGTGGCTGTATGATTATGCCATCTTGGACACATCAAATCTAATGTGTCCAAAAGATAACAAATATGGCCACATAAAACAGTCATGTGTCCATAGGATGGTGTTTATGTTGGTGATTTGTAAAATTACCAATATGTATTTAAGTGTAATGGATTAATTTTGTTGACCGAATGTGATCTTGACAAACATTAAACAAGTAAGGAAGGTGTGGAGTACACACTTGTTTGAATTTGATCAAGTTACAAAGTAAACTGTCAATTAGAAATTCAATTTTCCAAAAATTAGTCTGACACGACCCGTGTCAAAATTACACGACCCGTGTCAAAATTACACGACCCGTGTAATTTGCTGCATTTTGACAAAAGCAAGTTTCAGGCACTACACGACCCATGTCAAAATTACACGACCCGTGTAATTTGCTGCATTTTGACAGAAGCAAGTTTGAGGCACTACACGACCCGTGTCAGAATTACACGGGCCGTGTAAGGCATTACACGACCCGTGTCAAAATTACACGGGCCGTGTAACGCGCCCAGTGACAGTTTTTGACAGGTTTTATAGCCGTTTTTGGTCATTTTTCTGGGTACGAAAACATAATCTTTCTCTCATTCTCTGGTCTAGAATTCACTCTGAATCTTATCCAATCAAAGATTTGATTGTACCATCAAAATACTTTGATTTGAAAGTGATTCTTACACGATTTTCAGAGATCCAAGCCATTGTTCATCCCCATTTCTAACAAAAATCAAAGTATTTTCTGCAACAATGGCAAATGAAACTTCTGTGAAAGATATGACAAGCAAATTTGACAAGTTAACCAAGTTTGAAGGCCAAGACTTCCGAAGATGGCAAAAGAAGATGCACTTTCTTCTCACAACCCTCAAAGTGGTGTATGTTCTAAGTACTCCCATGCCTGAAGTTGTTGAAGATGAACCCCTGGAGGCAACAAGAAGGAGATCAAAGTGGGAGAACGATGATTACATATGTCGTGGTCACATTCTCAATGGTATGTCTGATTCTCTGTTTGATGTTTATCAAAATGTTGAATCTGCAAAAGAACTATGGGATTCATTGGAATCCAAGTACATGGCTGAAGATGCTTCTAGTAAAAAGTTTCTTGTAAGCAATTTCATGGGATACAAAATGATTGATTCCGGGCCTGTGATGGAACAATACCATGAAATGTTAAGGATTTTGGGACAATTTGCTCAACACAATTTGAAGATGGATGAAGCCATTTCTGTGGCTGTCATCATTGACAAATTGCCCCCATCCTGGAAAGATTTTAAACACACTTTAAAACATAAGAAGGAAGAGTTGACTCTGGTTCAACTTGGAAGCCATTTACGGATTGAGGAGTCTTTAAAGACTCAAGAACTCGATAACAATCCTAAAGGCAAGAACCAAATTGGTTCTTCTTCTGTGAACATGGTGGAAGGAGAGGGATCTAAGAATTCCAATAAGTTTAAAGGTAAAAGGAAGTTTAAAGGGAAAGATGACAAGTCTTCAAACAAGAAGGCTAAGTTGGTTTGTTGGGGTTGTAACAAACCGGGTCATCTCAAGAAAGATTGTCGCCTCCGTAAGGTGAACAAGGACAAGGGTGTGGGTCCAAGTGGATCTAAGGATCCGGACAAGCAACAAGGTCAGAAATCTGATTTTATTCAAAATCTTAAATATGTGCAAAATTATGTTTCTGTGATTTCTGAAGCATTCTATGTGCAGGATGATGATGTTGCATGGTGGGTTGATTCGGGTGCAACAAGTCATGTTTGCAAGGATCTTCGTTGGTTTAAAGACTATCAACCAATTGAAGATGGACCTGTTGTAAAGATGGGAAATGTTGCTACCGAACCAATCAAGGGACTAGGATCTGTTTTACTCAACTTTACTTCTGGCAAATGTTTATCTTTAGACAATGTATTATATGTACCGGGGATTCGAAAGAACCTCTTATCTGAAATTGTATTAAGTAAGTGTGGTTATAAACAAGTACTAGAAAGTGACAAGTATATCTTGTCAAGACATGGTACCTTTGTTGGATTTGGATAAGTATGTAATGGTATGATTAGGCTTAATCTTAATTATCCTTCTTATGATAATTCGATTTGTATGGCTTCAACTAGTACTAGCAATAGTTTGAATAAATCACAATTATGGCATGCTAGACTAGGACATATTCATTACAAGAGATTAAAAGACATGTCTAAAATGAGTATGATTCCTACTTTTGATATGAATATTGAAAAATGTAAAACTTGTATGTTGACTAAAATCACTAGACAACCTTTCAAAGATGTTGTTAGGGAAAGCAAGGTGTTGGAACTCATACATAGTGACTTGTGTGATTTCCATGCAACACCTTCCCTAGGAAACAAAAAGTATGTTGTTACTTTTATTGATGATGCATCTAAATATTGTTATGTCTATTTGTTGCATTCTAAAGATGAAGCTCTTGATAAATTTAAAATTTATAAACAACAAGTAGAGCTACATAAGAATGAGTTAATAAAGGTTTTGCGTACGGATAGGGATGGTGAATATTATGATCCGGTTTATTTTGAGTCTACCGGAATAATACACCAAACAACTGCTCCTTATACACCACAACAAAATGGTGTAGCTGAAAGGAAGAATAGGACCTTGAAGGAAATGGTTAATTCCATGTTGTCCTATTCTGGTCTTAGTGAAGGATTTTGGGGTGAGGCTATGTTAACAGCCTGTTATATTTTGAACCGAACTCCAAACAAAAAGAGTAAGGCTAGTCCTTATGAACTTTGGCATAAAAAGGTGCCAAATTTGAGTTATCTCAAGGTTTGGGGTTGTAGAGCTGTTGTAAGACTCACTGAACCAAAAAGGAAAAACTTGGGAGAAAAGGGTATAGATTGTATCTTCATTGGGTATGCTGAGCATTCCAATGCATATAGATTCTATGTTATAGAATCTAATGACTCGGTGTCTATGAACACTGTTATAGAGTCAAGAGATGCTATCTTTGATGAAGAAAGATTTACTTCTATACCTAGACCAAGGGACTTGATTCAGCAATCTTCTAGCAAGAACACAACTCAAGGAGAAAATGTCTCTGCTGGTACAAGTTCTGTACCTGAACCTAGGAGGAGTACTAGGACAAGAAAAGCTAAGTCTTTTGGATCTGATTTTCAACTTTATTTAGTTGAAGGAACAAGAGATGAGACCGTCTCTGAACATCAATATTGTTATATTATTGAGGAGGATCCAAAGACATTTAGTGAAGCTATGGCTTCAAGAGATGTTTATTTCTGGAAAGAAGCTATTCAGGATGAAATAGATTCTATCATGCATAACAATACTTGGGTATTGGCTGATTTACCTCCTGGATGCAAGGCATTAAGATGTAAATGGATCCTCAAAAGGAAAATGAAAGTGGATGGCACAATAGATAAGTATAAAGCCAGATTGGTTATCCAAGGCTTTAGGCAAAAAGAAGGTATTGACTTCTTTGATACTTATGTTCCTGTGGCTAGAATATCTACTATTAGATTATTGTTGGCTCTTGCAGCAATACATAATCTTGTAATTCATCAAATGGATGTGAAAACTGTATTCTTGAATGGTGAATTAGATGAGGAGATTTACATGAAACAACCTGAAGGGTTTGTGATGCCTGGACATGAAAACAAGGTTTGCAAGTTAAAGAAATCATTATATGGTTTGAAACAAGCACCAAAACAATGGCATTAAAAATTTGATGATGTGATCTTGTCTAATGGTTTTGCATTAAACCAAGCTGACAAGTGTGTATATAGCAAATTTGATACTTCTGGAAAAAGAGTTATAATTTGTCTATATGTAGATGATATGTTGATTTTTGGTACTAGTCAAGATGAAGTTGACAAAACCAAGAAATTCTTATCATCTAGTTTTGACATGAAAGACATGGGGGAGGCGGATGTGATTCTTGGTATAAGAATCAAGCGTGGAAACAATGGTATTTCAATCACTCAATCTCATTATATTGAGAAGATATTGAAAAAGTTCAACTTTGAGAATTGTTCTCCTGTTAGTACTCCTATAGATCCTAGTCTTAAGCTTCTACCTAATAAAGGATCTCTTGTGTCTCAACTAGAATACTCAAGGGCTATTGGTTGTCTTATGTACGCCATGATTAGCACTAGGCCTGATATTGCTTATGCTGTAGGAAAGCTCAGTAGGTATACTAGCAATCCTAGTTCACATCATTGGCAAGCTATAAATAGAGTATTCAAGTATTTGAAAGGAACCATGGATTATGGTTTGACATAAAGTGGATACCCTTCGGTGTTAGAAGGTTATTCAGATGCTAGTTGGATTAACAATTTGGAGGATCACTCCTCCACAAGTGGTTGGGTATTCCTTCTAGGAGGAGGTGCTATTTCTTGGGCATCCAAGAAACAGACTTGTATTACAAGTTCAACCATGGAATCTGAATTCATAGCATTGGCTGCTGCTGGCAAAGAAGCAGAGTGGCTCAGGAATTTAATTTATGAAATTCCATTATGGCCTAAACCGATATCTACCATTTCTATCAGGTGTGATAGTGCTGCAACTTTGGCTAAGGTTTATAGTCAAGTGTATAATGGGAAGTCTAGACATTTAGATGTTAGACATAGTATGATTCGTGAACTCATAACGAATGGTGTGATATCTGTGGAGTTTGTAAGGACTCAGTTAAATTTAGCCGATCATCTAACCAAAGGGTTAGCGAGAGATCTTGTGCACAAGGCGGCTGTAGGGATGGGTTTGAAGTCCACCTAAAAATCTTTGATATTGAGATACCCAATTCTCATCTAATTGAACATTAGATGTTGAATTCAATGTGGAAAGCTTAATATTTGAAGATTGGAACACATTATTGTTTATATCATCCCAAGGTATGTGTTCAGTACTGCAAGTGAAGGAGGTTGAAATTTATTTTCTTAATAGTTCTTTGAAAAATTGCATATGCAGGTGCAAGAATAAAAGAACTACCTATATAAGCATGAAGTTTAGCTGCTTCAAGAAGCTTGGGACTTAGCTTTGTTATGCTTATTGAAGGATAGGACACAAGCTAGTAAAATATAGTGTCAAGTTAGAACTTATGAGAATGTAAACTGGTGTGTGTTATTATCTTCATGTATTCACTATGAATAGAAAGGGTTCAATCCTTAGAGACACCCTGATATTCGAATATTTGGAATGTGTAATACACTAATGTGAAATTCTATCGTCACGATATTTCATTTATGCATCAGTTTTGTATAGTTATGTTTTGTTTAAGTTAATCAAGATTACACTTAAATGGGGGAGGTTTGTTGGTGATTTGTAAAATTACCAATATGTATTTAAGTGTAATAGATTAATTTTGTTGACCGAATGTGATCTTGACAAACATTAAACAAGTAAGGAAGGTGTGGAGTACACACTTGTTTGAATTTGATCAAGTTACAAAGTAAACTGTCAATAAGAAATTCAATTTTCCAAAAATTAGTCTGACACGACCCGTGTCCAAATTACACGACCCGTGTAATTTGCTGCATTTTGACAAAAGCAAGTTTCAGGCACTACACGACCCGTGTCAAAATTACACGACCCGTGTAATTTGCTGCATTTTGACAGAAGCAAGTTTGAGGCACTACACGACCCGTGTCAGAATTACACGGGCCGTGTAAGGCATTACACGACCCGTGTCAAAATTACACGGGCCGTGTAACGCGCCCAGTGACAGTTTTTGACAGGTTTTATAGCCGTTTTTGGTCATTTTTCTGGGTACGAAAATATAATCTTTCTCTCATTCTCTGGTCTAGAATTCACTCTGAATCTTATCCAATCAAAGATTTGATTGTACCATCAAAATACTTTGATTTGAAAGTGATTCTTACACGATTTTCAGAGATCCAAGCCATTGTTCATCCCCATTTCTAACAGTTTATTGGTTACATAGTAAAAGAAAGAAAAGAAGTCGGTTTAAGTGGTTTATTGTCATATGCATTTATATTACATGTGTCAAAATATGATCAATTGTATTGGAAAATTGAAGTACGTGTCATTGTATGCAGGATTGGTGAGCGTAGAATTTAAAAGCGTGTCTATAGGTAAATAAAGTTGAATATGAAAACCATTGTTTGGGTACTCTACATATTTTATGTTCATTGAAAGTGTGACCATTGATATGTAATTGTCATGTGTTTTGTGTTATATTATGTCCAAAGGTAAAAAGTGGTCATCATAAAAAGTAAAAATGTTTATATATATATGCAATGGTGATTAATGGGTAGTCTACATATATGTAATTATACAATGGTGAGTTGTTCACATAACTTTGAATTGGTTAAATTATATATATATATATATATATATATATATATATATATATATATATATATATATATATATATATATATATATATATATATATATATATATATATATAATTAAAAGTCCAGATTTAATAAAGGTTTACTTGTCTAGATGGTTAGGAGGAAAACTATACTCCAATGCATGTACAGAGATCCAGGTTCGAGTCCTGCCAAGGGCAGTTAATGCTATTTTTATGCAAAACCACAAATAGTAGCACAGTCATTTGAACATACGCCTTAGAGCAAAAAATAGTAGCCAAAAACAATTTGTTTCACATACACAATACTAGCAATAGCATTCAACTCTAAAGGTCTCCAGGTGTTATGATCACACAAACCAAAAAGCAATGAAAAAGCAATGGCTAAGTAGATAAATTTTATTAATAGAAATTCCCAGAAAATTGTTGTATGTAGTAAAATAAACATTAAACCTGTTTGTTATAGTCAAATAAACACAAATAGCATTATAAACGTATAGTCAAAGAAACATGTTTACCATCAACCAATGAATAATTTGACCAAATGGAATGTAAGTATTTTCTTGAAAGTAAAACAAATATATCATATAAAACAAAATTATCAACTTTGAAGTCTTCAACCAATGAATAACTTCGACCAAAGTTATTAACTTTGAAGTCTTCGACATATATCAGATTTAACAAAATTATCAACTTTGAAGCCATAAACATTATATCAGACCATTGAATATTTGACTAATGAAGCAAATTTATCAATTTGAGGTTTTGGCATTACATCGAGCATCTGGTGGACAAGAACATAGAATTTGTTATAGAAATGAAAGTCGTAGAGCTAAACCACACACATGTAGCCACCAACACACACATAGAATCTGCTATAGAAATCAGACTGAAATTAGAGAAACATATAATCTGCTATAGAAACAGAGATAGAAATTAGAGACTAATTAGAATCTGAAACAATAACATGTTCTATATAGAGGACCAGTGATGAGCTTGAGGACCAACGACTGATGAGCTTAAGGACCGACGACGAGCTTGAGGGTAGGTGACGAACATGATCGCACTACAAATAAAATGACATTTAGTGGCATAATAAAAATGCCACTAAAAACCCAAAAAAATGCCACTAAATGTTTCCTATGCAATCAACGACACAACAAAGTGCCACTAAAAGCAGTGCCACTAAAGACCTTTAGTGTCACTTTTTGGTTGTGCCGTTGAAAGCCTTATTGGGTTTTAGTGACACTTTTTATTATGTCACTATAACACTTGTAGGTTGTAGTGACACTCTTTATATGCCAATATTTAATTGCTAGCTAAAATAAAAATTATTTCACTACTACTGAATATCCCACGAATCATATGTTATTTAGAAAAATTATTATACTTAAATACAACACTAAACATAGTAAAAGTCCATTGCTATGTTCAAAATAAATTAAATCATGTAAATTACATTATATTCAACCTTTCTAAAATACAATTTTTTTGTTCATCATTTGCCCATGCTAGATCCCCACTCTCACAACTCTATCAAGTTCATCAATTACGTGCTCTTCATCTGCCTTGAGTGTTACATTACGACTGGAATCAATGACGATATAAAAGTTATCAGTATTTGCGACAAATAAAAATAAATTTATCATTAATACATATGGTAATATATGAAGAATCATTAATTTTTATCCAAGTACATGTAAGTTTAAATTATTGGTCAAATTGTATTGATCACACTTAATCAAAATGATGGTCAGATTGTATTAGTTAAGATGATTATCAGATTGTGTTGGTTTTTTTACATATTTGGTACTAAGTTTGCTAATCGGTTCATGAAAGTAGTTAGTTATAACTAGAAGGTTAATAGTACTAAAATTTGGTTGTATATAAAAGTTTGTTTAAATCTATTTTAACTAAATCACACACATGTAACTACACAATACTTGAATAAATATATATTTCCTTTCCTCACCTGCATGATAAATAGATAACAGAAGCTCCCGACATTGAAAAAATCAACTTGTAAGTTAAAATCAAAAAGCCTTCTTACTTCTCTTCCAAACAACTACCACCTACATCAATTAGAATGATTTCCTTTTGTAGTTATGAAGAGATTCCAGTTATAAAAAGATGCTTACTAAATTACGTAGTGTAGCATTTGATTGAAATGGTTGTGTATAATCTGTTGACTAGACTTAGGAGAATTAGTGCCCATGGACAGTAGAGAGAGATCATAATTTCCTGCATGCCAAGCAGTTTCAAATTACAAACAGTACCCCCCATGAACTCCTCATGAAAATTTAACCATCTTTATACCAAAAAAATGTAAAAATTATACCAGCCCCACACCAACTGTACTCTATATAATCTGGTAAGATATACCTTTGGTTGTCAAAATAAGGAACACCGATGAAACACATTTTCTGCAGAAATGTCAAATAGTCAAATACCAGTATAACAATATTGCTACAAACCTGCTCAAAAAATATGCATAATGTACCTAGACGATTATATATTTTGTCATTAATTCATGTCCTAACCGGTAATTGAAGCAGTTTGGAACTTATGTATTTTGTCATTAATTCAAGTCCTAACCTTTAACTAAAAATTTGTTTTACCACATGTTAGTCACTAATAACCATATACAAAGTAATAATAATAGTACAAACCTTCTTGATAATACTATTGAAATGTAAATCTTGGTTAAAAGCTTTATAGGTTTCTCTAAATCACATTACGATTACTTACCTTATAGTAAATCTCTCTAAAATTCAAGGCACGTTCAAGAAAGTGAGTCTTAGCTGCATTAAAGTCTTTGATTCAATAGGTACAGTTCTAACTTCTAGTTACCTACTACATGAAAGATTATAACCAGCTGTTAATGAGATGGAAGGTGTCCCATGACTGAAAATGTAGAACATCTTTAAGTTTATTTTCTCAAATGGAATTAGACCTAAGTCACAAACAAGGAAAAAAAGTGCAATTTTGAAATTCTTGATAACAACATACTAGTTTCTCAAGCTTAAGATTCCAAAGCGCATTGTCATCGAAATTTACAGTTTATTTGACAACATGGGAGTCGATTACATAGATATTTATCAAATATATGTAGCTACACAGTAAGCGTATGTAATAGAATTAAACAATTTACTCACTAGACCTGATAACAAAAGCCAAAACTCGAATAACAATCACTGCTTTCGCCATATCAAGCTGTTTCCTCTGGTTATTGAAGTCTCTAATCACGTAAATTGGCTTTTCGAAGCTGTTAGGATTGTGAGAACTCCCGGGATCAAATAATAGGGTGTGTCATGGCTAATGGTGGCTTGAACCAGACCTAGCCTTGTGGACTTGATAACAGAAACCAAAGCCCAAATAGCAGTCACCGCTTCCGCCAAATCAGGATGTTTCCTCCGGTTATTGATGTCGCTGATCACGTAAATTATCTTTTCGGAGCTGCTGGGATTGAGTAAACTCCCGATATCAAATAGTATGTTGTGTCATGGCTAAGGGTGTCTTGAACCAGAACGATCCAATCGGGATCGAATGATAGGGTTAGGTTTCTGGAGGGTTTCAGCCATGGAGTAAATAGAAGTAAGTGGAAAAGTGTGAAGAGGAATGAAGACGTTGGTGGCGGTCAAATAGAAGAAAGATTGTTTGGGAAGGGGGAAATTAGGATCGAAAACTGAAATTTACCCTCCCTTTTTATCATTTTAAAATTTTTAAAATTTTTGAATCTTGTTAACCGGATTTGATCAAATAAACCGCCTAGGACCGTCAAATTCCGACTTTGGCCGATATTGACCGAGCCCGTCTAGCTTGCCGAGTAGCCCTAATCGTAGGCGGTTAGGACCGTTAAGCGATTAATCATCCGCCTACACCGATATTTGTATATATATATATATATATATATATATATATATATATATATATATATATATATATATATATATATATAATAATAATAAATAAGTAACTCAAAGCCACATGTCATCTCCTCATTGAATTTGCCACATGTCATTTCCTCATAATTTTGAATTTAAAAAAAAACTAAATTTTGATGTTTTAGTGTACTTAATGCATTAATTGGTATTAAAAAAGCAAGTAAAACGGTTTTTAGTGTACTTAATGCATTTATTTTTAATTTTTTTTTGTCCATTGACAAATTTATTATATAATTTGGATTTTGTTTGATTTAACCACAGACGAAAATTTTATTATGATTCGTCTACTATAACTTTGAATTAAAAGGACAACTTACGATGATTCTTAAAAAATAAACTCTTACCAATTAAATTAACATCATCATTGAACATACATCCTACACTGTTCTTATTTCTTCACATATTAACTTTGTGCTTTCATATTCCAGATGCAAGGCTTTAAAGAGCAAGGTTTGGTTTAGAAAAAACTACAATTGGAAATGTCTTAATAATAAAATATTGGAAATTGATTATGTAACATAAAGAAATATATGTAGAATGCTACGATAGAAACCCAACACGGGGTAAAGAAACCCAACGCTTCTTTCTCAGCTGATTTTTAATTTTAAGATCAATATGGTCATTCTTTTACATTTTAAAGATTTTAACCGTTATATTGGTTTTGTATGTATAATTGTTGTTTTTGGTTGTGAATGTAGGATGTTATTTTCATTTAAAAAAAAGTAGTGTTCAACAGGTTCGGTTTGTCAAGGACTTTACTTTTTTTACAATTATAGTCGATTCTTACATTTAACATTTTCTTATCTTAGTGATGTTTGAACTTTAATCTTGATTATTGGACTTAAATTTGATGTGTAATTATTCAAATGTTATCAACAATTATGTTTTAGTGTTTAATTGGATGACGTATATATCTAACAATTTCGTCATATCTTGTCGAAAGTTTCTTATGTAATACTATTAATGTTTAGATCTTATTGTTTAATAGTTTTTTTGTTTCATCCCGTGTAATACACGGGTCTTACAACTAGTATATATATATATATATATATATAGGTAAGATAAAGTGAAAAGGGTGAAAAGGTTGAGAACGTGAGAAGAGATCAGATCCATCTATTACTTTAAATCAAAGGCTATAATTAAATGATGATTTTGTAATTACTATAAATTTTAAATCAATTAATTTATATTAATATAATATAAAGGGTATTAGGGTAAGTATAATTATCCTAATTATGTAAATTCCTAAAATCAAGATTCTTTCTCTCTTTAAATCAGCGAACAATGTTTCGTTTCTCCTAATAGGCAACCCTAGCATAACCTATGGCGCCTCATCTTATTTCTTTCAATTTGAGCCCTAATCGACATGTTCTAATCTTGTTTCGGTCTGCCAAAAATCTCGAGCAAGGTTTATACAACAATTATGCAAGGTATCCCCTGGAAGTAAGATTTATATAATTGCATTTAATTAGTATATATTATAATTCTATTTGGCCGTTTAGTGGTGGAACATTTATTTTGTTGATTTTCAAATGCTTGGGTTTATCAATATTTTATGGTTTTTTCTAGATTTTTGGTTTCCGAGAAAGAATTACACCACCTATATGTGCATTATCTTTATGCGTTTTGTGGCTCAAAGAAAATTAAAAGTTAGGGTATGCATTCTTGGATGAGAAGATAGTACGGAAATTCTACCTAAAATTATATATATAATTCATGTACAACACATTTTTCCTCCTCTGACTTTCTCTGTTATAAATTTGAGATATTTGTATAAACATAATTGTATGATGCAGAATGAATTTAAACCATAAATGTATGATACAGAATGAATTTAACCCTAAGTTAATGGGATTAAAGTAATTATTAATTTTCCCATATTTAGGATTAGAACACTACAATTCACCCAAGAGGTCGTATGACGTCATTTAGGTATTAAAGACAAGTTTATTTGCTTGTTTTTATGTGTGAATTTATTTGCTCGTATGATATTTTGTTGGATTTTGTTTAGTCAACTAGAAGATTTTACGATGCTTGAATAAGAATAAGTATATTTAATTCAAAATTTATTTGAGGTGTTTTGTAGTCATTAATGAATATTAGAAATAATTTGACTGCATATTAGTTGTAATCATTCATTTGCATCATAGTTGTAATAATTTATATGTATCTAAGTTTTAACCTTTTAGTTCTAATAAGTTATGATTAGAACACCAATTACAATCAATTTTTATTATAACAAAATAATGGTGTATTCATTTATAATTAAATGTATATTCAATTATGATTAAATGCGAAGTCAAATTTATTCAATTTATATTACATTTTGTTATATAATCATCATTGATTAATGAGTTGCAATCTAAAGGTTATTAACGAACGTTAACATTGTTACAATCATCGATGATTATTGAATCAAAACGGTTTTTACTTCAATAATCATCAATGATTATCGAATCTATTCACTTAATCATCAACGATTATAATAATTATAATAGTTTCTAATCATTAATTTTGATTTTGCAGACGTGAATCCAAGAATAACAATGATCACGAGTGCCCCTCTTTATTTTGGGTGTGATGACAGCAACAAGAAAAATCAAAGCAAGGATAATCATCGGGACTGCAACATAATAATTACTAATTAATCGGATTTTTTATATTTGTTTTATTCATTTGTGATTACAGCTAAATTAGTTTTTTTCTTTTACATTGTCTTTTATTCATTAATGATTACAAATGTATCGTCTCCTTTATATCTTTCTGTTATGATTACATTTGTATTATATTTTTATATTTTTATTGTACTTTATTCATTTTAGAATTTATCGTTACTTGTAATCATTCGTGATTAACACATTCATATCAAATATAATTTTTAAAAATTCTCAAAAAGATCATTTTATTTATATTCTATTCATTGATGATTACGACATAATTTTGTATAATGACTATAAAAGTACTGTAAAAAAATTAAATCAATAAATTCATAAAACTATATTTTTTTCAATTCATGAATGAATGAAACCGTAAAAAAAAATTATTAAATTTTCGAATTTTGGAAAAACAAATAATAAAAATAATTTTTTTTCTTCAATTAATAGAATAACAAAAAAAAATCAATTAATTCTTTTATTTTAGGTAACTATCAATCAAAATCCTAAATTTTAGGAAGTTAGATTAATTGTTATTTTGTTATAATTTAATTAAAATATACAATTACTAATATACCCTTATGATTTCATTGGTCATAATCATTATCACATTTTCAACCTTTTTATCATTCTCATTTTAACCTCTCCATATATATATATATATATATATATATATATATATATATATATATATATATATATATATATATATATATATATATATATATATATAGACACACACACACACACACTAGTTGTGAGACCCGTGTATTACACGGGATGATATAAAGAAATGTTAGTTTAAGAATTCAAACTACAGAAAAACATCAACAATATATATATATATATATATATATATATATATATATATATATATATATATATATATATATATATATATATATATATATATATATATATATATATATATATATATGTATATATATATAGGGTAAAGTTCTATTGAGAAGTCAAATAAGTGTAGGAACCTGGGAACCCGTTTAAATGAAGTACGCGCGTAGTAAGGGTATTTCCGGAAATTCAGCTTCTGTCCGTCGTCTTCGTTCCTCGCTTACGTTCTTCCTTCTTTCTTTCTTTAGAGTTTCCTTCTTTAAAGATTTAATCTTTACGAATTAGTTCTTCTGTCTGTGTTTCCATCTTTGAAGATTTAATCTGTACGCAACCTAAATCAACGTTGATTTTTAGGGTTTGTGATTGAAGGACATTCGATCAGTTACGACTTCAGTTATTCTGTCTGTAAAGCTTGGTTCTTTAAAGATTAAAGCTGTACGGAACTTCAACGGTGATATTTAGGGTTTGTAGTTGACGGAAGTTGAATCAACGATTTAGGCATCGTATTTTCAGAAATTCAGCGTCTTGAATCGATTTATAGTAAGTTTATGTATTTTTGATCTGATTTGTTTCTTTATCGCTACAACATTATATGTAGAATTATAAAGTTTTACTGGTATTCAGAAATTGAGCATATATTTGTCGTTTTGGTGTTCTTACGATATATCTGTATAACAATTTTTGATTTTGATGAGAATTCTTACTTCTAATAATGGTAACAATGCTTTTAAATTCTTTTAATCGCTTCTAATTTGTGATTTTGATGATAATTGTTCCTTCTACTGTAGTTGTGTTAGGTTTTGCTTATGATTCTAGTCTGCAATGTATCTGCAATGTATTTGTATGTTTCCATATATAAGTGCCTTTCAGTTCTGCAATGTATCTGCAATGTATCTTATGATTATAGCTGTATTAAGTGCAGTTATGTCCTGTTTGATGACACCTGTTAATTATTGAATCTCCATTGTTGGGTCGTCAAATACAGAGGTCCTTTTTGCCACTGGAAATACAAAAAGATTTAGGGTTGAATGCAATAAATAGCAATGTACTTTCGTTAAATTGTTTATTGAAGCATCCTTCTTTGAAAATCTACCTAATTATAGCAATAACATCCGATTACAGAAATGTTTTCATAGTATAATGTTATAGTTGGGTAAAACAAGTCAAACAACCTATAACAAATCCATCAGCTTACAAGTTGCAACATCGTGTTAGTATTTATCCAATAAGGTGGCCTAATGTGTTGATGCATTATTACTTGTGTTGAGTGTTGACTTAACATTGAAATGGTGATATTATGTGAGTTTTCCTTTTATTGCATGATGAAACTCTTAGAGGAAATAAACACCTAATAGCCTTTGGTAGGTATTATGTTATTCAAGTGATATGAGCAAGTAAGTTTCATCACCTCTCTTGAATAATAAAAAATTCTGAAAACATTGATTTGTTAATGAAGTGTTATACTGTTGTATATTATGCTATTCAAGTTTTGTTTTGTTTCCTACAACTGGAAACATCAGCCAATATGTTATGATCCCTTTAGAATGATAGTACATTTTGGCTACTGCAGTTAGGTAGATGGTTGTCCCCCTCAAATCATGTAAGAAACCCTTGAAATCACAACTGAGATGCATTATTCATAATTTAAGGCTTCACACTCGGTTATTAAGTTAATGTTTTTAGCTAACAGATCTCTAAATTTGTTTTCTTCAAATTTATAAATGTAATTTCTCTTTATGATATGTTGCTCTGTACAAATTTAGTTTTGTAGGTTGCAAAGATTCTATTTTTTATAATGTCTATTTATTGTAATTTAACATCCAGAAATGTATTTAATTGATTAGTGAAAGTAATACTAAAATGTGAATTTTTTTTAGGTTCCATTGATCACAAGTTGGCATCAATATACTGTAGTGACATTATTTTTTAACCTGATATGGAGTTATATCATCCTAATGATGCAGGTTTGTAGATTCTTTTGTTTTTGGTTATTATTATTATTGAATCTGTTTAAGTCGATGTTAATTATCTATTTTAGGTAGTTCCATGATTGGTGAATCATCAGTTCAATCAATGGATTCTGAAAGTGCAAATATGATTCCTAAATTTTTGAATGAAGATGTTGAAATTGAAGATAGCAATTTCACTGGTAATATAGCTTTTTTGTATGTATGCATATGTTATTACTTAATTATTGTTAATGTTGTTTTTTGGTTTATTGTAGATTGTCATTGTTACAATTATAATACTGAAGTTGATGATGTGTATTATCGTGATATAACTGAAGATAATGTACTTGAAAATATGACATATTTGGAAGGTATTTGTTAATTATCTTTGTATATTGTAACATTTTCCATGTATATGCATATGTACATGCATATGTATATGCATATGTATATGCATATGTATATGCATATACATAGGATGCATATGTATATGCATATGAATATTAATATCATATGGTGTTTTTATATTATTTATATGCATATGCATAGACATATATATATATATATATATATATATATATATATATATATATATATATATATATATATATATATATATATATATATATATATATATATATATATATATATATATATACATATGTGTATGTTTTTCAAATCTGTTTTGATGAATATACATATGAATATGTACATTTATCTGTTTTCCTTATATCATTCTTTGTGGAAGTAATATATTGTAACAAGTTAATGTTTTTTTTATTTTTTTTAAATCAGGTAATACAAAAGGAAAGTATACACTTAGTAACATAGAGACAAAAATTGGTGGAAAGTCATATTTTACCCCAATTGTTGATGAATTAGTGGTGCCTTCTCTTAAAATGGAGTTTGACACATTGGAAAAAGCTATTGATATGTATACAACTTATGCAAAAAGAGGTGGATTTGATTGCAAATTGGGTTCTACAAAAAGAGTTAACGGAGTGATAACATACAAATATATGTACTGTAATAGGGAAGGACAAACATCAAAGCGTACATTAGACACATTAAATGGTGATAATGGTGTTCAAAATCGGAAGACAGTAAGTAAAAGGACAAATTGCGAAGCATTGATTTGTTTTAAGCAAATCGAGCTAAGTGGAAGATTTTTAGTAAGCAAATTCATTGATACACATAATCATGAATTGTACACAAATGATACCGTGCACATGTCAAAAGATAAACGAAAGTTGGACTATTATGATCAAAGTGCTTTATACAACTTGGGTATAAATAATATCGGTGCAACAAAAACTCATACTATAATGACTGGATTGAAGGGTGGATATGAGAATCAAGGACCTACATATGTGGATTATAAGAACTGGTCAAGAGATTTAAGTTGTTTTATAGGCGATAGTGATGCAAATATGTTGGTGAATTTGATGATGGAGCGTAAAAAATTACACCCGCAATTTTCATTCGAGTACATTTGTAAAGATAATCATCTTCTTGGATGTTTTTGGGCTGATGGAATTGCAAAAAAGGAATTACATGGAATTTTCTGATGTTATATCATTTGATGCTACTTTTCGAACAAACAAGTAAGTTATTTTTTATGTTTTCTTTATATTTAATGCATATTTATCTTTCAAGCTTCTTATGTTTCATCTTTTATTGTTTAATTTTTAACAGATATAACATGATTTTTGTTCCATTCACCGGGATTGACAATCATAAGAAATCTGTGACGTTTGGTGCTGCTTTACTTGGAAATGAGACGGCTGATCTATACATATGGCTTTTGAAATGTTTTCTTAGTGCATTTGGTAAACAACCAAAGATTGTAGTCACAGACCAAGATGCTGCACTTGCCAAAGCTGTGAAAGCTGTATTTACGGAATCAATTCATCGTCTTTGTATGTGGCATATTGGAAAAAAGTTAACAGATAAGGTAATTTTAATTATTTTTGTATTTTCTGTAAAAAATATATTAGAACATGCATTTTATGTTATTTGAAAATACAACATTATTTTTGTTAATCTGTGTATTCATAGATATGCATATAGATATAAATATGCATAAGGATATCCATACAATATGCATATTTGTATGCATATGGATAAACATATGAGTTGCTATTAGTATTTCTAAATCTGTATATGAATAATATCTTTATGCATAGTTGTATGCATATTTATATTTAAAAGGTATTTTTTGTTGTTTATTGCAGGTTTGTCCAAATATAATTTTTGGTACTGATTTCAGACAGAGGCTGCAAAATCTAGTATGGAATCCGTGTATTGATTATGATGTTTTTGAAGAGAAATGGATTCGTCTTATTGAAGAATTTAATCTTGGGGAAAATAAATGGCTTAAAGAGATGTTTAGAATACGTGATAGATGGATTCCTGCGTTTTTCAAAGGTGTTCATCTTTCAGGATTAATGAGGACAACATCTTTATCAGAAAGCCAAAAATTTTTCTTCCAGAAATTTTTAAATAAGAAATCAACATTAATGGTATTGGTGATGAAGTTTGATGCTGCTATGGACAAACAAAGAAACAGGCAAGTTACAAATGATTACAATTCAGTAGTGGCAAATCTGTCAACTACAGTCAAAGCATTAACTCCTGTATCATTTGAACTGCAAGCATCTAAGCATTACACATTGAATGTTTTCAAAGTTATCCAAGATGAAATATATGATTCGGTGTGGACTTGTGTACCTGCTCCTGGTGTTATTATCACAACAAATGGAAATGAAATATGTACTGTGATTGAAAATGCGTTTGGTGAAATAACAAAAGGGCGAAGCTCTTTTGTATTTCGGCGAGCAAACAATGACAATTCCATTACAAATAAAAAATTTAAATATCAGGTATGGTTTATTTGATTTATATAAATTTTTGTACATATATGCATATGTCTACATTGTAATATTGATATGCATATAGATATGCATATAAGCATTTTTACAGCAATATGCATATAAATATGTATATGCATATTTACTGGGACACATAATATTATACATATGTATATGAATATATATATATATATATATATATATATATATATATATATATATATATATATATATATATATATATATATATATATATATATATATATATATATATAAGCATTTTTAAAGCAAGATACATATAAATATGTATATGCATATTTACTGGGATATACATATAAATATGAATATAGTTTATTGAGTATCATATATCTTATTTTATTTTTTTAAATTAGTTTTGGCTATTTATTTCAGGTAGAAATAAATCAAAAAGAACAAATGTTCATGTGTAGTTGTATGGTCTTCGAGCATTTTGGATTATTATGCAGACATATATTATGCATTTTAAGGTCAAGATTCATTAAAGAAATTCCTGGAAAGTATTTAATAAGAAGATGGCAAAAAGATATTATCAATCCTGAATATTTGAAAAGAAGTTATTCATCTGGAGAAAGTTCAAGTGGGTGCGAGAAGAATGTCCAAGAAATATATTCCATGCTTGGAGAATGTATAAGCTTGATAGCACATGATCCTGAAGCAGTTAAATCATTGTCTCTTCTAATTAGAGATATAAGGAATAAAATAGTTGCCAATCCACCAAATAAAGATTTACGATCTAAAAGTCAACAATTTGAGTCATTGTTTGGCATCAAAAAACCAGATGTAATCGAGGTTTTGAACCCCGAAAATGTAAAAAATAAAGGTTGTGGGTCAAATAAAAGATTGAAGGGACAAAAGGAGATTGTGATTCAGAATGTTGAAAAGGAGCCAAGATTTTGTAATTTCTGCAAAAAGAAGATTTTACCATCAGAGAAACATGATGCAAGGAATTGTCCTTTAAAAAAGAAGTTGGAAGCAGAAGCGTTGAAGAAAAAGAAGTTGGAAGCAGAAGCGTTGAAGAAAAAAACAGAAAAAGAAGAAACATTGTTACAAAAAAATAGCAGTTGATTTGTTCATTCTTAAATAGATGTTTTTTTTATTTTTTATAATATTTGAAAATAACAATTGTGTATTTCCATCTGTTAATAAAATAAGTTTTCACATCATGTTAATCAGAGTATTGTATAATCGCAGGTTTGTCTTATAAATATGCATATATATTTATATATGCATATGCATATAAATATGTAACAATTCATGTTAATGTAATTCATTTCTTCTTACTATTAATGAATTAGAACTAAATTTTTTAAGGATTTACGAATTGTTAATAAAATCACAAATTAGTCAAAAGTGTTGTTTGTATATAAATATGCACATACATTCATATATACATATGCATATGCATATGCATATGCATATGCATATGCATATGCATATGCATATACATATGCATATGCATATGTATATTCATATACATATGCATATGCAGTTCATGTTAATTTTGTTCTTACTATTCAAAAATTAGTACTTAAATTTTTAAGGATTTATAAACTGTTAATAAAATCACAAAGTAGTCATAGTTTAAACATAAACAGCTGTAAAATCCGAAACATGAAAATTTTAAACATAGATTCAAAAGACAAACAGTTAACAAAAATATGACCCTTCAAACCAATTTTCCTTAATTCCTATACCACTAATGCACGGTACACGTGCTTAAGTACCACCTGCTCCACGACTGTTTGAACCACTACCACCATCTCTGCTTGCATATGGCCAACCATAATCCATGATTTTATGGTACCACCATGTTTCATTACTAAAAGGATTCCAGGTTTGATGAACCCTAATAAGCGCCTTTGGTAAGGTAAGTTCTTCTTCATTATCAAATTTGACAATGTAATGGCCTCTGTTATTTTTTCGTACGACCCTGCCTTTCCACCAACCTCCACGTGCATACGCATCTACAATATCTTGCTCAAAAAATTCACTGAACTTATAATGTGGAGGAAACGGACGAACCCTTGACAAAGGTACCTGCTCAATCAATTTTTTGTTTTCATTATCATGAAGAGTTTCATATCTAACCTGGCATGACTCTTCATAAATTTCAAGGCATTTAGCTGTGTAGTAAGAGTTTTCAAAACCAGGATCTACACCCATAACCTCCACCTTAGCACCTTTCTCAACATTGTCTGCCATTTACTCCTGCAAAAGCATCAAATATTTAGGAACACTATATTGGAAAAAAATGTCAATCAGGCCCTACAAAATCTAACCATCAAATAAAACTTTTTTTGTTGTAGTTTTTTTGGAAAATCAAAGATTTCTGTTAAATTTATTAATACTTAAAAAAATAGAAAGAGATTTTGATGAATCGATTTTGAAGAACATATTCATATGTAAAACAGTTTCCCAAAACCCAAAAATTGTAGAATCAAAAATTTGTATGAATGTTTAACATATTTGGTAAATAAGAAATATACCTTGATTTTAAGGATTTGTATGAATCGAACAAAGATTTGACAATTTATGTAAGAGAAAGTTAAGGTTTATTTGAATTTGTTTCTTTGAAAAATTTGAGAGAATGAAAGATTTTATAGATGAAAAAGTCAAGGCTTCAAAGAAAAAGTTATGCTTCAGAGAGAAAAGTGGAAGCATGCACACATGCTAGTTTGACTGGTCCATTCACGAGAGAAAAGTGGAAGCATGCATCTCAAAAAATTTATGGCTTTAGAGAAAGAGTTAAAAGCATCACATGTGCAGCTTTGACCAATCCACTCACCATGTTTTTTATTAAAAAAAACTCAAAATTATGCATAAAGATACCTTTTAAATATAAATATGCATACACAGACAACATTTTTGACTAACTTTACAAATTTGAATATACATTCATATATGCATATGCATATGCATATACATGTACACATGCATATGGACATACAGGTAATTTATCATAGAATAACAGATGGCATCCAATTAAATATTCATTAGAAATTTATATTTGTATAATAGTATTTTTCTTATACAGATAATCTTACTTTGTATCCCCAAATAGAGCAAATACACGATCCGTCACTTTAATTTCAATTGTTGAGTATTCTTCACCAATTGCAACTGCTCGTTTTTTGTATGGTGAGCAGAGGTACGCTGATGCTTTTGTTTGTCTTTTGTGTGGATCTTCAATTGATATAGACAACGGCATTGGATCAATAGCATCACCTTTCTCTTTAGTATGTTGTTTTTGAACAACAAATGTCGGAAATTCCTGGGATATTCCCAGATCAAAATTAGCAATATCATGATCAATTGTTTTTTTGTTATCGTTGTCACTATGTAAATAAGTGTTTTCAATATCTTGTATTACCTGCAACAAGTACGGAGATATTGGTGAAGTTTCTTCAAATTCAATGATTTGCTTTTTAGGTGTTTGAAAATCAAATTCTGATGCAGGGTTTTTCAATGTTTCTTCAACTTCTTCAACTTCAAAATTCTTTTCAATTTCTTCAATACTCTCTTCAACATTCTTTTCAGCATTTTGTTCAATATTGTCTTCAACTTCAGGAACATTTCTTTCATCTTTTTCAGCATTGTGCTCAGATTCTTCAAGTACTTCATCTTCTTCAACATTCTGAAATTCTTCATCTACTTCAACACCTTCTTTTTCACCTTCTTTTTCTTTTTCTTTTTCTTCATCAACTTTATCTTTTTCTTTTTCTTCATCCACTTCAACTTGTTTTTCTTCAATGTCTTCTTTTTCAAATGTTTCAACATCACCAGTTTTTTTCTTAACTTCAAATAATTCATCAAATTCCTTTTTGAGATTATTGAATTCGTTTCTGTTTGGGTGGTTTTCCAAACAGTAACTTAGCATAATTTCTACATCTGTTTTCCATTTGCGTATTCTTGAAATCTTTACGCTAATGCCTTCAATTTGTTCCTGTAAATGTTTTGTACATAAAAGAAAGTTATTCATATATGTATTTGAATGTGCATCTGTATAATAAATTACAGTTTTTAAAAATATTATATAGATATACATTTAAATTCATATCTATAATCAAATATATGCATACAAATAATTATATATATATATATATATATCCATGTATGCATCTACATATGTATATAAATATGCATATTTATATGCATATAAATATGCATGTAAATATTCATATATATAAACTTATATGCATATATATGTATGCATATACAGATCATATACATATACGTATCCATATGTAAAATGAAAATGTATATATTAATTTTTAATAACTATTTGTCAAAATGCACAGGCTAATTATATATATATATATATATATATATATATATATATATATATATATATATATATACATGTATGCATATACATATATATATATATATATATATATATATATATATATATATATATATATATATATATATATATATAAATATGCATATTTATATGCATATACATATGCATGTAAATATTCACATATATAAATTTATATGCATATATGTATGCATATACAGATCATATACATATGTATATGCATATGGGTATACAAGTTATATGTACATAATTTGTTATATGCATATTTATGTAGATATGCACATGAATGTTGATATAGATAAGAAGATCTGTACAAAAGACCATTTATATACATATGCATATTTTTATGTATATGCATGTTGTAAATATTTTTTTAAAGAGTATATGTGTACAGATGTATTTATAGAGAGAAGAATCTACTTGGTATTTACATTTTGATAAATGGAAAATGGGGTTATCATTTGTTTAAATCAATATCTATCAGTTTTCAAATAAAAGATGCAATTTTAACATTTCTTTGAATATATTTTTCATATCATGCTTAAATTATATATCTAAACACTCATTAAGCAAGTGATATGTGAGTGAGCTATAATTTATATGAAAACCTGGTTGAATTAGATACATCAAAAATATTTAAAAACTTATGAAGAGGTATCTGAAGTAGATTCTTATATAATTGTTTTCCACGGACATAATAATAATAAAAAGGAAACAAATATCATAACATGTTTAAGAAGCTCAAAACCAAAAAACATCGTAATATATAAGTATAAATGATAAAACAATACTTTTAAGATTTCCTAACAAAATAACATGCATTTTGGTTTTGAGCTTCTTAATCACATCATGAAGTTTGCTTCCTTTTTATTCAAATTAATATGTCATCATAAAAAACAATCATAAATATCCTGCATTCAGATATCACTTTAATTTTTAAATAAGATATATTCATTCCAACATAGGTTTTCATACAAATTATAGCCCACTCAAATAACACTTAGTCATGAAATATTAAAACATATCATTATTGCATGAAAAAAAGATATATTAAAATAAATATTAAAATTTACCTCAATCTTTGAAACCCAACAAATATTGATTATAAGAGATGTATAACCCCATTTTCAATTTATAGAAAATGCAAATGTATATATTAATTTTTAATAACTATTTGTCAAAATGCACAGGCTAATTATATATATATATATATATATATATATATATATATATATATATATATATATATATATATATATATATATATATATATATATATATATATACATGTATGCATATACATATATATATATATATATAAATATGCATATTTATATGCATATACATATGCATGTAAATATTCACATATATAAATTTATATGCATATATGTATGCATATACAGATCATATACATATGTATATGCATATGGGTATACAAGTTATATGTACATAATTTGTTATATGCATATTTATGTAGATATGCACATGAATGTTGATATAGATAAGAAGATCTGTACAAAAGACCATTTATATACATATGCATATTTTTATGCATATGCATGTTGTAAATATTTTTTTTAAAAAGTATATGTGTACAGATGTATTTGTAGACAGAAGAATCTACTTGGTATTTACATTTTGATAAATGGAAAATGGGGTTATCATTTGTTTAAATCAATATCTATCAGTTTTCAAATAAAAGATGCAATTTTAACATTTCTTTGAATATATTTTTCATATCATGCTTAAATTATATATCTAAACACTCATTAAGCAAGTGATATTTGAGTGAGCTATAATTTATACGAAAACCTAGTTGAATTAGATACATCAAAAATATTTAAAAACTTATGAAGAGATATCTGAATTAGATTCTTATATAATTGTTTTCCATGGACATAATAATAATAAAAAGGAAACAAATATCATAACATGTTTAAGAAGCTCAAAACCAAAAAACATCATAATATATAAGTATAAATGATAAAACAATACTTTTAAGATTTCCTAACAAAATAACATGCATTTTGGTTTTGGGCTTCTTAATCACATCATGAAGTTTGCTTCCTTTTTATTCAAATTAATATGTCATCATAAAAAACAATCATAAATTTCCTGCATTCAGATATCACTTTAATTTTTAAATAAGATAAATTCATTCCAACATAGGTTTTCATACAAATTATAGCCCACTCAAATAACACTTAGTCATGAAATATTAAAAGATATCATTATTGCATGAAAAAAAGATATATTAAAATAAATATTAAAATTTACCTCAATCTTTGAAACCCAACAAATATTGATTATAAGAGATGTATAACCCCATTTTCAATTTATAGAATATGCAAATGTATATATTAATTTTTAATAACTATTTGTCAAAATGCACAGGCTAATTATATATATATATATATATATATATATATATATATATATATATATATATATATATATATATATATATCATGTATGCATATACATATATATATATAAATATGCATATTTATATGCATATACATATGCATGTAAATATTCACATATATAAATTTATATGCATATATGTATTTATATATATATAAATAAGAATATGCATATAAATATGTTATAAAATGCATGTGCATATGCATATAAATAACAATATGCATATAAATAAAAATATGTTTCCATATACTTATTAAATATACATATTTTTTAATCAGTACATCAAAGTATGCATATTAATATGGATATACATATATACCTCAATTGTAGGTTCTAATTTATGCTTTTTTGTTGGGATCTCTTGTTCTTCCAAATTATCTTCTTTTCCATTCTTCACCTTTGAAAGAAAAAAACATATATTAAAATAAATTTTAAAATTTGTGTTGAAAAATACGATAACCGATCTCCACGAATAAGGGTTTTTAAGCCGATTACTGTGTGACAGATATGTATTTTATCTATACTATGCGGAATAAATAAGAGTTGCGGAATAAAATAAAACGGTAAATCTAAACTAGACAGTATTTAAATAGACAGAAAGCGGTAAATAAAGTAAATGTTAGAAGTTAGAGGTTAGATGTAATAAACGCCATTATCAACGATAAAGTGTTTTTACAATGAATAAAAAGGTTAGAAGTTAGAAGTTAGAAGTTAGATGTCTCGGTTAAATACAGTCCACATATGTTTTCGTTGTCAAGGTTCAATTCGGATGTATTTGATATTTGGTACAGTTGATTTATAACAGTTTAAATAAATCAATAACGACACAGGTAAATTCAAAAGAACTTATCGATAGCTGAGGAAGATGGTGTTTTCTTTGAAGCGTCGATTCTTGTTCTTTTCGGTAGGATGAGGTTTGGTAGTTTTTGGTGTTTGGTGAAATGGGTTTTTGGTGTCGGTTTAATTGAGATGCACGGGGTTTTTGTGGTTTAGTTTTCGTGGTGTATGTATTTGGTAGAGGGTGTGTAGGTTTTGTAGTTTGGTATTCGGGTTGAGGTTGTTTAGAGGTTTGAAGTTTGGTGTCGGGTAGAGGTTTTGTTTGGTGTCGGGTAGAGGTTTTGTATGGTGTTTAGGTAGAGGTTTTGTTTGGTGTCGGGTAGAGTATGAATGTAGCGGTTTTGTTTGGTGTTTGTTTGGACGTGGTTTTTCTTTGGTTGAAAAGAGTTTTCTTGAGAGTTTTGGCAGGTTTCTTGCTCTTTGGACGTAGGATAATATTGGTGCTTGAATGGGTATGGTGTGGTGTAATTATTTTCTGCACAAGAATGGCAAGAGATTTGCTTCTTATTTATACTGCTGAACTACAGGCATCGCGTCGCGACCAGGCATGGCGTCGCGTCGCGAAGGTGCGTCTGTCGAGTGCTTTTGGTCGGCCACTGGTTAGTGCGTTGGGTTGGTAGTCTCGCGATTAAAAGGTTGGTGGTGTCGCGTTGGAGGTCTTCGCGATGGAGGTCTTCGCGTCGCGACCATCTCCTCCGTCGCGTCGTGATCGCTGTAGCGATCTGGACTTCTGTCTTTGTTCTTCTCTTCACGTCGCGACCATAGGGTCTGTCGCGTCGTGATTGCTGTAGCAGTGTGATATTTTGTATTTTGCTCTTTGGTTTGTAGCGTTACTTCCTCAGGTTTGGATGTTTTCTCAAAGTTTCTCGGGTCTTGATTTATTCTTGTTTTTGATCTCGAATTCACGCAATCTGAAATAAACTGATAATATTTGTTAGATAATAACAGTTCATCTTATTTCAGTGATTGTCACATACAAAAATATATTTTTCAACAATTTCCCCCTATGTGATCATTACTGAAATAAGAACAGATTAAAAGGTAAGGTTGAAAATTCTTGTAATTTGGATAAGACATTTATAAAACCATATCACTTGTTTTGTAAAAGGTGTGACTAGATTTTACTTATGTTTTGAAAAATGTTTGTCAAGAATATTTGTTTCTGAATCAAGGTTTCATGTTCAATTATCAAAAGGTTTTTGTATATGTACTTTCATAATATTCCTTAAGATTTTATAACATTTATAAAGACGACAAGTGATCTTAATAGGTCGATTCAGATGAACTTCTCATAGGTATAGCTCACACTTGACTGAGGTGTTTGTTTGTTCTGGGTGCAGAACTGGTGTATAATCACTAAAGATGAGTGATATCTCTCAGTTTGAAGGTGTTGACTTATGCTTAATATGGATTTATACCTATATACTTTAGTCACTTGGTCTTCATATTAGATAATCAATCACATAAGACTGGTTTCGGCATTACTCTGAGGGTTTCTTCATTCATGCCATTGATGTTCACTCTCTCTCCATCGGGAAATACATGTAGAGGGTTTTAGAAATATTCATAGTGCAGTTTGCAACTAAGAATATTCAATTATGAAGGCTACAGTATCCCGGTAAATCTTTGGTTTTAACAGCTATATTTGATAAAGCATTTGAGAATCTGTTTGTTTGGAAAATTTTGAGAGATGTTTGTCTTGATTGATTGTTGTTGTAAATCTTCCTTTTCTTTGGTGAGGTGTTCACCTTTGTCTGTATCTTTTCTTGATTTGTGAAAAGATATCTGATGTGGTTACCAATTGTGATTTGTTGACAGCATTTGTTGGATGTGACTTTGTCGTTTCTTCATTTGTCAGATTTGTTATGCCAGATGATGAAGCTTTTCTTTGAAGTAGTTTGATTGAGGATAGGGATAGGTGATATAACAGACAGTTTGTCTAATATATAAGAAAATGAATGTATCGTCCCTGGTCATTTTGATATCTAAGCAAAAATGAGACTAGCATTACGGTATAAGAGTATAAATCCTATAAGTCATAATGAAAACACCTTTGCTCACAGAAATGAATTTCACTTAGCAGTTGAAGACGAGGCACAAATTCTCACATGGGTTTGGTTTTCATCTGAATCTCCTGATCTTATGTCCCTTAATAGATAAAATCGTTATAATTGAAATAAATTCAAAGGGAATAGGAGAATGTTCATAACGAAAATTTTGAGATTTGAACCTTCACTTTAATTTAAGAATCAATATGATTGAGAACATTCATCGAGCATAAGTATCTGAAAATTTAGTCAAGAAGATGTTAATCACATGGTTTTATAAGGACTTTAAAAAGGATAAAACTTTATTCAATTTTTTTTTGTGATTTTTGATTATGTGGATGTTTTTTTTGAAAAATTTAGTTATTTGAATGTGTTTTTTTTTTTTGGTAAATTTTGGTTTGGGGGTGAGAATGGGGTAACGAGAGTTCCCCCATAAATGATGCACTGGGATCATTTTGGATAGGTAGATTGGGATTGTTTAAAGAGGAATTTGGTTTTGGTGGTTCTCCCATCAATGATGCATTGGGATCATTTGGACAGGTGGATTGGGGTGTTTAAGGAGGGTTCTGGTTTTGGTGGTTCCCCCTCGACTGGATCTGCATCATTTTGGTTTGATTGTGAAGTTTCTGCATCGGAGGTAGTGTGGGTTTGAAGTCTTGTAGAAGGCTATGGTTTGTTGTCATATGCTTGGAACGGCCACTATCGATATACCATGTATCATCCTTGGGCTCTCCAGCACAAAATGCCTGCAATTAGACAGAAAGTTTAGGTACCCAAACCATGGTGGGTCCTGATTTGTTAATGGTTTTCGGTGATTTGAAATTGTTATGGTTTCTGTTAATTGGACGAAGTGGTTGAGGCTTGATTTGACTTATCAGATTTTCCCAATTTAAGATTTGTTTTTGAAAACCTGTCATTTGGAAAGATTTCTGATTGTGTGAAAGGTATCCTTTATGTAATGACTTGTCTGATAACCTTTCTTTGTTTTTGGGATGAGGACGGTTTTGAAAATTTTTTTTGTTTTTGTGGCAAGAAGGCTGGTTTCAAAGGTTTCTTTTGGGTTTGTTTGAAAACTTTGGGTTTGCCTTGTTCCTTTTGAAAAGCAATTGGTTTAGAGGTACTGCCTTTCTTGTAAAAGGAGTTTTGGTTGGTATTTTGGATTTGGTGGGTTGAAGACCTATTAGTGAAGGATCTTTTGGAAACAGTGAAATCAGTATCATCTGGGTTACAGTTGATAACTGTTTCGTCGTCTGAATTTCCCTCATTAACAGATGTGGATAGATCTGTTAGAGTTGATTCAGAGTTTTCACTGTTAGTCCTGGTTTCTTGTTTGGCTTGTTCGATTTCGAAGGATTCTCTTCCTAATCCAGGTCTGTAATTCGTATCGATTTTGCCAGATCCTAAGGATGTTGCTTTGATGAAAATATCATCACTTAGCTTTCTAGCAAGATTGATAGAATCCAGTTTTCCTTGAAATCTTTGATTTTCGGATTCAAGAAGTTTGATTTGTTTTGAAAAATCATCTAATTTCAGAATCAAACTAGAGTTTATGTCAGTTAAATCTTGAATTTTTAGTTTTAACTGAAGGACTTCTATTTCTAAGGCATCTTTTATTTCAGATGAAAAAACAGATTGATTTTTTATTTCTAAGTCCTTTTTTTGTTTTAGAGCTTCATTTAATTGATCTAAGACGTGATTATATTCTTCTGATTTTCGTTCGACGTCTCTTTCAAGTTTGTCTCTAGTCTTTGTTGATTCTCCAAATCTGAGTTGCAAGGTTTGTAATTCAGATTTGTAGATATCAGATTTGACTATTGTGTCATGATATAGTTTGAGATCAGCTTTCAAACTGTTCTCAATCTTAGTCATGTGGGACTCAAATGGTGTTTTTGAAAGACCGATTTCTGAGATCATAGACCATACCTGATCGATGACATATGGAGCTCTTGAGTAGGTTGTGGAAGACATTTTTGGGTTGTTTTTGGAAAAAAAATTTTTTTATTTTTTTTTATTTTTTATTTTTTTTATTGAACAAGTGATATTAAGATGAAATTTTTAAAGAAAACTTATTGGTGGTTTATAAAAACGCTACACAAAAGTCTTCAACAAAAATTTCAAAGTAAATCACACAAGCTCTGATACCAATTGTTGAAAAATACGATAACCGATCTCCACGAATAAGGGTTTTTAAGCCGATTACTGTGTGACAGATATGTATTTTATCTATACTATGCGGAATAAATAAGAGTTGCGGAATAAAATAAAACGGTAAATCTAAACTAGACAGTATTTAAATAGACAGAAAGCGGTAAATAAAGTAAATGTTAGAAGTTAGAGGTTAGATGTAATAAACGCCATTATCAACGATAAAGTGTTTTTACAATGAATAAAAAGGTTAGAAGTTAGAAGTTAGAAGTTAGATGTCTCGGTTAAATACAGTCCACATATGTTTTCGTTGTCAAGGTTCAATTCGGATGTATTGGATATTTGGTACAGTTGATTTATAACAGTTTAAATAAATCAATAACGACACAGGTAAATTCAAAAGAACTTATCGATAGCTGAGGAAGATGGTGTTTTCTTTGAAGCGTCGATTCTTGTTCTTTTCGGTAGGATGAGGTTTGGTAGTTTTTGGTGTTTGGTGAAATGGGTTTTTGGTGTCGGTTTAATTGAGATGCACGGGGTTTTTGTGGTTTAGTTTTCGTGGTGTATGTATTTGGTAGAGGGTGTGTAGGTTTTGTAGTTTGGTATTCGGGTTGAGGTTGTTTAGAGGTTTGAAGTTTGGTGTCGGGTAGAGGTTTTGTTTGGTGTCGGGTAGAGGTTTTGTATGGTGTTTAGGTAGAGGTTTTGTTTGGTGTCGGGTAGAGTATGAATGTAGCGGTTTTGTTTGGTGTTTGTTTGGATGTGGTTTTTCTTTGGTTGAAAAGAGTTTTCTTGAGAGTTTTGGCAGGTTTCTTGCTCTTTGGACGTAGGATAATATTGGTGCTTGAATGGGTATGGTGTGGTGTAATTATTTTCTGCACAAGAATGGCAAGAGATTTGCTTCTTATTTATACTGCTGAACTACAAGCATCGCGTCGCGACCAGGCATGGCGTCGCGTCGCGAAGGTGCGTCTGTCGAGTGCTTTTGGTCGGCCACTGGTTAGTGCGTTGGGTTGGTAGTCTCGCGATTAGAAGGTTGGTGGTGTCGCGTTGGAGGTCTTCGCGATGGAGGTCTTCGCGTCGCGACCATCTCCTCCGTCGCGTCGCGATCGCTGTAGCGATCTGGACTTCTGTCTTTGTTCTTCTCTTCACGTCGCGACCATAGGGTCTGTCGTGTCGTGATTGCTGTAGCAGTGTGATATTTTGTATTTTGCTCTTTGGTTTGTAGCGTTATTTCCTCAGGTTTGGATGTTTTCTCAAAGTTTCTCGGGTCTTGATTTATTCTTGTTTTTGATCTCGAATTCACGCAATCTGAAATAAACTGATAATATTTGTTAGATAATAACAGTTCATCTTATTTCAGTGATTGTCACATACAAAAATATATTTTTCAACAATTTGTAAAGATGTATGTATATGAATATAAATATACCTCAACAGTTGGTTCCAATTTATGTTTTTTTGTTGAAGGAATCTCTTCTTCTTCCAATTTACCTTCTCTCACTTTCTTCACCTTTACTGGTTCATAAAATTTTTTTCTTTTCATCTCATCTTTGTTCCAGAAGTTTATTGCTGGAACTTTTTTCAGATTTGTTTTGTTAGATCCATCATCTGTTGATGTTACTGTTTGAATATAAGCAAGCTGCACCAAAATAAATTTTGTTAATTATTTTCAATAGATTAAAACAGTTTAATAGATTTAAAAATACTTACAAGTAAAACTGCTACCGGTCCTGCATAAAAATTGTTATCATTTTTTTTCTTCCAGTACTTTTTCGACCCTCTCAAAGCCTCCAAAACAAAGTTGCACCAATTGACTTTTGAAATGTCAACTTTTCCAACTAACTTGTTAACAACTTTTGTTAGGCAAATCCCGCTTTTTTGAGATTTGCAAAGACTATTTGTGAATAAAACAATAAAATTTAATTTGAATAAAATTCCATGATCTCCTGTGCTCATTATCTTCTCTGCAACATCTTTTTTGCTTATCTTTTTGAAATCTTTGAATTGTTTCTGGAACTTCTGAAGTACTGGATGTGCATCAGGGTGTTCTTCCAAATCTTCTAAATTTACATCTCCTTTTGGAATTCTCAATAAATCGTATATTAAATCTATACTAATTTTTATGACACCCTCGGATGTTTTAAGCAAAAGTTTTTCATCATCAAAAATATCAACTAGATTATACCCTAGTTTTGATGGTATAACATCCAGTTTCATATCTAATAGAGAACCAAAACCCATACTTGTTACTGTTTCTTTTTGTTTTTTGTTTAATTTTTCAATTACACTTAAAAACTGTGTTGGTGTTGTCCTTGTATGAATAATGTCATCTGATTTTTTTTCAAGTCTTTGTTTAGTTTCTTCGAAAACAATCTTCTGTTTCTTCGAATCTATTTTTCTTTTTGATTTTCTTGTTTTTTTCTTTTGATATAATAGTTGTCTTTGTTGTTTTGGACCATACAATATATTTTCAAAACATATATCAGAATATTTATACATAGATAAATATTTTATAGATTAAATGACTGTTTTAAAAAATATCACATTAGGACCAAAATTGTAAATTAATTTTAACCACAAGGACCACAAAGAGCACAAGTGAACATGTGTATAGATAATCAAATATATATGCATTTAAATATGCATATGCATATTTATGCATATTCATATGAATATTTATATGCATATGTTTTAGTCCCTGTGATCAGATATTTTTAAATTAATTAGAGTTTCAGTCCTTGTGATTAAATATTTTTAAAGAAAAAAAAATATTGTAAAAAGGAGAAAAAATGTAAATTAATATAAACACAGTGATCACAAATTATAGTTTATAAGATTAGGACCAAAATTGTAAATTAATTTAAACAAGAAGGTCCACACGACCACAACTGAATATATGTATAGATAATGAAATATATGCATATAAATATGTGTATGCATATTTTTGCATATGCATATGCATATTTATATGCATATGTTTCGGTCCTTGTAATTACATATTTTTAAAGTAGATTACAGTTTTCGTCCTTGTGCTTACATATTTTTCAAAGTAAAAAAATCTTGTATAAAGGAGAAAAAATTTAAGTTAATATAAACACAGTGATCACAAATTATAGTTTATAAGATTAGGACCAAAATTGTAAATTAATTTAAACAAGAAGGTCCACAGGACCACAACTGAATATATGTATAGATAATGAAATATATGCATATAAATATGTGTATGCATATTTATGCATATGCATATGAATATTTATATGCATATGTTTCGGTCCTTGTAATTACATATTTTTAAAGTAAATTACAGTTTCCGTCCTTGTGCTTACATATTTTTCAAAGTAAAAAAATCTTGTATAAAGGAGAAAAAATGTAAGTTAATGTAAAACACAAGGATCAAAACTGTAGTTTACTCTATTTTTAAAGTAAATTAAATTTTTGGTCCTTCTGATTAGATATTTTTAAATTAAAAAAAAATATACATGTTGATACAAATTTATTTCAAGTTAATTACAGTTTTGGTCCTTGTGATTTAATCTAAATTTAAAACACAGGGATGAAAACTGTAATTTAAATATTTTTCAATATTTTATATGCATTATGCATAAGCATGTTGGGAGTACATGTATGTTGATATACATAACAATGTCAGTACAAAGAATATTTATATTGATATGCATATGCATGTTGTAAAGATTGATTTTTGTATTTCATATGCATATCCTATTTTTAAAAATCTTGTATAAAGGAAAAAAATGGATCAATGAATATGTGTATAGACAATCAAATATATGCATATAAATATGCATATGCATATTTATATGTATATGTTTTGGTCCTTCTGATTAGATATTTTTCAAGTGAATTACAGTTTTGGTCCTTACATTCTTGTGTTTTGGGTTCAGAGTCTTCAGTTTCTGGTGTATCTTTGTTCTCTTGGCTTTTGTGAGTTTCTTCTTCTTGTGTATCAGAAGTCTCATCGTCTTCTACTAAGACCGGATCATCTTTATCATTTTTGAACCTCCTTAAGCTTTTTTTCAGAAGCCTTTCACTTTTTTTTCTTGTCATTTTTTGTAACCTGTGTTCATATGTTTTTGTGAAATCTGTTCATTTAAGTTTTTATACATACCATTCATATTTTACTGTAACTGAAAAATAAACTCTCAAATAATCAGTGGCTAAAAGCTAATATAACGAATCATTAACCCCAAAATCATATGTTGACAGACACCAAAAATCCTAGAATCGGAGATTATAGTACAAAAATATACATCTATTTGAAAGATCTGTACTAAGTGTCTTGAATTCGAACAAGGATTTAGACAATTTATATGAGAAATGGTTAGGGTTTCTTTGAAACTAAACGGTTCTTTGAAGAATTAGAGATAATTGAAGATTTTAAGCGGAGAATAAGCTAGATATGTTCATTTGAGTATATCACGTAAAGTTAATATAACAACTCATTAAGAATTCCAACATTTGAGTATATCACGTATGTAAAACAGTTACTGAAAACCCCAAAATCACCAAAAATTGTTAGGGTTTCTTTGAAACTCAAAAATTGTAGAATCAAAGTTACTCAAAAGCCCAAAATCACGTATGTAAAACAGTTACTGTAAACCCCAAAATCACCAAAAATCGTTAGGGTTTCTTTGAAACTCAAAAATCGTAGAAACAAAAGTTTTGTATGAATGTTTAAAACACTATCTAAATAAGAGTATTATAGTAGAGAAATGTACCTCGATTTGAAGGATCTCTACTAAGCGTCGTGAATTCGAACAAGGATTTTGAAAATTTATACGAGAAATAGTTAGGGTTTGTTTGAAACTCAACGTTTCTTTGAAAATTTAGAGATAATCGGAGATTTTAAGTGGAGAAGAAGTTAGTGTTTAAGAGAAAAAGTATTTTGTCACTGATCACGAACGTGTCGAAACCCTAGCCTTATTGTATTTGTCGTCTTTAATCAACTGGATATGTATGAAATTGAATTGACGATTTTAACCCTCCGCCTTTAATGATCTGGACTTCCGGGTTTTGGACGCGCCTTTTTATGGATTGGGCTTTTTTAATGGGTTCCTTGGTTCTCAGCAATTTAGAGGTTCTTCCATGATCCAAACCCTATATATATATATATATATATATATATATATATATATATATATATATATATATATATATATATATATATATATATATATATATATATACACTAGTTATGATGGGTTATTGTGAAATGAAAAGGGTTATGATGGTTATGGTGAAATGATAAGAGTTATGGTGGGTTATGGTGAAATGATAAGGGTTATGATGGGTTATGGTTAAATGGTAAGGGTTATGGTGAAATGGTAAGGGTTATAATGGGTTATGGTCAAATGGTTAGGGTTACTTCACCATAACCCTTACTATTCGACCATAACTCATCATAACCGTTACTAGTTCACCATAACCCATCATAACCCTTACCACTTAACCATAACCCTTACCATTTGACCATAATCCATCAAAAACCTTACCACTTCACCATAACCATTACCATTTAGGGCTTAGGTTTTTGGGACTTGGGCTTTGGCCTTAGGGCTCAGGGCTTCAGGTTAATGTTTAATGGATAATAGCTTATGTCTTAGGGCTAAGGGAATATGTACGTATGCGTGTATGTATATGCATGTGTATATGTAAGAGTATTAAGGTTTATGGCTTATGGTTTATCGCTAATAGCTTATTACTGAAGTATTATGGCATACGACTTATGACCTATAACTTGTGACTTATGGAATATGACTGAAGGTTTAAGGTTTATGGCTTTTGGATTATGGATTATGGCTTATTTTCTATAGTTTATGGCTTACGTCTTATGACTTACGAATAATGGCTAGTGGCTTATAGCTTATTGGTTATGACTTATCATTAATATCTTCTGGCTTATGGCTTATAGGTTACAAATGATGGTGTGTGGCTTATGCTTTGGGCTTAAGTCTATGAGCTTACGACTTATGGGTTAGGTCTTATTATTTAAGGGTTATGTGTTATGGTTAAGTGTTATGGAGCATGGGTTAAGGGTCAAGGGTCAAGGGTTAAGGTAGATATGTAATGAATAAGTGTTAATGGTTATGGGTTATGGTTAAATGTTAAGGATATAGGCTTAGGTGTTATGGGTTATGGTTAAGTCTTAAGGGTTATGGGTTATTCTTATAATTAAGTGTTAATGATGATGGCTTAAGGGTAATGTGTTTTGGTTAAGTGTTAAGGATTATGGGTCAATGGTTAAGGTATATGGGTTATGACTAAGTGTTAAGGGCTATGTGTTGTATGTTAAGGATTATGGCTTAAGAGTTATGTATGCATATGAGTATGTATATACATATGGATAAATATATCAATGTGTGTGTATGTTCATTAGCCATAATATCCATAACCCATAAGCTACAAACCTTAAGCCTTAATGCTCATACCTCATAAACCTTAAGCCCTAAGTCATAGGGTATAAGCCATAAGCTCTAAGCAATAAGGCATAAAAAAATAATCCCTAAGACATAAGTTAAAAACCTTAATCACTAATCTCTAAGCCCTAAGCCCTAAGCCCCGTGCACAATCCTTGTGCCTCAAAACCTATGTCCTTGGACCCAAAGCCCAACTCATAACCCATACGCCATAATCCCTAAGATGTAAGAAATAAGCCTTAAGCCTTAAGTTCCGAGTCTTAAGCTCCAACCCTAGCCCCTAAGACCATATACGATAAGCCATATATAATACATATGTCATAACTCATAAGTCATGCCCCAATCTATAAGCCAGAACATACATGTCTTAAGCAATAAGTTATAAGCCTTAATCCCTAAGTCATAACCCATAAACCATAAGTTACTATATAATAAATATGATATTTTATACAATTAAATAATTAACATATTATTTGAATGCTATTAAAAATCATAAAATAATTAATATAATAATAAATAATAATAAATATTTATTATATGTTAAAAGCTTATATTTTTGGTTTTTTACCATTTAATTTCACCAAATTGTTAAATAAAATGATTTTTCCATTTATTTTAATGAAAATATGAAAAAAATTTGAAATTTCCCTCACAATTCGAGTGAAATTTTAAAATAAATTAAATTTCCCACTTGTTTGATTTTATTTTCTCAAAACTCACTCCCGGTCACCACCACGATCAACATATACGCCTCTTACCAAATCATCCTAAATTAGATTTAGGTTTGCCCCTCATTTTTTCGAGTTTGCCTCATAATTTTGACGTAATCAACCAAATTTTCTTTCGTCTCCGACTCTCATTCCCATTTCTTACGAACTCTGCAACATTCAATGCCGCCTCCAGCCTCCGCCTCTAGCTTCCTCCGACTTCGGTAGCTTCCTCCGTCATCCCCTCCCACTTAGATGCCGGCGCATTGTTACTACGGTTCTTGTTCTGGCTGGTTTCTGCAAGTAATCTTTCTTCTCCTTCCTCACAGTCGTCAACCTCCATTCTTCCTCCTCCTCGTCACCACATTTGCTTCCTCCGCCACCAGTTTCCTCCGGTATGTTTAGCTACTCTTCTATGTTCATAAAATCGGTTTCTTTTATTGACATTAACGAATTTGGTATGTTTAGCTACTCTTCTATGTTCATAAAATCGGTTTATTTTATTGACATTAACGAATTCTGTTTTTGACGATTGTTTTAGAGAGTCAAGTACAGGTGTTATCCATGGTCGCCAACGGATACCACAAGGTGGTGAAGGTCAAGTATAATAACCCCATTTATGTTATTCAAAGAGGTCTTGCCCTTTACTTGTAAGTTTCAGTTCACATCCTCTGTAAAAAAAACCCTTGAATTTTGCACCTTCTTGTTGATGAAATTATACCGTGTACATGGGAAGTTCATAATAATGTGAAATCTACTACTTAACATTCAAACTACTAATCCTTGAATTTTGTTAAATCAAACAGCATGACTAGGATTCTCACCAGCTATCAAAGCTTTAAGAAGACAAAGGAACTTACTCGCATAAACCTACAAGAAGTATGTATAATATATATATATATATATATATATATATATATATATATATATATATATATATATATATATATATATATATATATATATATATATATATATATATATTCAAGATTATAATTGATAACACACAATTAAGACTAGATAGCTCCCAATCTTATTACCAAGAAAATAAGCTCAAAACTCAGTAAGTTTTTGTGATACATCATGACTCGATATATACCACATATATATAGGCTGGACTTCTCACACTTCCTAACCTATAATAATTGAGACCCAACCCACTTGTTGGTATCCCATACAATCTGCCAGGAAAACAGGTAAAGGAGAGGTGGGTGGAAGACAAGTGGAAGACAAACATGAGTGGAACATAAAGGTGTAGTGGAACCAGGAATTAGGCAACAATCACCCCCCCTAATTCCCAAATCGAACTAGGGAGGTCTTCTACGCCGATCAACTCACGCATCTCTTTAAACTTGGTTCTTGCTAAGGCTTTCGTTAAGATATCTGCTTTCTGCTCGACTCCCGGGACGAAATCTATCTTCACTTGTTCTTCTTCCACACATTCTCGAATAAAATGATATCGTGTATGTATGTGCTTGCTACGACCATGAAACACTGGATTTTTCATGAGGGCAATAGCAGACTTGTTATCGACCCGTATCTTCACCTTTTGCAATTCCCACGCCGTTAGTTCTGATAGTAACTCCCGTAGCCAGAGAGCTTGACATGCGGCTGAAGTAGCTGCCATAAACTCCGCTTCACACGAGGATAGAGCAACTGTGTTTTGTTTCTATGAGCACCAAGTGATTGGTGACGATCCAAAGTAGAATACGTGACCCGTTGTGCTTTTGCCGTCATCTCGGTCAACATTGTGACTACTATCACTGTATCCAATCAAATTAACGTCTTTCCCACGAGCAAACTTTATTCCATAACTCACTGTGCCTTTCAAGTACCTTAAGATTTGCTTCATAGCAGCTACATGTGATTGCTTTGGGGCTTGCATGTACCGACTAATAACACCAACCGAATAAGCTATGTCTGGTCGGGTTTGTAGCAAGTATCGCAAACGTCCGACCATCTTCCGGTACTCGGTTGCATTTACTTCCGGGCTATCATCATCTTTAGATAACTTCGTTCCTAGCTCCATAGGACAAAGTGTCGGGTTGCAATCTTGCATTTTGGATTCCTTCAAGATCTTTCGTGCATAACTTTCTTGCTTGATCCAAATTCCATCACTTCTTTGACAGACTTCGATACCTAGGTAATAAGAGAGTTTTCCTAGGTCCGTCATCTCAAACTTCTTGCCCATCTCTTGCTTGAACTTGGTGATTATGCTTGTATCGGCTCCCGTTACGACCAAATCATCCACATAAACACAAACTATCAACAAATGATTACCGGAAGCTTTACGATAAATGGCCTGTTCCTGCAAACAACGATAAAACTGCATATTTTTTAGAATCCCATTCAGTTTGGTATTCCAAGCTCTCGGTGCTTGCTTCAATCCGTACAAAGCCTTGGCCAATTTATAGACTTTATGTTCTTCACCGGGCTTGATAAAACCATCCGGTTGAGACACATAAACTGTCTCGGTTAACTCGCCATGTAAAAACGCGGACTTTACATCCAAATGATGAAGTTCCCAACCTTTGCATGCCGCAATAGCAATTAGAAGTCGTATGGTTTCTAGACGGGCTACCGGTGCGAATACCTCATCATAATCGACCCCTGCTTGTTGCACATAGCCTTTTGCAACTAACCGTGCTTTATATTTGTTAATGGTACCATCGGCATTTCGCTTGACTTTGAACACCCACTTCAGACCAATGGGTTTAACTCCTTCTGGCAACTCGATTAAATTCCAAGTATTATTTTTATTAATGGAATTAATTTCCACCTTCATTGCTTTTACCCATTCCGGATTTGAATTTGCATCTTCAAAGTTTCTCGGTTCATCGTTAGAAAAATGCATAAGTTCCTCGTCTACCTCCGTGTTTAAAATGAAATCGTTGAGCTTTGCAGGTATCACAGGAATACGTGCGGATCTTCTTAAGCGAGGCCCTGTATTTGGTTCGAGACGAGACTGAGAGTCGGCAGTAATTTCAGTTCGGTCGTTGCTCGAAAAAACGGTTTCTGAGCTTGGTTCAGCTGCGGTTTCAGGGTTTGCTGAATGGGCCGGTTCGGGGTTGTTTTGGAGCTGTTCCGGGGCTGTTTCTGGGCTGTTTTTGGGCTGTTCCAGACTGTTTTCTTGGACTGTTCCAGAGTTGGTATTAATTGGCCCAGAACCTGCATCAATAGAGCCATTCCATGTAAGTAAAAACATACCCGGTTCGTATAATGGTTCTGTCACGAAACTGGGTGGTTTTTCCCATTTCCATTCCGCTTTTTCATCAAAAATAACATCCCGGTTAACAATTATCTTCTGGGTTGTTGGATCATAAAGTCGATGAGCTTTTGATCCTGGTTCACTTCCAAGATAGATCAAACGTTTTGAACGATCGTCTAACTTCTTCAAACGGCTTGAATCTACTTTGGTATAAGCAACACATCCGAATACTTTCAAATGGCTAATACTCGGCTTCTTTTGCTTGAACATCTCATAGGGAGTCTTGTCTTTCAAGGACCGCGTAAACACTCGATTAAGAAGGTAAGTGGAGTGTCGCATAGCCTCCCCCCACATGTAGTTAGGCACGTGTTTTGCCTTCAAAATGCTTCTGGTCATTCCAAGTAAAGTTCGGTTTCTCCGTTCCACCACACCGTTTTGCTGAGGTGTGTACGGAGCAGTTAAATGTCTTCGAATTCCCTCCGCTTCACAGAATCGGTTGAATTCACTTGACGTGAACTCTCCCCCTATCGGTTCTTAGGGTTTTGATAATACCTCCAGTTTCTTTTTCGACCATGTTTTTAAATTTCTTGAACGCCTCGAACGCTTCATTTTTGTTTTTAACAGATATATCCACATAAAACGTGAGAAATCATCTATTAAAACAAAAATATACTTGTTACCAGCAATGGTCGATGGTAAAATAGGCCCGCAAATATCTCCGTGCACAAGATCTAGAGTTTCTAAAGCTCTATATTGTGATGCACTCGGGAAGGGTTGTCTTGATTGCTTTCCAACTAGGCACGACTCACATAATTGGTTCTCATGGTATAAACGTGGCAAACCCGAGACCATGTCTTTCTTGGCCATTAATTTCATAGCGTCAAAATTCAAGTGGCCAAGTCTAGCATGCCATATCCAAGGGTCTGTATCAAATTGGGTTTGAAGACATACCGGTTTTCCCACTTTGAGCTTTATCTTATAAAGACGATTCTTCGTTCTAGTCACTTTCATCAAAAGCTTTCCATCACTATCGTGCATCGTCAATAAGTCTTCTTTCATCCGAATATCACATCCGGATTCTGTGGCTTGCCCGAGACTGATGATATTACTCTTGAGCTCCGGTAAGTAATATATTTCGGTCATGAGTCTTTGTTCTCCCGTAGTGCTTTGGAGAAGAATAGACCCCTTGCCTTTGATCATAATACGCGAGTTATCACCAAATTTTACCGATCCAGTAATATTCTCGTTCAACTCTGAAAAGTACTCCTTGTTGCCTGTCATGTGATTACTGGCACCGTTGTCGAGGTACCACATTTCTTTCTCGGTTTCAAGTTGCTTAGGAATGATCTTTTCATTTAAAAATACGGTCTCCTGCAAGCAATTCATCATGAACAATGCTGGGTCAACATCATCGTCTTGAGCCAGATTTGCCTCTTGTTGTTTCTGTCTCCGTTCGGGGCATTGAGAGGCAAAGTGACCCATACGATCACATCGGAAACATTGAATGTTTGATCGGTCTTTCTTCTTTTTCTCATTACTGCAACTGCGGTTTTGAGGTTGATCGTTCTGTGGTCGTTTTTGGCCATTGTCTCGGCCTCGACCTCTTCCGCGACCTCCTCTTCCTCGGCCCCTGTTTGATGATTCACTACTACGACTACTAGTACCTGAATCAGTTTTACCAAACATTAACTTACTTTGGTTATCGGGTGGTTGATCTTCTTCCATGAGACGTTCTTCATAAGCTTTGATGCGTCCCACGACATCTTCATACCCAGTTGTGTTCAAATCCAGAACTTGCTCGAGTGAGGCAACGATTTGGATGTACTTGGCTCTCGGGAGACTCTTTAAGAATTTCTTTACTAGCTTTGATTCTTCGATTATCGAACCCAAAGAAGCTGATTTTGCGGCTAAGGCTGCTAACTTCCCGGCAAAGTCATCTACTGTATCTGTGTCTTTCATCTTTAACTTATCGAAATCGACCGACAAGGTTTGGAGCCGTGCTTCTTTGACTCGATCAGCACCCACATACCGGGTTTTGATCGTCTCCCACATATCCTTTGCAGATTTCTGATTGCCGACTTGCAAACTTAAAGTTTCGGGTATTGATTGAAACATCAAACCCATGGCCATGTCGTTCTTGTCTTGATTATCGCTTGTAATCTCAGGACGATCTTCAGCCTCATTGCCCAAACAGAGTAGTTTGTGGCTGAAAACATTGGACACTGTACTGCAGCAGGTACAGATTCCTTCACAGCTGGTGGTGGATTAATGACGTCTCCCATGGATTTCTTACGTTGTGATTAGGTAAGAAGGGTTCCCTGATCCAGTCCCTCGAATCAGCAAAGTCGAACCGACTTGTTCAACCCAAAACACATTGATCACATTACCGCTTGTTCAATCACGAATGGCAGCAGCTAAAAAACAAAAACACAAGCTCTGATACCAATTCAAGATTACACAATGTATAAACACAATTTAACCAAACTCTCTTTGATTAACAACCGGGAAATATAACTCAAAAACCCAATTCACTGAATATACATATCTTTGTGTCTTACCCTATTTCTATGAATTGCTAGACAATTTATACACAATAAAGAAACATACACGTTCCTAGTTAATTATCAAATCCACTCACATCTATTTCCATTATGAAACCCACTCACAATGTTTCCCACTTATTCTTTGAATGGTCCCTGTGACTTAGGATTCCAACATATATATATATATATATATATATATATATATATATATATATATATATATATATATATATATATATATATATATATATATATATATATATATGTCGTAGGCTGAGACGTATATAATCTTATCTTCCATATTATGCAGAAACTTGCATCAGAATATGGGGATTGTGTGCTGCTGATGAGCTGATAGAGATAATCCAAAGGTAATCATACTAACCATACCATATATCCTACATGGCATACTACTTGGTACTTACTACACAATCACCATGCAGCCACCTGGAAGATAAGAATATCAAACAGCTAGATATAACTGGTCTCAATCAGTTGGAACGCCATTTGCATAACTTCCTTCGTCAAGTCAGAATCAGGAAGGTAATTTTTGCAAAATTTGAGTGTGTAATATAAGTATGTGTTAACTTGTATATGCTTTCGTACAGACACAACTAATGATGGGAATTGTCATGGGCTTGTAACAACAGGTATGTCTACAATCATCCAACAAAATGGCATATTACTGCCATAAAAGGCATTATAATGGTCCTAGTGGTTTGGGCTTGCACGTGTGAATAGGAAAAGAGAAAAAAATCATGATGGAGGATGTAAAACTAAAACCTAGTTTTCCCCGTTTTAGCTATAAAACGATATCAGTATCATTAATACTGATTTGAGTAGCTACAGATGGACGCAACAAAGATGAATGAGGATTCCGGTGATGCAGCAGCATATCCACAGACGGATTTTTAGGTTACCTGGTAATGGCTAGCTGTCTGGGTGAATGTGATAAATAAGTAACTTTATCATATATATCTATAATATTTGATTATTAACATATTCAAGAAGTGACAGCTGTCACCCTCTTATCTTCCTGTAACGAATAATGTAGTGAATTATTCCTCAAAATTTTAAAAGTAAAAGGCTCACGAATTCCATTCGATGAAATGAATAGGAATGAGTTCAATCGTGAGGGAGCAGGTGGTGGGAACTGGGGAACTCCAGCTGATGACATCACTTGGTATTATTTTCCACCTATCATTTAATTTCTCAAATCCCTCAAATTATGCTTTAATTATTTGCTTTCTGTTTGCAATTATTTATGATGCATCTTTACAGGGAGACTAAAGAAGTGGTGGTTAAAGGGGAGAAAAATTTAGGTTTTGATAAACCATTGACAGAAGATGAACGAACAAATGAGAAAAAGGAAAACACTGTAAATGAACCTGAAGAAAAGGAGCTTGAGGATAAGGTGGCAAAAACGATAATTTAAAATTTAATAATATCTTAGTTTATACAATTACTTTAATGTATTTATTTTGAATTTAGGAGATGACTCTAGAAGAATATCAGAAGGTTCTAAAAGAGAAAGGAAAGCTCTTGAGACACTTAAAATGATAATTTAAAATTTAACAATATCTTAGTTTATACAATAGCTGTTTTGTAATTATTTATTTTGTCTTGATTTAAAATCTCCTAAAGTTTTATACATTGTGTGTTTTTGTTTATTTTTAAGATAGCATGTCATTTACTTTAAGTTAGTACAATGCTTGATGTTTAGATCTTCCTATGTAACATTTTTCTTTACTTCTACAACCTTTCTTTTACCTAATATTGACTAGGGTATTTCAATTGACAATGTGGCTGAATCTCAAGTAACTGCTGATATCAACATATCTAAAGAACCAAGACATGAAGCATTAACACCCGGATGTCATTAATCATCAATTTATTCTTCTTATATACTTTGTATGTAACATTATTTATTAAATAATTTGGAACTTCTGTTTTTTCAGGCAATTACAAAGACAAGTAAACAACCTATTCAGAATAAGGCTATGTCTGCAATTGCTGATACACCATCACCATCTTTAACACCAGTACGTATCATGTACTATTTTGATTATCTTTCCTTTTCATATATATATATATATATATATATATATATATATATATATATATATATATATATATATATATATATATATATATATATATATATATACACACACACACACACATATATATATATATATATATATATATATATATATATATATATATATATATAATACTATTTTGATTATCTTTGCTTTTCAAGAGAAACCAGTTGCCAAATCTGTTGTCAAAGAATATGACAAATCAGGTGTCAAACCAGCTCAAGAGAATGTACTTCAAACCTCACAAAAGAGCAAGAATTATATACCCAATGAGTTTCTTGCCAAGAGAACAAGGAATTGTTCCCTCAACATGAAAGAGTAGTTTTTTTCTAGTTTTCCTTTTGGTTTATGATGTTTTCCTTCATTTAAGTATTTCTTAGATTGATTTTTATTACCACTTATGTTACCTACTTTATTTGGGTATCTAACGTACTAAATGTCATTTGAATTTTTAATAATATCGTTTTCTTTTTTATTATCCACTCATATTGTTGGTTTATGGTTACTTTTAGTTGTATTGTATATATGTGTCTAAAATACCCCAAAAGTAACAATAAAACCTGACTTAAGTCATTAAATGTTAAACAATAATACATTTCTTAATTAACATGTGTGTATATTATAACTTTTGCCTTACTTTTTTTTTTATCAAATGTCTCTAAAATTATATTATGGTCACTTTATAACGGTTTTTCACATATGTCTAAAGCTTCACAATAGCGATAATATAAAGTTAATGTGTGTCTACTAGTGTCAAAAGATCATCTTTTTCTCAAACTTATGTGACCATAACTTAACAATGTAAAAGAACAATGATGTGTCTAATAAAAACGATTTTTCAGAAAAAGCATAAATCACGTGACTAGTATTTACTTATTGTCACTTTTACATATTATTTGTGTATCATAATTAAACTTACCGACTTGGAAATATATAAGCAATATGACAATATAGAACGAATAGCTAGTCATGTCCATCAAAATTGTTTGTCTTGACAGATCACTAATGGCTATGGATTCAATAAGTATATATGATTGTAGTACAACTATATCCACATGTAATAATGTTTGTGTGTCTAAATGCTATAATATGATATACTACCAACCAATATTTTTGTTTATACCACAAATTTTTGTCATAATGTCAAACACAATTGCATCTGTAACTTTATTACTGTTACTTTTTAATTGTTTTCAAATGTCCATTTACATTAAACAGCCATACTTACGAGTTTTTATATGTCTAAATCATAGCATATGTCATGATAATTACTACAAATGTGGCCGTAACCGAATATTAATTCCATAATTTAAATAGGATGTGTGTCTATATAATAATTTATATTATGTTTCACTTAATGGTGTGTCTCTATAAACTAGTATTGGTCACATTAAATATATTGTTTGTATGACTAGATGCTACCAAATTGTTATTTTTGAAATTACATACATGCCACCATTTAGTAAGCATCGTCATGTTCATCGTAATTAATTGTCTGCAAACATACCCAATAGTCTTAAGAATCTTCTAATTGTGTGACAAAATACTAGTATAACGCTTCATTGAATGTACTTGTATGTCACCATTCATTATATACAGTCACTACAATATTAAAATAGTGTGTCTACTTACGCTTTACCGCCACAATCTTGGAAAAAACAGGTGATTTTGGAACAAATTTCTCTACTGAATGGCCACACTTTTATGATACCGCCACATTTTTTCATGACATACGGACACAATATTATAAAGTGACCATATGACACCTAATATCGCAAAGCCTATGGCAACACTTTCAGTGGAAAAATAATTGTCACCAAACGCATATGGTCACATTTTTTTGGTGTGGCCAATGTGCGCTTTTGTACTAGTATGAATAACATATAAAAATGTTTATGGTGTGTTAAAATCAAATATGAATAGCATGTGATTACAAAACTGTAGACTAATCACATGTGAATACATACTAATTATGTGTTAATCATATATGAAAATTACTTGTGTTTACATATGATTACCATATAAAAAAATATTACATTTATATGTGATGAAACAAATAATTTTTGAACAGAAAATATGTTATTCACATATGAATAACATATAAAAAAGTTTATGATGTGTTAAAAACTTAAAATCAAATATGAATAACATGTGGTTATAAAATTGTGGACTAATCAAATGTAAATACATACTAATTTTATGTGTTAATCATACAAGAAAAATTAGTTGAACATACAAAAAGTTACATTTATCTCTGATTAAACACATAATTATAGGGTTCTAAATAACGCGTCATGGCGGCACCAAGGCATGCCATGGCGTCGAGGCACGAGGTAGTCGTCCAGAAAATGTCCAAGGCGTCTTTGTTAGGCGTGACGCATGCCAAGGCGAGAGATGACATGCCATTACGCGAGTTTTTACTGTTCGAGGCCCTTTTTTTCTTCATTGGCTTGCATTTCTTGATTGTACATAAATCATTTGTGTTTTTTTTTTAAGTTTTTGTTATTAATTATTGATAAAACACTTTTAAAAACCCCATATGTTTGATATAAATCTATATTTATATATAATATAATCATACATTCATATAAAATTGCCTCTTTACATTACGCCTTGAAAAACATCATGGCTCGCCAAGGTTCGTAAAACGTGAGGCTTGACATTGTCGGCACGTTACCCCTCATGCCATTTAGTACCTTGCATAATTATGTGATTAAACATAATTTTTAACATAAAATATGTTATTCACATTTAGAAGGCGGTGAGCCTATAAGCCGGATGGATCAGGGTCCACCCAAGCGTCCTTAGATAATGGTAGAATGAGGTCAGCCCATAAGCCGGACAGATCATGGTTAGTCTGAGAGTCCTCATTTGTTGGGAGACCGGAGCTAGTCCGTGAGCATTTGTGATATGCTGGATATGTGGTTAAACGTTTGGCATTGTGGGGAACTCACTAAGCTTTGTGTTTACTTTATCAAGTTAAATGTTTTTCAGGTACTTCTTCTGATTGGGAAAAGGGCGTGACGTGATTGTACTACATTCGACACATTTGTTTTGAGACTTCCGTTAATCTATGTTTGTGTCAAAATATTTCAATATTTAAACAAACTGCAAAGTAATTAAACGACATCAAATATACTCGTCCGCTAGTCAATCTATTTCACAAGGAAATATTGAAAGGTTAACACAAGCATGTAGGGTTCAATTTTTGAGATGTATCTTTGTACTTTGTATTGTATGGATCAATAATAATTTATGTGGAAAATTGTTGGAAACTGTGTTTTATATCCATTTTGGATTGAAGCTGACTACTTGACTTCTAGCTCAATTGGTAACTAGAATATTACTTGACTTCTAGCTCAATTGGTAACTAGAATATGGATTTACGAAGTCGTAAATGATAGCTTTGTATTGATAATTCCCACATGACAAAGAGTGTTTTAGTGAATGGTATGTTGATCCTCAAAGACTTATGCTTGAAATAAATGTTGGAAAGATGGAAGGTTTGTCCTGTAATAAAAGCATTTATAATAGGAAGTTTTTTGTAATAAGAGCATTTATAATAGGAGGTTTTTGGAAGCTATTTCATCTCAAAAAGATCATGAAAGTCCAAAAAGCTATTGGAGGAGCTTTTTCAATTTTAAGCTTTTTTAAATAGCTTCTCGCCTAGAACTTTTTCAATAATTTGATGGGTATTATTGGTTTTCAACCGTTTATAATTAAACAACTCATATAAATATTTTATTAAAAGAAACTTGTAAAATCTATTCCTATTGTGAAAGTAAAATAAAGCTTTTTTGTTTTAACTTTTTCATTAAAAAGCTTCATAAAAAAACTTTCCTTTGAAGATGCTCTAAGAAGAGTATATAGTGCCATTGGAGCAATTTTTGAATGAAATAAACTTGCATACTCTCGCCGTAGTGTCTACCAATGTCACTTTATTTTAACGGAAAAACGCATCATGGGTTTATAATGCTTGAATTTTCAACATCCACACTATTTAGATGTTTTCTAATATGGATTTATGACAACTCAAATTATAATTAATATTGCATGTATATAATAAACTTTACATTGTAAGTGGAAAGAAAAAACCCGCCTCACTTTTTCTAATGAATGAATACTAATATTATGGAATTGAGTTATAAGTTGCTAAACACAACAAAGTACGTGACAGGAGAACTTTTCAATAAAAAATATACGTTTTATGAGTTTTTTTTTTATTTTAAATTTAGGTGGTTCTTTGCAAAACCATTTTGACCGATGATTATCGGAGACAAACGTTCAATACTGTTGACGGAAATAATTTTTTTTTATGAAAACATGTGCTACATATGGGCCGGATTCGACTTGTATTGCTCGATTACGATTTCTGTTTCATGCTTTTGGTTAAATCGTTCGGGTCAATTTTACATGAATCAATAGTATTTTCTAAACGATTTCTCTAATTAGATCTTTAATACTTATATACTAAACAGTAAACTATATGAGACGAATTTTCAAGTAATCATATGCGGTAATTATTATTCATTTCTATCAAATTTTACAACAATAATCATATAAACAACAATTATAGTTTATCATTACATGGATACAGAACCAACAAATAAAAGAGTAATATACTCTTTCATGGTTTTCCCGGGAAAAGTGAACCCGTCATCATATCTATACACAACATCTATCATTCTTGCAAGGTTAAGAATTGGCGCCAACAAATCCATGGAGACTTCTCTTGGCTTGAGACATCCCTCGTTTATATCTTTCCATGCATTTTCAATCATTATCTTGAGCTCGTCAATAGCTTCCTTCTCTGACACGCCATATGTCTTGATATATGCATCAACGCCAGTGGCTGATTGTCCTCTTTCACGCTCAAACTTCAAATCGAAAATATGCACTACTGTTAGACTTTATGTTTACGCTACATGTTGATGGAGTTTGCTATGTTGCATGAAAAAATCTGTTGGACTTCATGCAATTCACTTTTTTTTCTTAATTAGACGGTCATGCAATTCAGTTTATATGAACCACAATAACAACATATTATGCCTTATGGGGGAAATTTTACCTGGTAAGTCATGACATCATCTTGGAGTCTTGAGATTAACTCGGAAGCTTGTAGAGTCTTTGGATGACTTTCGTACCAAGCTAATGCATTTTCACTAACTATCTCGCCCATACCCACTAAAGCAGATTTTGAAATAACATTGTAAGCAGAAGTAATTAAACCGTTCTTCATGTACTCTGGAAATGATGCCACATATCCACTGTTTGTCCACTCAGCCTCTTCAAGGTAACCTCTAGCAATGTCTTGGAACTAGAGATAGAAAAATAATTTATTATTAATACGTACTTAGACGATACTATGCTGAAATTTGCTTTAGTTGGAAACAATGTATAATTAAATCATACCGCTTCTTTTGAAGCTATAACGCTGTTTGCTCTTCCTTCTATGGCTAGTTGTTTCTCAAGCTCAGCATACTCATCCAGGAGAATTTTGTAAAATGGTCTAATGTATTCCGGGATTTGCTCAATAGCACTCATGTCCCACCTGAAAGTAAATATATGTTAACTATCAAAAGATCCACCTTTTCAAAAAAAAACTATCAAAAGATCCACGTGCGTTAATCAAAATATTTAAGTGATGGTCTAGAGAAACACCGATAATCAATTTTTTAATTGTGTTTTTGTCCTATCCGTCTTAAGCTTATTCGTTTTAAATATAAATATATTTGAATAAATATATACATACAAAAACAAATTTAAATATATATATGTGTTACCTATTTATGGCATCAGTTAAAAGACGAATTTCTTCAATTGTAGCATATGCATCATATGTGTCGTCTAGCACCACCAAAAACAATGTAATTTTTGTGGCGATGATTCGTGCCAAGGAGTAACGAGGCTCAAAGTACAATCCTAATATCCATAAGTAGATCTCGGGTACTCTATCCCTTATATAAGGAGTAGTTTCTTGGAACCTCATATCCTTCCACCACCTGAAACCAAGTATATATAAGAAAGTTAAGTTTCTTCTCTTTTACAATATTTCCGATTTCTTAATACTGATACTATCCCTCACACTTGGGGAACTGAAATAACAATTATTATACGCACATCGGCACATGTTCTCGTGCATTATACACGGTATTTTTAATGTTTTCTATCACACATGAGTGGTCTTTACACTTTGCTTCAAAGATTTCCCATATTTATTAACTTCTCTGATTTTTTTAGTAAGTTTTTAACAATTATAATAAAAGAAATACATGTGCAACAAGTAATTCTCTTAGTTTATTGGATGATAACTTACTTTGAGACAATGCGAAGTTCTTCCTTTTGTTGTAGCTCTAAATAGTTGAAATGGAGCTTTGCAAGCTTAAGTAATGACTCGTGTGTAGAACAATCTTCATCATAGTTGGAGAAATATAGCCTTGCCTCGACCATGGGCATCCCTTGATGGAACGGTCTTCTCAAAGATTGCATCACCTGTTTTGCAAGATTACCTTCGAGAGTGTTTACTACACTCTTGAGTTTAGCTTCAGTGAATGCTGAGGCTTCATCTAGAATCGATTCTCCTCTTACTCTCAGTTGTGCAGATTCATATAAGCCTAACATTCCCTTCACATCGGTGGAAATGTCTTCCTTGAATGTACCCGAGTTACTGTCCTTGATTTTGTTAAACACATCTGCACAATCAACGTATAATTAAATATTTATGTCGCCTCATGTTCCAGAAACTTCCATGAGTGGCTAAAGGTTAAAATAATGTTTCAAATTATTTGATGAACCTTAGCAACCTTAAAAGATAAAATTACTACAGCCCCTTGCATCCAACAACATTATAACTGTCTTTACGACTAAAATAAGTGTGTAGAAGGTGAAGAGGTTACGGATTAATTATTAAAACTTCAGTTACTATTTTTTGGTATGTCAAATACTAAACCGGAGTAATCATTTTCTGAGCAATGCTCTATGACGTTAGCAATTAGCCATGGATGGGAAAGAAGCTTACCACAAGGTATTTTATAACCAAGGTGTCGGAAAACTTGAAAGTTAATTGAAAGTGTATAAAGATCAAGGTCAACGTAATCTTGCAAATTGAACTCTTTGAAAAGTTTGTCTAGCTGGGCTTCAATCTCTTGCAAGAATAGATATGTCAAACCAAGACGGTGCACAGAATATATCAAACTTAGTTTCTTATTTGATTCCATTGTTGCATCTGTGATCAATCTTCTCAAATCTTCTTTTGGTTCTTCCATTGCTCTAGCATATCCTTCCAACTCCTAGAAAACAAATAAAAAATATTGTCTTATAAAACACACTCAAGCAATCTTTTTTCCCTGAAAAAGCGATACAGTATATTATTGAAAGTCTTACCGAATTGTCAAGAGTGAACGATAGGAAGCGATCACCCCATACAGAAGGAGGGAAGTTGGCTAGGGGACGCACTGGCTCAGCGGTGGTATTGGTCTTCGCTTGGATGGTACCATTGGTTTCGACTGCGGCCATTTTTTTAAGGTGAGAAGTTGGTTCGTACGTTAAGCCTCTGGTTTGTTTGAATGGTGACTGCTTGATGGTTTGAGGATTACCAAAGCAACTGTATAGATACTTATATACAATGCATCCAACTTGGAAAGTGAGTACGAAAGTGGCCTTTGGTGGGGGATAGTCAACATAACACCACTCTTAGAGTGGAATTGGTACAAAAAAAAAAAAAGGAAAAAATAATAATAATAACTGCCACATGATTCGTTGGATTTTTAAATTGTGAAATGAAAAAAACACATGTATGGCCGGCCCGCTTCTACTAATTAATATGCCCATATATAATATTAATTTTTGCTTCAAAAATATAATATATCCGCGTAAAACTCATTTATGAGTGAATTACGGATGGTCCCTGTGGTTTATCAAAACTAACACTGAGCATCTAAGTATTGGATTTACACTAGATGAGTCACTAAAGTTTCGTTAAACCGACACATTGGTCCCTGGTCTATATAAAAAGACTTTTTTGCCCTTTTTATTTTCTTTTTTCTTTTTCTTTTTACCCTTTTGTTTTTTTAATAAATAGAAAATAAAAAACCACCCCACCCACCACCCCCACCCCCACCCCTCTCTCTCTCTCTCTCTCTCTCTAGAAGGCATCAGCCATCGTCTCCGATTGTTATAACAACAGTTCAGTTTTCATCTTATTGTTTCCAATTACAGCCTTCTTTTCATTTTTTTCGGTTCACAATTTCATTGCTTTGATTTTTTTATATCCGATTGCAACCCGATTCTATACATCCAAAGAAATTCGGAATCATCTCTTCACTACCGTCACTGTCAAGAACAGATCATCTCTTTCCCAACTGTTTTCGATTTCAAAGTCCAAGACGGATTTCGTTTGTGGAGAATCAACCCCACAAACACCAACGAAGGCTATGATGCGATATTGAGAACATGGCAATTAGATGCGATATTGAGAACATGGCAATCGGTTCACAATTTCATTGCTTCGTTTCATCTTTTTGTTTCCAATTATAGCCTTCGTTTCAGTTTTCGAATGAGACGCGTGCCCACTTCCGCGCGTACGGGCAACACAGAATATTTTGATCACAAAAAATATAATAAAATGAAAATCGATAACAGAGGCGTCCAAGTCCAAGACAATCGTTTTCTTAAATGGCCTGCTTCCTCCCACATTCATGGCACCATGGTCCGTAGCCGAAAGTCGCCCCCTTCTTTCTTTAACCTGGTAACTTTGCTCTCTTCCGAAGCAAGATACCCACGACTTGGAACTTCTTTCTCAAAATCCATTATCTTGTTTCTTGAATTCAGTTAATCCAACCGTATATAAAAACTCTTAAACCAATCCCTGATTTCTGCTGGTACGCACATCTCACGCCCGTTTATTCTACTGCTAATGATAATTGATCCTTCAATCTTAAATACCAATGTCTTGATTCTACTTTGATCTGGACTGCTGGTGATGGGTTTTGTAGATTTTCTGGATTTGGTATTAGTGCGCGTCTTGGCGATTAATTTCTCCGATAATTGAGGGACCAACTTAATTTTGGGGAATAAGAAGATGTCTAAATTCGAGGGGGTTCTTGTGTCTGATCATTGGCTTCAAAGCCAGTTCACACAAGTTCAACTTCATACCCTCAAATCCAAGGTTTTTCTTTATATCCCCATTCGATTCATCTGCGTTGGCGTTTCTCAGATTGAAGCTGTTTGATATCCTACGCAACCGAAGACGATGGCGGATGCCTTCTAGAGAGATAGAGAGAGAGAGAGGGGGTGGGGGTGTGGGTGGTGGGTGGTGTGGCTTTTTATTTATTAAAAAAACAAAAGGGTAAAAATAAAAAGAAAAAAGAAAATGAAAAGGGCAAAAAAGTCTTTTTATATAGACCAGGGACCAATGTGTCGGTTTAACGAAACTTTAGTGACTCATATAGTGTAAATCCAATACTTGGGTGCTCAGTGTTAGTTTTGGTAAACCACAGGGACCATCCGTGTAATTTACTCCTCATTTATTATTCTTTTACTACTTATCACACATAAAAAAAAAGGTTTCTTAATTGGCAATATACATGCGAGCAGAAATATAATATATCCGATAGAAAAAATCATTCAGAAATTCCGATGGAGTTTCCACATGAAAATAACCTCTATATCTGTGATGAATTTTTTGACATTATGCAATCTGTCGGTTATCCATTGAAACTACCGAAAAATCTATCTCTTCTAATAAATCAATCATATACATGCCACATAACATTTTTTTACAACTAATATTTGACACGTGTCAACATATGGTTAACCCAAATTATGTTTTCCCGCCCAAACATTGTTGTCGTCTGTTTTCTGATCAATTCCTTTAATTAAGGAATTAAATTATCAATTTCAATTGTTACCGCTTAATTTCATTCAAATCTCATTAATTCAGGAAAAAGTTACGATAAGTACGGAGTTTAATCCATTGAAATTCCATTATACCCTCCTGCTTACCAGAGAAATCCCTAATTCTTGCTCTTGGCATGTATTTCAATCTGCTTCTAATTCATCGTCCTAATCTCAAAAAATCAGGAAGCATATCTTATCCGTTTTTAATTTCATGTGCATATTGTTGAAGGAAGCTAGGGCTTTTACATCAAACCATCTCCTACATAAACCAAGGTTGCAATCAGTCTGCATCAATCGAAGGTAAGATTTTCTAATACTTTCTTGGTAAACCTATATCTATTCTCCACGCTTTTTTGCACTCTATTTTTTTCTCAACTGTATTTACTGTTTCAGGTGTGCATGTTTCTTGGATTTTACAGGACCTAAATATATCGAGTTTGGGTTTAGGGATTTCTGAAGATGTTTTAGAGTGAAAGTTTATTGCCGATCATGAATTGCGGGCTAGAACGCTTATATTTTTTTAAGCATCATATACAGTTACTTAAATGGGACACCTGTCAATCTCTCCCCTAATTTCTCCTCTTCTGTTTGAAAATCTAATCATCATGTATATGTTCATCGCATCTCTTTGAATCACCAAACGAATGTCATCTCTTCAATTCCTTTCCTCTCAATCCCAGAGTATCTCTACGCCACTGCCGTCATCGCATCCTGTATTTGCTGCCGTCGATTGTCTCCCCGCCGTCGTTGATAGGTTCCTGATCCAGCGCCGCCGTCGAGTGTCATTCATCCCTCAACCAATCCGCCGTCATCTGTACACCGGAGGTAATTGTTGCTTTCAATTTTCCTCTCTGATTTGATAGACCTAAATTGTTGTTGAAAATTGTTTATCTATTGCAAAAGTTGTTGCTGCAAATGCTGGACTGGGAGGTTGAAACTTGTTGATAACACCTTTCAATTTCGGAAACAATTTCACTCATATTTCATTCGGTAGATTCACATGCTTTATTATGTTGAATTCTAAGAGGGTTATGTTTTTTCTTTTGTCTTGAAGGCTTACGAATCGAAGGGATTTATTAGCCCCGTAATCCTCAAAGGTTTTTTTTATCAAACTTGAAAAGGCACAGCAACGTGTATCGAAAAACCAGTTATATCCCTTATCATATTTTCTTTAGCTTTTTGTTGCCTAGAACTTATTTTATACCGTTTTGTTAGCTAAATTAATCTAAATTTGCATTTTTGGGGCTCTAATCCACATATCTAACATGGTTTTTGTTGCTTTGTAGATCCGAAGAAACAACTTGAGTTGGCGGTGAATGCGGTTTTTGATTCATGGGACAGTCCAAGGGAAATTAAATACAGGAATCCAAGTATAGGTGAGAAGAAGTTATATGGAGAGTTTTTAATCAATGCTTAGGTAAAAACCTACTTTTTGCCAAACTTATGGAAGTCGTGTTGTGAGAATTAATAATTAAGGTCTTAAATTCAAGGGCTAAATGAAAAAAATAGTAATCTACTTGCTCATGCCTATTTAATATTTATATTTTACTATCAGTTTTCTGTTTCCAAAGTATGTAAATGCTGCCAACAGTTACCTAAATTGCATTATTTTCTTGTGTTCTTTGAGATTGCAAAGAACATGCTACTAGAAAGGCCTTTTATTGGGACGGGTTTCATGAGAACATGTTGCTAGAAAGGCTTTTTATTGGGACCCGACCCATGAGATCTATTAAGTGTCAAGGGATGTATTGCAACCTACTAAATTTAATTGAATCTGTATGTTTCTGATATAGCTAAAATTCCCCTGTACAGATGACGGTTTTCCTTTTGATGGGGCTTTGGACAATCATATCACTGGGCTACTTATAGCTTGTAAGAGTTTAATAGAGTTTTGGCTGAAGGTATTTTGGTTATAGTGAATATTTTGAAGCTTTTCTGGTGATATTCTGCAAATGGACGAAAATGCCCCTAAGGTGTATTACAATTTGGAAGCTGATTCCGGTGGTTGATATGCTCGATTTCCAGTCAACTTCAGTTTACCGATTTGGTGGTCATTGAATGTGAGGTCCTGTTGTTTCTCTTCTTTGTCGACAAAGTTCGTTGCCTTTTTTGTTTTTTTTGGTGTTAGATATTTGGCTTTTTGTTAAATTGGTTGTTGACGTTTTGCTTGGTTGCTCCAGCTTCCCGCTGGAGTTTCTTTTTTAATAAAATTTCCTTTTGCCGTTCAAAAAAAAAACTTATTTAATAGTGATTAACCACTTTAAGCTTCGGGCATCGTAAGGTTTCATGTAAGGCTATGAGGAGTACTCCCCTTGGTTCCCACTTGAAAAGTGGTGCCACGTCACCGACACGTCATCCCACTTGCTTACCACATCACCAAGGAAATACCCACCACTCCACATCATATAATTATTTATTTTTTGATTTATTTTTAATAGAACCCCAATTCTTTTTTTGATTTAATTTAAATAAAAACATAAATTAAAATTGTTGTCGCCAAATATTCTAAGTAAGTGCGGAATAAGAGATTGCGGAAATTGAGAGTCCAAAATTATGAGTTTCAGAGAGGGATAAGTCCGAAGACTTGAGATGGATGCGGAATTATAAATGAGAGTTAATACTTAGAACAGATCTTAATAACTCAACAATAAATAGTAAATATAGACATTTAAGTAACTTGGAAATATAAAGACTTAAAGTAAGAGTACTAGAAATGAGATAGAGATGAGAAATGCAGATGATAACATAAGAGTTGATGGAATGAGAGAATATATTAATAAGAGAAAGTGTTACATAAAGTCTCTCTAAACCATGAGGACTGAAGATGAACTTGGTCTCCCTTTTATAGACTAAGGGAGGACCTTCTGGTATTAAACTATGGACTAAAGAGGAGACAACACGTCTCTCTTTAGTCAGATAAGAAGGGTAAATCTATTATTTTAATACTATGTCAGACTAGGGTGGCTTGTCTATAATTTAATAATGCTCTAAAGTACAATAGACATGCTTCTAGATGACCACGCTTGATCTAGTCTAATCATAACCTATAAGTTGACGTGCTTATCCTTTGCCTTATCTCTTAGATATTCTTTGTTCTTCAGTCTTCTTTGTTGAATGCTTAAGTATAATATTTCCAGTGATATATTTATGTTGATAGTCCGAAATCCTGAGTGGATTTCGGAGTCCTGGCTGATGTTATCAGAGTGTATCTGGAAATAGTTATGTATGTTCTGACTTCCTGACTTGGTTCTGAGTATGAACTTCTGAGCTCAATCTTCTGAGTGGATTACGTTCTGTTACTGAGTTTTTCAGAAAAGGCGGAGTCCGAAATTCAATACTGAATTTCGGATATAGACAAGTAATCAAAGTACAGATTATCCGAGGCAACATATATGATAAAAGATTGTTCATTACAAAAGCATCCAAGAGAAAATGAGTTCATTCCATCAATATAGAAGGTTTGACAATACAATCCCAAAACTTATCAAAATACGAGTTGGTCAACGATAATTAGCACTAACAATTCCCCCTTCGGTGACCAAACGAGGGTTTTGATTTAGTATTGTTGATCCAGTATTCCTTGTTTTACAGCAAATCTCCAAAATTTTCTGACTTCCAGAAGCCACTTCATTCTGGTAAGGAGTTCTTTCTTGGCTTCTGGGTCTTAGGATTTTGATCTTTCCACAGCTATGATGTACTTGTCTAGCATGCTATTGGTAACTCTTCTGAGTTGGTCAGCACGAAGAAAAAGAAATTCTTTTTCATTCTTGTACACTAGGCCAAGTTCTGGATCAAAGGTGGCACCGTTCTTCCTGTTAGTTCTGTTTTCTGGCATAGACAAGTCCGGTTTTGGTATGATCTGTGGTTCTGGATGATCTTTGATGATCTTATACATTTCTGCATCATTGTAGCATAATTCTTCTACTAAACGATGTAGAAATCTTCTCACCGCAACGTAAGCTTCTCTGGCGACTTGATCTTCTTTATGAGACAGATTCATGGTTATCGAGAAAATGTCAGCTGGGTTCATATTTCTAAAGTCAGCTTCTGTTATCCGAGATGTGTTGTTGTAGTCACCATTTCTGACAAGCTCAAATTCAAAGAATTCTGCTTTCTTAAAATGTTTCCTTTTAATACTTCGGACTGCAGTTACGACTTCAATTGACCAAGTTTCTTCTTGAGGTTTGGTCCATCTCTTGAAGAATTGCAAGTTTCTATCGTAGGAAGCTAGATCTTTGAAAGGTCCTAAGACTGCCGAGAGGTTCAGAGTATACTTGTATTTTTCTGCGTTGGGGGCCAGAGGAAGATCCCAGTTATATTCTTTTGATGGGGGAGGATTGTATGATTTGAAGGGTTGAAAGTCTGAGTCGGTTGTTAATCGATAATTGGTGTTTGAGTAGATGGAATTGCTGGGACCAATTGGATTAGCTTGATATTGATCATGTTCCGACTCGTAACTGAATTCTTTAGCATGTTTATTGGCTTGATCGTCAAAGAATTTTGATTTTCTTTCCTTTATCTCTGGTGGATCAGAATCCTTGATTGGTGAGTATACAAAGATCTCGTCGTCTGAATGATTGGATTTCTGATGAGGAGATTTTCGAGAGAAGGGGATTGGAGTTAGGGATTTCGGAGGAGGGGATTTCGGAGTTGGAGGTTTCGGAGTTGGAGATTTCGGAGTTGGAGATTTCGGAGTTGGAGATTGTATATTTTCTGATTCCTTGTTCTGATTTTCGACTTCATTAGTTCTGGTATCAGTAGCAGTTTCATTTTCTTTTTGTGGAATGTTTTCTTGGTCTTTTGTTCCACTTGGACCAGCAGCAGAATCTATTATCATGGCAGTCGGTTGGTCGAGTTCTACTTTGTCATTCGCCTTTCCCCCTCCTGGGACTCCTATAGGAACGGAAGGGGTCACAGGTAGGCGAGCCAAAATGGAATCAATCTTGGCGGAGACTTTGGTGACTTCATGTTTGATGCAATCAGGAAGAGGCGTATCGTACATGGTCTGGAGAGCCTCCATTACTTCCATATTTAGCTTGGTGCAGAGTTTGATTTGTTCAATGGGACCTGACATAGTGCCGGTAATGTTCTGCATGGTTTGAGTAACCATCTGAAGAAGAACAGTGTTGGTTCTTTGAAGAGAGAAGTTTTCAGCCAGAACGCCATTTAGGTATTTGGCAAAATGGTCCATGGCTTCTTTGAGTTTGAGTTCCACATTTGTCAGGAGCTCAGGGACTTGTTGTTGGCATTTTTCAACGTCGATCAGCATCTTTTGTGCGGTCTTCATCATGTTTGCTGCATCGGTTTCGTGTTGAGCATCTAGGTTTTCGAGCCCATCATTGATGATCCGTTCAGCATTAGTGTCGCAAGTGAGAAGGACTTCGGTGTCTTTCTTCTCTAAAGCAGCAATTCTTTCCTTGAGTTCAGCGATTTCTTTGATCAAGGGCTCCTGATTTTGTGAGGACTTGAAGTCAGTCAGGAGTGCTGTTAGAGCATCAACTTTCTGATGAACAGAATCATCCTTAAGTAAGGAGTTGACGGATTGAGGCTGAGGTGCTTTGGCAGCCTTGTCTGAGGAGGAATTGGTGTCACTTAGATCGATCAGATGCATTTGTGATGAGGAAGGGTTATCCACCTCTTGATCAGCACCAAAGATGGGGGTGCTGATTGGAATAGATTGAGTTTCAGAGATTAGGACGCGAGAGTCGGACTCAGTAGGATGTTCCAATGTTTGCTTTCGGTGCTGCTCTTTTTGAATTTCTTGAGCACAGAATTTGTCCCATGTGAGAGGGATGATAGCGGATGCAATGTTGGACCAGTTAGTTTCGGTAGTGTCAAAGAGGTAGAATGAAGAGTCTACCAGTGGCTCAAGTGATGAGTGGAGGAGGGAATCAAGTTGTTGAATGAGAGTATTGATGCGAGTTCTTTCTGCCTTGACATAGTCAGGGTCTTTGTCAGATGGGGAACCAAAGACGAACAGAGTTTGAAGTTCCTTTTGTTTATATTCAAATTGATCTCGAAGACGTTCAACCAATACTTGTTGGTCTCGTACTGCTTGTTTGAATTTCCATTTAGAGAATTCAGAAGCCTCTGGAGGAGGTTGAGTGAGGTTTGGAAGGAGATCAGTGTGGGGAGTCTGGGTTGGTGAATTCTTTTTAGGTGGGGAAGGTGGGGGTTGATTTTTGTCTACTTCCATGAATGTGTTATCATGAGTATCTTCCGAGTCTGGAGAGTTCTGTCTTTCCTCCAAATGTTCTGACTCGGAATCTTTTGAGGATGGTTCAGAAGTCTAACAATAAAGAACGTAAGTTAGATATTGAACATGGATACTGGATGAAATTCATACCTGATATAATCACAAATGTTTGAAGTGCACAGTATGAAGTATAGATGAGATGCTTAATTTGAAATCATGAAGTGAGATTTAAATAATCAAGTTGTGATACTGATTGTTGGTTTTATCATATTATCATAGAAAGGAGTTAAGAAAGATGTATGTCAGAAAATAGTCATAATTATGAAACTGCTGAATGATTAGAGAAGACTATATGAATCGGGGGAGATGATATAGCGATAAAATATGAAGAGGGAGAAAAAAAAGGGGGTATCAGAAGTAAAAAAAAATTCGGAGAAGTGAAAAGGAAGGAGGAGTCCGAAGGGGAAGTTTAGAAAGAGGGATTATCAGAGGATAGAGACTTCTGACTGAAGAGAAGGAGAATTTTAGAGAGTGGTCGTCAGAGGATAGAGACTTCTGACTGAAGAGAAGGGGAAGTTTAGGAGGGGTAAAAGAAAATTGGGGGGGAACATTATCAGAAGTAAGATGTGTCTGATTCGAAGAAAGAGAAAGAGATACCGTTTTGACTTTTCGTTGCTTCTTTTTCGGTGGTTGCTTGGATGGGGAAGATTCAGAAGCTTTCTTCTTGAGTTTCTTAGGGGCCTCGCATCGTTTAAGAGAGTGAGGAGGATAAACATCGACTCCTTCAGTAGAAGTAATGTGAGTGATGACAGCAGGGTGTGATGGATCCGCCAAATTCAGGAGTGCTTTAGGCAGTCTTCGTATTTCCCCGAATATGGGGTCCGTTTTGGCAGTGTATGGTTTGGCCTTAATCATGACCAGTTTGTCGTCTGCTGATCTTGGATCAGGAAAGGCAAGGTCAAGACTCTGATATATGTGCTCGATGCATATAGCCCAAAAACGTGCATAGTGAATTTGACCTGTGGGTTTTAATGAGGAAGGTACATAATTGATGAAGTCATCAAACAGTATTCCGGCGTAATCGACTTTTCGCCCGGAGTAGAGGCTCCAAAGAAGTGTCATAAGACGTTTGTTCAATTGGTCTGTACTACCCATTTTGCCTGTTAAGCACTTAATGATGTAGTGTATGAGACATTGCCATAAAGGGGAGATGTGTCCTTTAGACATAGGAAAGAGTTTTGGCAAGTCATACATATAACCCATGTTATAGATCATAGACTTAAGATCACCATCGGTTGGTTGGTCAAAGGTGGAGGTATGGTAGGGAAGGTTTAGGGCTTGTGCGAAGGTTTTCTTGTCGATGACGACACGGTGATCGTTGTGCAGGGCGATGGCATAACCGCTGTCACATTTTGTGGCGGAGGAAACTACTTCCTGTAAAAGAGAGAGTGGAATGGTGGGAGGGGGATGAAAGAAAGCTTTTGCCAGTGTGTGTCTCGAAAGAATATGAATTAGAACTTGCAGTTGTGGCTTGTAGGCTTTGAGATCATCTGAAAGTTGAAGATTGGATACAGAGATATTTACAGTGTCGGTATCGCTTCTGGAATGGGAAGCCATTGAAGAGATTTGAGGATTGATCGGATGGAGAAGTTTTGAGAATTTTTTAGGGTTAAAGGATTTTAGACGGCGGTGAGAAAGGATTAATGAGAAAGGGGGTTTATATGAAGGGTGTGAGAGATCAAAAGGAAGGGAACGGTTATAATATTTCGAAAAAGTGAAATGAACCGCCAGTTTGCGAAAAAGAAGGAACGTGTGAACAGTTGTGTCAGAAAATGGTATGCTTGACATTAAATGCAATGAAATGATGAAAGAGGATGGTCCATTAAAGGACGGACATGTGTGACAGAGAGAATATCTATTGGAGAAAAATGGATCGTGTGGATTTTAATAATTGGGAAATAAATGTAATTCGTATTTAATTTCTATTCCACTATTAAATGTGTCGTGACGAGATGTCGTGAGTACGGATGAGAGTTCTGACTTGTTCAGAAATGAATGAGAATTCTGATAGATTAGATCTATGGAATCAGAGAAAGAAATGTGAAGTTCGGAGTCGAATCATGTTTCGGAGAAATTGGTATTTCTGATAAAAGATATCAGAAGAAGAGCGAGAGCTCTGATTATGAAGTTCAGAGGAGACTTCTGGAAAAGATAACTGTAGAGTTGTCATGTCAGTGCTGTAAAGAGGGGTAATGGTGTTGTCTGTCTGTAATACTTCAGTCAAATCATGTATCAATCTCTATGTTGTTAATCTCGAAGCGATGATGTGTCGTGAGAGGAGGAAGTTTGAGTGAGTATAAAAGGAGGTTTGAGATCAACAGGAAAGGTATTTGAAAGTGGGATTAGATGTTAGGTATGGCAGGGAGACGTCCATTTAGTCGAGATGAGAAGGTTGAAGTGAGGATGCAAGATGGGGAGTTTGTTGGATTAGGTGTCTAAGCCATGACTTTATATTTATATTTATCTTGTTAATTGAAGCAAAGTCCATTTGGGTTGCCCTCATAGCTGGAGGTTAGGATAGAGTTCAGTAGAGTAAAAGCTTGATTTATTAATTGTGTAATAAATCAATAGAATTAATTAAATGGTTTATTAATATATTTAAGTGTTAATATATTAATTAGAAACTATAATAATTAATTAAGATTTAATCTAGAATTAATTGGATTTAATTCAGTGATTAAATTAATTAAAAGTGCAGGGACTGGTTTGTATTTATTCAATAGTTGAATAACTGGCAAGCCAGTAGCCAGGGGCTTAAGTTGGCGAAATTATGAGTGGATACACTCATATTTCGAAACCCTAATTAGGGTTAAGGAAAGCCTTGTCCAAATGGTTAACATGCTTGCCCATTTATGGCTCCTTAGGGTTTTGACTGTAACCCTTGAAGGCTATAAAAGGAGGCTACTGGCCACCCTAAAACCTGCGCCACTTTTGAACCAGATAAACTCTGCTGGACTGTCTTCTCCATTGCTTTGGGTGTGACTTGCATTTGAGGCAGGACACTTGTGCTGCTAGCTTCAAGAACAAGATTCAAAGGTTGGTAATTCTTGTTTTGAACTTTAGAAATTATTGTTGGCCTTTAGATATTAGTTTATTATCTTCATAGAAGAAAACATAGATCTTTCTAGGGTTGCATGTGAACCATAGGAATTTTTGTGTTCATTTTTTGCTAGAAAATCCTTCAGTGGTATCAGAGCTATGGCCTGTTTTCTTGTGATTTGATATAAACAGTTTATTTGATCATTGGGTTTTCGAAAATAAACCCTTGAGGAGGCCTAATTTCGTTCATGGTGGCTAGGGTTTCAAAACCCTAGCCTCCCTCCCCTTATTTGGCGATTTTGCATGCTTATGGTAAGTATGTTTCTTATTTTTGGTAATTGAGATCTATTAATAAATGGAAACCTTAATCCCATTGCTTGCCTTTTTCAAAAATTAGGGGATTAGATAGGATTAAATTAATTTGATTAATTTGTGATGCCTATCTAGATTTAATTAATTTAATTAATTGTTTTATTTAAAAGATAAATTAAATCACTTAAAGAATTAATTAAATTTTCAAAAAAATAGAAATAAATTTGTGAAAATTCTTAGAAAATTAATTCTAAAATATTTTAATAAGATTAAAATATATCTTATATATTTATGATTAAAAGTTAATATTTATATATAAGATTAAACTGGTTAGTCTTACCGTTAGTAGGCCTCATTCACAAAACTGTCCTATAAAGAGGGTATAAGGCGACTGCCTATAAAATGGCAGTTCAATGGGTATCCACTCTTACCCACCCCTCTCCTGGTCAGTCAAGTGTCGTTAGCCGAACAGGTTTGATAGAACCGCTAAGCCTCTTAAAAGTATAATGCTATAATTGAAAGTACTAGAACCTTAAACAAAACCCAATCTAGTTACTTTAGGATAAAAATGTGAATTGGTGTTAATCCATGGAATTGCACATTGCACTTTGTGGAACGTTGGTGGAGCGTGTGTGGTTTACCGGCACGCCAACTGGGGTCCACAAAGACTTGCAATGGGTTTCTCGATTTTGTCATTATTAACGGAGCGTGTGTGGTTAACCGGCACGTTAATTAGAGATGACAATTGACTTCGAGAGTACCGAGCATATTTGCATGGTTATTCACACCCGGTTTCTGATCCTCGGCATCCTAGTCACAAACAGTGGGGCACATCCGAGACTAAACATGCCATTGAACAGTTCAATGTGTCTCAACAGATCTAGGAATTTCATAAGATGAAATTGATAAGTGTATTATCTACCTTAATGACCATTATGTTGTGATTACGACATCCCTCTTCACACCATAGTTGGGGTATTTTGGGTCCTAGCCTTAATAAATAATATATTGGGTAATTATTTAAAAGGATTAATTAAACTTATAAATATGGAAAGGCTGACTGGCCTCAACTGTAAGGAATGGCTTCGTAATTGGAGACTAGCTCTCTGCATTGCTGGCAAGGTACATCTCACCGAGTATCCGATCCCGGTTCCACCGAAACAAGTCATCATAAAGAGCCTTTATGATAAGCATGACTTATTAGTTGATGAATCCGAAAAGATTCGTGACCTCATGCTATTGACCATTGACCCCGAGTTCCGCAAGTATTTTGAATCCTTGGGGCCATATGAGTTAATGCAATCGGTTGAGGAAATGTTCTGAAAACCGGTCGAAGAGGAACGAGCTAGGATCTTCAAAAGACTTGCAGAGTGTAACTTAAAAGAAGGAAGTAGCATCGATTCGCATGTTCTTCAGATTGAAGCGTACATAGGCGAATTGTACAAACTTGGTCATTCCATGACTCAGGAGTCGAGTGTTAACACTCTACTCGCTTCACTGACTAGTAAGTACGATCTGTTCATTCAGACGTATAGAAAAGAAGACTAGAAAAAGACCTTAATGGAAATGCGTCCACTGTTGACTTTATACGAGTCACTCTTGGACAGGCATAGCTCCAATGGTTCAGCTACTTCTGGATTAAGTCCAGTGGAAAGACACAGCAAGAAACGATCCAGATCGTCTGGATATGTCTTAAGCTGGGAATCCACAGAATCGGATACAGTCGCGGAAAGATTGAAAGACGCTCCAAAGTCAAAGTCTTTTGAAAGCTCAGGTATATCTAAAAACCTCAAAACTCCTGTTCCATAATTCCTGGATGCATAATGTGATAGTCACATTTTGGTTTGTATGCAGGGAATCAGTAAAGTACAGGACATTGGCGCATAGGAGCACATTTGGATTGGATTTCCGGCTCATGCAGTTTTGAAGTTTAGTTAGATATTGAAATATTGTTATTAGCTTTTAAATGCGTATGACATTGTCCATCATATAGTACATTGTGCAAGGATTTTTGTTTTAATAAAATTGTCAATTTTCTTTTAACACATGTTGTTTGAAATATCCTTGAAATGTTATATGATTGTGTTGAATGCATGATTAGTAATAACTTGAATATTGATACATCCAAAGTGTTTGGATTTTAGGAATTGTGCTCCTTATGATTGTTAAAGTGAATATTATAAGAATCAATTCAACCAAAGGTCCAGTTGGACAGGACTTTGGAATCATTTGACTTAGAGTCACATGATGAATTGAGTTCTTAATGTGTTAAGAAATGAATCAACCAAAGATTCAGTTGGACAGGACTTTGGAATCATTTGACTTAGAGTCAGATGATGATTAAGTTCTTTATAAAGCACATGTGGCAAGAAATGAGTCACCCAAAGATCCAAAGGATAGGATTTTGGAATCAGTTGACTTAGAGTCAACTAAAGATTGCAAGTCTTGAACAGAATTAACAAAGTCATAAGTTTACATAGAGATGTAAAAGATATTGAGATTAGAAGCAACGAACACATCAGTTGCTGTGTATTGCTCGAATCTCCTAATAGAACACAATTGTTTGTACTTCACAATATTTGTCAGTCGGTATGACGAATATGACCTCGCTTATCAGAATAAGCGATTGGATTGAATCTTTGAACAATTCAAGGACTTCAAAGGAAGTACAAGACCCACAGAACCTGAGTGACAACATAAACTGGGAAAATGTTTCACAGTTTATTTCCTTCCAAGAACATTTATAGTTATAATGTTTCTTAGGGAAGATGATGGAGCGTTGGTCAAAACAGTTCGATCCTCAATGTATGAGATACATTGCAAATTAGTTTCCGATACATTGAATACTAAACCAGTCAGACCATATTCCAACCACATCTTCGACTAAGTAGGTTTTGTAGACACTGTCTGAAATGTAAAGTTTGGATTGTCCCACTTGTACATTAAAGGTCCAGGGTCTTGTAGTGTTCGTCCGAACCTCATGACTGGCCTGAACCTAATCAGAAATGTTATTTCACTCGCTATCCCGCTGTACCTGGAAAAGAAAGAGCTTTTTTAGAAAGAACTCATATTCTAAGGACACAGTGGGAGTTGGGACAGTCCTGAATGTGTTCAGGATTAGCCAAGTGAAATAACCTTTACTCATCGCTAGGCTTAGAGTAGAAATCAGATTTCTGTTTTAATACTGACATAACCTTCTCTTGACCAGTAGTACTGATCACCGTCATAAGTAGTTATGATCGGGGTGACATACCGAATAGTGGTAAAACACTATAGTTGGTACGGACTTTCAATCCGACTACTTGGAAGCATTGGTGAGCCCGGTTGCGGCCAATTAAGAGAACCTTAGGACGAGACACAGTCTATGTGGCATTTTGATTGATTTACACCTGGTCTAAAAACCAGTGGGAGTAATCGAATCATCAAAAGAAAGCAGTATAGACAGAAACATACCTTCAGAACATCTAATTGAGTGAGACGATACCCAGAGTCAAGTAATTGATTCCGGGAGAAGCACTCTCAATAGAAGATGAAATCCGAAAGGATACTACATATTGTAAGTCGTTAGTGGAGCGCGTGTGGATCACCGACACACTAATAGGGACTCACAAAGAGTATGCCAGTATAAATGTACATGGGCCCGGGATTTCCCCACGGGCATCTCGCAAGAAAGGATATTCAGATTCTCAAAATATTCCAAAGGATTGGATTTTGAAAAGGGGCTGAAAGATATCCATTAAGATGTCAGAGAGGTTTGGATTCTCAAAATGTGCCAAAAGTTATGGATTTTGTGAATAGTCCATAACCGTGTCAAAGCCAGTGGGAGTGTTTCTGTTACATAATGTTTCTAGGAAACGTCTCTTTTCATTACAAAGTGTAATGACTTGGTGTTAAGAGACGGATCGCTATGAAAGACTTAATAAAGATACGGCATGCTCAGGAGGTTACAAACGTCTATGAGATAGATCGAAACTCTGCCAAGATGATCTTGATGAGACTCAAGATGCATAGCTCAGGAAAGGAGTTTCATGTCATTGCAAAGTGTGATGATTTGGCATGAGAGGTATGAAAGGTGCAACGTACTCACATAATCCATTGACATATATCAGATAGATGTTGTTATCAGTATAGAACCGGCCATAGTAAGCATGATCTTGATAAGATTCAAGATGCATGAGAAAAAGTCTCCGAAAGGATATAGTTATTGAAAGACGTGACACAAGGATTATAAATAATCCTAAGATTCCAAATAGGTTTGGAATATGACTAGATCGTATCCAACAAGTTTCTTGGATCGATCAGAAGTGTCATGAACATGTCTTGATGACCTAATGCCTAGAGCATAGTGAGTTAGATTCAGGATATGACCTGGCTGGAATACTTAATGGATTTTGTACCTACATGAGAAATCATTGAAAAATGATTAGGGGTGAATGTTGATAACAATTTGAAAAGAGTTTTTAAAATAAGGACTTAATGGTTAAAGAATTTCATTGGCATTCCGATGGAGCGCGTGTGGCTCACCGGCACATCGTAACACCTCGAAATAGTCTTAGGGTGCAGTCATGTGGATTAAAGATCCCGAGAACCATGGAAAGTCACAGTACATAGAATGGAGTTGTTAGTGAGAATGACGGTATGACCAAAATTGAAATATCATTGGAAGGATATCCGATCGGATAAAGTGTATAAATGTATGACATTTGAATACATAGAAAGAGTGAAAGATCAAGTAGACATAGATACATAACATGAATTAAATAGTTTAAAAGGAATCTAGAAACCGATAATAGTTTTATGTAAAATCCGACTTGGTGATTACCTCGTAGAGACTTGGTAATTAGGCAAGAGTAGCCACCGGTCAGATTTTATGTTTCAATTTTGCATGTTTCACTTCCCGAATAATTTGATTATTCAAAAGGTCCACAGTCGCTCATACTTTTCGGGAGTAAGTATGAACAAAGACTGTCGTGAATTGGTTTGTAGATTGTCTAAGGAGTTAGACATTGTAGTAAGACTGCTACAACGTTCATGAGTACTTAGAAATAGATATTTGAGTATTGGATAAACCCGCGCTCAATAGATTGCTTCATGGATTACATCACGAGCAATGTTGAGACGATAATATCGTATGATCTTGAAGCGGAGACATATGAGTTGAAATTTACGAGTCGGTTGTGCATTGATGATGCGAAACGCATCGGTAACTCGATGTTATAAAATGCATTGTTGTGTACGATTTGATAAGTAAAAGACACAATCATATGAGTCAAAGCTTATTCGTTCCTTGACCCTGATGGGAATCAGATATCTGTAGGCCGCTCGATGATTTTGAAGTTGACTAAAGTGCTGGCCAGCCGGGACTAAATTGATGTGTTCAATTAGAAGTCTTAAAGTCATAAGCAGAATCGGAAATCGGGAAACAGAGTATCGGACAGAGATTGATCTCAATCCATGTCTCGTGTCTGAAAATATCTTGTTGGACGAAGGATCATATGATCACTTATCTATGGACAGAACTGATTGGGTCAGAGTTCGGTAGCAGTTTCTTGGAAGCTGTAGGTTGTTTATTAATCAGAAGATAAATAAAAGTCATAGACTTATCCAAGTGGGAGACTGTTGGATTAGGTGTCTAAGCCATGACTTTATATTTATATTTATCTTGTTAATTGAAGCAAAGTCCATTTGGGTTGCCCTCATAGCTAGAGGTTAGGATAGAGTTCAGTAGAGTAAAAGGTTGATTTATTAATTGTGTAATAAATCAATAGAATTAATTAAATGGTTTATTAATATATTTAAGTGTTAATATATTAATTAGAAACTATAATAATTAATTAAGATTTAATCTAGAATTAATTGGATTTAATTCAGTGATTAAATTAATTAAAAGTGCAGGGACTGGTTTGTATTTATTCAATAGTTGAATAACTGGCAAGCCAGTAGCCAGGGGCTTAAGTTGGAGAAATTATGAGTGGATACACTCATATTTCGAAACCCTAATTAGGGTTAAGGAAAGCCTTGTCCAAATGGTTAACAGGCTTGCCCATTTAGAGGCTCCTTAGGGTTTTGACTGTAACCCTTGGAAGCTATAAAAGGAGGCTACTGGCCACCCTAAAACCTGTGCCACTTTTGAATTAGATAAACTCTGCTGGACTGTCTTCTCCATTGCTTTGGGTGTGACTTGCATTTGAGGCAGGACACTTGTGCTGCTAGCTTCAAGAACAAGATTCAAAGGTTGGTAATTCTTGTTTTGAACTTTAGAAATTATTGTTGGCCTTTAGATATTAGTTTATTATCTTCATAGAAGAAAACATAGATCTTTCTAGGGTTGCATGTGAACCATAGGAATTTTTATGTTCATTGTTTGCTAGAAAATCCTTCAGAGTTTGCGGGTGCTGTATTTGGTGGTGTGATCAGGTCTGTATGGAACAATAGATATGAAGTAAAGATGACAACTTTGACTGATGGATCTACTGGTGGTCCGTTGAATGTACACGTCGATTTTGCGTATCTTCAACCGGTGCCTCCAAGGGTTTTGGTGGAGTTTAAGCAATTTGACTTCGTGGAGGTATGGTATCGTCGTGGATGGTGGCCAGCTGCTATTTCAAGGAAGACACCATTCAACCAGTTCCATGTGGTGTTGGTGGATGGAACTAGGTTGTTTGTAGATGAGTTCGAACTAAGGATTCATCAGAGGTACCATCTCGGAGAGACTCCGATGTGGCAGTACTATAAACTTTGATGAAGAGAGGTAAAAACAAAAGGTGAGATTAGTTATTTGGTAGGTAGAATGTCTTTTGTGTTTGAAGATTAGAGTTGTATTTGTCTGGATATGGTTGTATCTTTTGTTTGAGTAAGATATGTAAGCCTTTGACTATGTATGAATGAAACTTAACTTTGTTATGAGTTGATATTTTTGTTGGACTTAATTATCGGAATATTTGTTAATCAGAAGAAAATTATCAGAGAGAGAATGGATTTCTGTCGTTTTGTGAAGAGAGAGAGTAGAAGTGTGTAGAAAGAGGGTTAGGTGAATGTGTGTAGGTGAATGTGTGTGTCAGTTCTCGAAAATCCGCATGGAGGAAGGATGGTTGTATCCATTACGCCGCTTAAGTCGCCTAGCAGTCTTATCAACCGCTTTGGCCATGATGCTGATTTGATGGATGCATTAACTGCCCACTAGGGTCATTATGACCTCTAAGAAAATGAATTAGGGTAAACGAATGGGCATGTTGGTTGGTTATAAAAAGGGGTTTTGTCCAATTGTTTAACCACGCAAACTGAACACGTAAATTAGCTTATCTTTTCTTGCTTTCAATCATGGCTCGTTTCTTCTTCAAATGTTTCGATGAGGTTGAGGTGAAGTTAACAACTGGAGATTTTGCTGGTGGTTTCTATGAGGGGGTAATTACAAAGACTTGGAAACGGCGGTGTGAAGTGCAGCTGAGATGCTTGCCAGATAATACAACTGGAAAGATGATGATTGTTCGTGTCAAATATGGTCTCCTTCGTCCTATCCCACCAACTGTGGTGGTTGAGTATAAGGTCGGTGACTATGTCGATGTATGGGATCGACAGGGATGGTGGGCTGGAGTTGTTGATAATGTGATCGGCGATGACGTTTATGACGTTGTGCTGCTGGATGGGAAGATGGTTCGGGTGTGTGATTTGTCTGTACGAATCACACAAAGCTTTGTGTATGGACATCCTCCAAAGTGGCAGTACAACAAACATTAGGAGGAAGGGGAAAATGGATCATCTTTTGTTTTTAATGTTTTTGTAATCGTCTTTGAGTAGGGGAATCTTTAAGTCATATACGTTTGGGATGTTTGAAAATATGACTTAATTGATTCAATCAATGTAATGCTTATATAACTGAATCGTAATCTTGGTGTTTTATGTGTGTTGATAATATGTGTTTTCATGAAGTTGTTATGAGAGATATCGGAATGTTTGAGAACAATTCGAAGGAAGGAAATTCTGAGGAAAAATAGGAAGAATTAGAAATTCTGAGAAAAATCGGAAGAATTAGAAATTCGGAGAAAAATCGGAAGAATTAGAAATTCTGAGAAAAATTGGAAGAATTAGAAATTCTGAAATGAATCAATCATTCTCTAAAGAAGTCAGAGTCAGGATTTAGCATACCTAATTTGTCTAAAAAATTGTTGAATTTAGTGGAATCTAAGGCTTTTGTCAAGACATCAGCTACTTGATCATCGGTAGGAATAAAGTATAATTCGATGTTACCTTCTAAAATTTGATCCTTAATGAAGTGATATCTTAGATCAATGTGCTTTGTCATAGAGTGCTGAATAGGATTATGAGAGATAGCAATGGCACTCTTGGAGTCACAATAAATCGGAACTTGAGGAAATCGATAGCCGTAATCTAATAGCTGAGTCTTCATCCAGAGGATTTGTGAGCAACAGGTGGATGCAGCGACATATTCGGCTTCTGCTGATGATGGAGCAACACAATTTTGTTTCTTAGAAGACCAACGGACTAACCTTCCACCAAGGAATTGACAGCCTCCGGATGTGCTTTTCCGATCTAATTTACATCCAGCATGGTCTGAATCGGTGAACGCTTGAAGTTTGAAGTTATCTCCGATTGGATACCATAGTCCCATGGCTTTTGTTCCCTTTAGGTATTTGAAAATTTTTTAACTGCTGACAAATGGGATGCTTTCGGAGCAGCTTGATATCTCGCACATAAGCAAGTTAAAAACATAATATCGGGCCTACTGGCAGTTAAGTATAGTAGGGAACCAATCATTCCCCGATATAATTTGTGATCTACCGACTCGCCTTCGGGGTCTGTAAAGAGTGTGTGATTTGTGGAGATTGGAATCTTGGTAGTAGAGCAATTTTCAAAAGAAAATTTCTTCAGAAGTTCATTTGTGTATTTTTCTTGATGTATGAAAATTCCTCGTGTTGTTTGTTTGATTTGAAGGCCTAAGAAGAAGTTTATTTCTCGATTCATGCTCATGTGAAATTTTCGGTCATCACTTTTTCAAATTCATCGACCATTGCTTGATTAGTTGATCCGAAGATAATATCATCCACATAAACTTGTACGATCATGATGTGATTTTGATGGGATCGGACAAAGAATGTCGGATCATTGACTCCTCTTCTGTATCTTGATGAAACTAGAAAAGTTGATAGTGTTTCATACCAAGCTCTGGGTGATTGCTTTAAACCATATACAGCTTTATTCAGACGATACACATGGTTGGGTCAAGATAGATCTTCAAAGCCAAGAGGCTGTTGAAGATAGACTGTTTCTTGGAGATCACCTTGAAGAAATGCACTTTTAACATCTATCTGATGTACAATGATGTTTTTATGTGCGGCATAGGCTAGGAAGATCCGAATGGCTTCTAGTCTTGCTACTGGTGCATACGTTTCGTCATAGTCAAGTCCTTCAATTTGACTGTAACCTTTGGCTACTAATCTAGCTTTGTTTCTGACTACAGTGCCCATGTCATCGAGTTTGTTTCGGAAGACCCATCTGGTACCTATGACTCTGTGATTGGAGGGTCTCGGAACAAGATCCCAAACTTTATTTCTTTTGAACTCTGACAGTTCTTCTTGCATGGCTTTGATCCAATCGTCGTCGTCTAAGGCGTCAAGGACTGTCTTAGGTTCGATTTTGCTGATAAAAGCGGCATAGTGGCATTCATCCTGAATTGATTTCTTTGATCTTGTTTGAACTTTGGATGAAGGATTTCCGATGATTTGGTTCGGAGGATGACTCCGAGTCCATTTGTGTAAGCGTGGAAGAGATGCTGGGTCGGAAATAGGAGGACAGATATCTTAGATGAAGTTAGTGTCATCAGTAGATGTGTTTTGAATTTGTGATTGTTCGACTGATGTATTTTCATCGGTTACAGGTATAAGAAGCGGTGAATTATTGATTATAGCATCAGAAGGGTGGGCTAAAACATTTTCTGAAAGGATGTTTGCTGATGAAGTGTCTTCTGAAGGTTGATGGTCCCCCTCGGATTGAGGAAACCCATCAACATGTGTAGGGAGTCTCGACTCCCCCTCAGAGGTTGCTAAGTGAAAAGGTTCATGATTCTGAAGACTAGGAGAGGTGTACTAAGGCTCCCCCAAGATTATTGGAGAGTTTATTGGAGGATCTGCTTGATTTTCAGATGAGGTAGGTTCTGAGGAAGTGGTTGGTCCTGATGCTGAGATGATTTTCTGAATTGCATCTGGAGAATGGACAACTTCGGCTTCTTTTGTTGTTTCTGATGGATCAAAGAGTAAGTCGTAATCAATTTCAACTGTATGAATGAGTCGATGTCCCACTGGAACATCATTTTCCATTACATATAGAATATCTTGATTCTTCTTTCTCCATTGGTATTGATCGTCGAATTCTATATCAAAACTTTCTTCTATAACTCGTGTTCTTTTGTTTAGGACTCGATAGGCTACTGATTTTTATGAATATCCCATGAATATTGCTTCATCACTTTTGGGTGCAAATTTTCCCAAGTGATCTTTATTGTTTTTAATGAAGCATCGGCAGCCGAATATATGAAAGAATTTAACATTGGGTTTTCTTTTGTTTAAAACTTCATAGGGAGTCATCTGTAGCCTCTTGTTGATGATGGATCGATTTTGAACAAAGCAAGCAGTTGATATTGCTTCTGCCCAGAAGGTTAGGGGAAGATTTGCAAAGTTTAGCATTAATCGGGCTGCTTCTACTAGAGTTCTGTTTCTTCTTTCGACTACACTGTTTTGCTGTGGTGTGTATGGTGCTGAGAAATTATGCTCTATTCCTTTGGATGTCAGAAATTCTTCGATTTGCTTGTTGTTGAACTCAGTTCCATTATCACTTCGGATTCTTCTTACAGGAAGTTGAATCTTAAGTTCAATTGATGTGATAAAGTTTTTGAGTTCTGAATAGGTGTCTGATTTTAATCTTAAGAAGAACACCCAGATGAATCTGGAGTAGTCGTCCACGATGACCAGGATATATATTTCTTGTGATTTATACTAGCAACTGTTGATGGACCACAGAGATCCATATGAATAAGTTCTAGTGGACGATTAATATTTGAATCGAAGATTGTTTTGTGAGATTTCTTCTTTTGTTTCCCAAATGTGCATGCTGCACATAAGTTTTCGTTGTCAAACCTCAGTAGTGGCAATCCTCAGACCATTTCTCCAGTTACCAACTGATTCATGTATCGGAAGTTGAGATGAGCTAGTTTCCGATGCCATAACCAACTGATTTCGGAGTGAGCTTTTGTTAATAAGCATAGTCTTGGTTTTTCGGGAAACATAGTGATGTCTAGAAGGAACATATTGATTTGTCTTGGTGATCGGATTAGACATCTGTCTCTGATACTAGTCATAATATAGCTAAATTCATTGTCAAATTCAACTCGGAGACCAGTACTGACTAGTTGACCTACACTTATTAAATTATGTTTTAGTCCGAGGACGTAGGCAACTTTCTGAATGGTAAAGTTTCCGTTCGTCAGTACACCATAACCTTTGATGATGCCGTTTGCGTCGTTTCCGAATGTAACATATCCTCCAAAATTGACTTCTCTATAATCCCTTAGAAACTCCAATCTTCCGGTCATGTGCATTGAGCAGGCACTATCAATTAGCCATTCATCATCCTACTCTTTCGTGCTAAAAGCCTGAAAAATTAAACAGTTAGTTTGGGCATCCAAACTTGTTTGGTCCCATTTGTTTTAGTAGGCATGGAATATTTGGTAAGAGTTTCTGTTTTAGAGGAAGAATTTGATTCTGAGCCAGGAGATTTTATGATCCATTTTTGAACAAATCTTTTTAATGGTTTTGAGGAGTAGATATTTGTATTCTTGAAAGTTTTTGAAGTGCTAGCCATAATTGGTTTAGAATAGTGTTTGCAACAATGGCAACAAGTATTATTTTGTTGTCGTTTTAAAATTTTCGGAGTGATATCAGAACGATGATAGTTCTGAGATCTGGTTCCGATGACAGTTGTCGTTTGTTTGTTGCTTTTGAAGATTTTTGTAAAAGATATTTTTGGTTTCAAGAATTCATTCACTGGCTGCTTAGAAGTGGATGGATCTTGTTGAGTTATTTTTGAATTTCTTGTTAGTTTTGGAAATTCTGAGTTGTAATCTTTTTTTCTGATGGTTTGAAATTGTTGAATGGGTTTGTTTTTTGGAGTCGGAAGTAATCCCTTGTGGATATACTTTCGGAATGTGGAAGAAGTAGATCTCTGAGTATGACTAGGAATGTTGAGAGTTGGATTAGCTTCCGACAGCTTCTTAGTGTAGAAGCATTTCTTCTGTTCAAGTCGAGCATGTGATCGAGGTGATCGTAGATCTTTTCTGTTTAGAGTTGGTTTTATTCCTTGACTGATTAAATTCTTTCCTTTTCCTCTTTGAAAAATTTCTCTTGGGGAAGAATCAGATAAAGAATCACTTAAAGAGTCTATCTCTTCATGATTAACTTTAAGATTTTTGAGCGAAGTTGTGATTGGTTTTTCTGAAAAACTATGTTGAGATGTATCTTCAGATGACTTGGATTCGGAACACAAGGGTTCAGAAGTCATCTTGGAGATGTCACCAGCATTAGGGTTTCTGATTTTTATTTTTTCAAAATTTTTATTTATAGTGATATTGCTTGGGGACTTCTCCATTTCAATTTTCTCATCAACTTTCTCTTGGTCTGAGTTTTCCAAGATTTTGGAAGTGTCTTCTAAAAGATAGAGTTGCTGAGAGTTTGATGAGGAGTTATTTGTAACCGTGGTCATTTGTCTAGGCATGAATGGGACTGAAGATATAGACAATTTACAGATTTCGGCAGTGTCTGCTTCTGAGAAGTATGAGAAGGGAATGTTGACTCCTATTTTTAATTCAGAAGTGGCATTTTCTGATTCAAAATCTGGAGTTTCAGAAGAGTTCATGGTTGTGTCTTTATCGTGTTTATCATCATATTCATTTGATGGATATTGAAAGAATGGACTTTTTCTGTTGTATATAGGATAATTTTTATTTATGGTTTTTCTTGCCCATCCCCAATTGAAAGTATTTTCTGAAGAATTAATATTGGCAGGAGATTTGAAAATTTCAGTTACATGATACAATTGATCTATTAATTTGTTTAACCTTACATCATCACTTCGGGCTAAATCCCTTTGTGATGTCAAAAGCTGATTTGAGTTTTCTAACAAAGTTCTAGAGGTTTGTTCGATCTTCAAATCAGCAGTAAGCTTGTCACAAAATAGCTTTTTATCTTCCAGTCTACTTTTCAACTTTAACACCTCGTCATACCCATCATCTCTTTCTTCCAACACCCGTTGATATGCCGCTAAGGCATCTACACATGTGTTAGATATATTTTCTAGAGCAGGTTCTAGATTGTTAGAGTAAATTTGATATGTATGTAGCATATTACGTACCTGTTCTATGATGCTGACACCTTTTCCTGTCTTGTGATTGATCATGAAGGCATACTTCTTTGGTGTGTAAGAAGATGAGGATTCTGCGATGTTGTTAGGGTGTTTAGAACTTGTCAGACCTGGGATTGGAGTTTCTCGATTTGCCTGTACCATCATGCATTCTCCAAATCCTTGTCCTCGTTTTCTTTTGTTTTCAAATTGTTCATCATCATCTCCTAAAGACCATATTTCCACATTTCCAGATGCTATGAATGCTTTGACTTCTTCTTCTTTTGCCTTTGGATAATTTCTTGGTGCTCGGCAGTCAGCAGCGTAATGCCATAGACCTCCGCAGTTGTGACATTTGATCACCTCTGCTTGTTTCGTTTCAGCAGTTGGAACAAGGTTAGAGCTTATAGCGGGATCTGGCTTTGTTTTTTCTTGGTGTTGATCTACCGGTTTCTGGTAATAACGATTGGGATTCTGATGTCCTCTTTGATAGTTGTTTCTGGATTGAAATCCTCCATTTTGATTGGTGGGGCGATAGTTCTTTTTGGTGTTAGAGTAGGATGGTATCCTGTTAAATTTTTGGCTTATCAATGCGATTTCATGTTGGTATGCTTCTTTGTTGAAACACAAGAGTTGGATCGAGATTCAAATAATGCGGAATAATAAAATTAAACAAGATCAAGAACAGACAATATGAAGAACTGATGTCAAATGATTTATTTGCAACTCAAGAACAATTCGATGTGAACTATTCTGTATGAGTGCCGTAGAAACGATTACAAAAGTTAACCCTAATTAGGGTACGTGCATGCTATTTATACAAAAAACTAAGTATGGAAGGACAGACCCATTCCATAACCGATAGCTAATCTAATGGCATAAAATCTGGCGATAAATCCGATTAGCATCTTTGACTCAATCTTTATTTATGACTCAACAATCTCCCCTTTTGAGTCAAAAATGCGAGTCGTCTTCATTCTTCAGGTTTCACTTCATTTGCTTGTCTATCAAACACCCTCGGAATCATGGCCAGGATCCTCTTTCGGAATTCTATGTACCATCTCAACATGTCGTTGATGCATGTTTTATCTTCAGCGGTGTTGGATTGGAGTTTGTTGGTGATGTGAAGAATGTGTTCCAACACTGGAGTCCTGTGAAGATGTTTGTCCGAAAGATAGAATATCCTTTTAATATTCTCAAGCCCTTCCTTTGAGTTGTATGCCACACTCCAATTTGAGTTGACAATTTTACCGATTTTGCGCATACTAAGATTTTTGGGAGGAGGGCGTCTCACAGTCAGAGGAATCTTGTCAAGAACACCAGCAACTTCAACATCCAACTTCGCAACTTCAAGAATATAGTATCCAATCATTCTTTTGAGATGATCAGAAAGGGGATGATACTTTTGTTCTCTCGACAAGATGTTGAACAGAGATATCCAGTCGAATGGATTCATAAATGGTAGATCAGCAAGAGAAAATTCCATCTTCTCTTTATCATCACCTCTGAATGCCAAAAATCTTGCGTTTTTGAATGGAACATTAACCTCAGGAAGACGGGGAGTCAGTTGTATAATCTTCTTCAAACTCCAGGTTAAATGTTGAGCAAGCGCGTTTTTCAAATAGAAGGTGAACAACAAGTCATTCACTTCCGAATTGGAAAGACGAGTGTCTCTGAGTTCCTCAAACCCTCGGAACAAAAGTGCTTTTGCCGTCATCGGAAAGTCAAGCTGAGAGTTTACGTCATTGCTTGTGTTATACGAGGTCACTGGTTGAAGCCAGTTCTCCATAGGCTCAGTAATTGCTTCCAATGTCATCCTTTTATAGTGCCAGGGAGGAAATAATGACATTTGAGTTTTCAAGAGTAATTCAGCCTCTCTTTTGGCGGCTTCCTCAGCATCAAGTTTGCGAGTGAGGTTGAGAATTTCATCAATTTCCTTATCCCTAGTTGATTTGGCAGCGTCCCGATCAGAGACTTATTCTTCCAATATCTCCTTGCCTTTGCTTTTTGATGGATCTGTAGAGGATGGACCAACATCGCCTTTAGCATTCATCCTTTTGAACCAATCAGAATCGGGGTTCTGAGTAGCATGTGTAGCCCCTTTTTCATTGTCTTTTCCGACAGTAGAAAAGGAGGTTTTGATCGGGTTGTCTTTCTTCGGAGTGTCCTGATTGAACGTACTTTCTTCATTGATCTCGTCTCCCCCTTGTTTTGGAGAGGCAACACCTTCCGAAACACCCTTTAATGCGGCTAAAAGATTGAAGACAGGATGAAGCTTAAGAGTTAGATGTCTGCGCACCTGAGGAGTGAGAATTGGATCAGTGTCTTCAACAATCCGATGAAGGAAAGAGTCAATTTCAGATACACCGTTCCGAACAGCTTTTTTTTGAGAGACAACCGAGGTGAGAATGGCAGACTTGTGTCGGAGATCCGACTTGAGAACCTGGATTTTGGTTTCTTTATCAATCAATGAATTTTCCGTGGCCAAATCCGTTTTCAGTTGGTCAAACTTTGTATCCATAGAGGATACCCATTCAGAATACTCAGTCTTCATTTCCGAACGTAAGGTGGAAAGCTCCTCTCTTTCTTTCTTCAGAATGCTCCCAAAGTTGGAGATGACTTGTTGCATCTTTTCATTGTTCCTGACATGAGAGTCTCAGAAGTCCTGGGTAAATTTGAGAACTTCTTTTTCCAGCCTGCCAATAGAGGTGGCAGAATTTTGCATTTGGGTTTCTGATTTCTCTATGAGGGAGGAGAATTCACGCATGAGTTTAACATTTTCGGTGATTAAAGTGTCCACCGAGTCCTTGTGAGCGTTCAACTGGGATTGCCAGTCGGAGATTGAGGGATTCGCCTTGGATTGAAGAAGTAAATCCAGTTTCTCAGAGATTTCCTTGAGCTGATCAGACGCCATCGGAGCGGAAGAACTGTGGGTCTTGAGTTTAACAGTGGACGGAGATTCAAGGAAGTCTGAAAGATCATCCTGGTCATCATTAACCAGAATATCTTCCTCTTCATCATCATCTGAATGAGGGTTGACATGAGGCGAATTTGGAATGCTAGTTTGTTTGGTGATATGGATGGAGACTTTTGAGTGATTGGGGTTCAGAGGGGTGAGCGTTCAGGAGTTGATTGTGGGCTAGAATGAGGAGTGGTTTTTGGTGTGGGGTCATGAGGCGGCGATAGGGGAGGAGGAGAAGGCTTGGTAGTGGGTATACCTTCAGGATTTTCTGTAATCGGAACATCGTGTGAGGAGTGTGTGGCCCAGAAGTATAGAGGAAGTTTCGCAAAAGAGAGCATTGTGCGAGCAGCTTCACAAAGAGAACGATTTCGTCTTTCGACCACTCCATTTTGTTGAGGAGTGTAGGGTGCAGAGAAGTTATGCGAGATTCCTTTATTGACAAGAAAATCATCTAAAACTTTGTTTTTGAATTCTGTGCCGTTATCACTTCTTATCATCCGAACTTGCTTTCGGAGAAGAGTTTCTATTTGCTTGATGAAGTTAAGCATGTTGATCGCTGCTTCAGATTTTTGCTTGAGAAAGAACACCCATGTGAAGCGAGAGAAATCATCTACCACAACCAGAATGTATTTGTTGTGAGCAACGCTTTCGATGGCAGACGGACCACAAAGATCAATGTGCAGAAGTTCCAATGGTTCGATGATCTTTGTGTTGATGATTGTAGAATGACACTTCCGGCTTTGTTTTCCCAGCTCACATGCATCACACAGTCGGTCTTTGTCGTACTTGAGTAGCGGTAATCCTCGCACAAGATCACCAAGTACCAGTTTATTGATATCACGAAAGTTCATGTGAGATAAGCGCCTATGCCATAACCAATTATCATCGTTCGTAGCTTTTGTGAGTAAGCAGATGGCATGTTTTCCTTGGATGGGTCTCATGTCCAAAGTAAACATCTCTCCTTTTCTTTTTGACTTCAAAATGATCTTCTTGGATTCCTTTTCAACTAGTTCAGAGCCATCTTCATCAAATGAAACTTTAAGACCTGTTCCGACAACTAGTTGCAAAACACTGATTAAGTTGTGCTGAAGTCCTTCAACATATGCCACTTTCCGTATCGAAATTTCACCATTTGTGATCATGCCATAGCCTTTGATGTTTCCAGTTGCATTGTTTCCATAGCTAACTTTTCCTCCATTCGTTAGCGAGCGATATTCTCGTAATTCCTCCTTCCTCCCTGTCATGTGACGTGAACAGCCGCTATCAATGTACCATTCCAGATCATACTGTTCGTCACGTAGAACCTGCACAAGTTAGAGAGATTTAGGAACCCAAACCAATGTGGGCCCATGTGAGAATTTACGAGAGATAGGAAAAATGCATGATCTTTCAACCCAAAAGGATTTTCTCACAGATGGTTGATTTTTCTTATTTTCAATTCGGAACACTTTCATTTTTGTGAATTTCCATTGTTCTTTAGCGAAACGAGATTTCGTTGGAGTGAACGAGTTGGAAACTTGACAATAATGGGTTTTCTGACTGTGAGAGTGATAAGTAGGATTTGGAAGTTTAACTGACTGAGATGAGAATTTTGGTTTAAAATTAACTGTTGGGTGAATCTTGTTGGTTTTGAGATCCTGAGTGGTTTCAGGATAGAGCTTTGCCATCCCCTTTGAATCATTTGAACCGAGAACACGAGTGGGATTCTTTGTTGTTGGTGTTGAAACTGAGGCTTTGGGTGTTGGTTTTGGAGTATGTTTAGATTTCGGAATTGGAATTGGATTGACTTTCTGGGTTGTGTTTAAGTCGTTTTTGTTTCTCCAAAACTGTTTTCTTTCTTTCAAATTCTTTTTGTACCTGGCATTCATTTGTTTCCTTTTGGCTACCAGCTCTTCAGGAGACTTATGAATACAAGATGTTGAGCAATGGTTAGAGTCAGATTTGAAAGTACTTGACTTAGAGTTTGAAGAATTGAATTTCAAATTCTTTGTACCCCATGAACCATTTTGAGAAACAGAATTTTTACAATTCAACGATCCAGAAATGTAGTTACCACGAGACTTGCACGAGGTCATTTCGGAAAGACCTTTGGTCTCATCCGAGTTGTCAATTGGTTCCGACCAAAAGAAAGAATCACAGACATCAGAATTATCGTTATCAACTAGGACTTTAAGTTCAGCTACATCTGTTGTATTTAGGCCTGGTTTAACAAAAACTTGATTTGGTACTGTCTGAATCTTTGGAAAAACAGTGGCCTGTTCGTTTAAAGTGTGTGATCCTTCACTTTCAACAATTCTCGCAAAAGCAACTGAATTTTCAGAAATGAGATTTTTCTTAGTTTCAGTAGAATTGGTTATGAATTCCGAACAGTCAATTTCATCCTCAACATATATCTCACTCATATCACTTTCATCAAAATCAGAATATTCTCATTAATGGGAGTATTATCAGAATTTAGTTTAGAGCATAGTGAGTGAAAATTCTTTAAGGTCGCTGTTTTAATTTCCTCATGATCATTTTCTGAAAAATATTCTTTAACCATATTTTTATGTTCTTTGGACTGAATATAGCTTTCAATTTTATTAAGTCCAATTCGATAAGCTTCCGAAACCTCATCGGATGAAACAATGGTTTCACATTTGTGGCATTCTGCATCGATTTCATCCTCTTTCAACTCAAGAAATGGCAAAATCATTTTGTGTAAACCTCTGCCTATATCACAGTCAAGATGCAATTGAGTAATATTATTGTAAAGACGCTTTGCGATTAAACAAAAAATATTTCTCTGTTTGACAAGAACTAGATTGTCCCTTTTGACATAAATGATATCATCTCGTGCTCTAACTAACTCACTGTCTAACGCCTCGATTCTCATTCGTCTCTCCTCATTCTTATTCGATACCCTGCTCAATTGATCATTTAGGTTAGAATTTCTTAGACGTGTTCTTTTTAAGCTATCACTCAAACTAGAGACAGTGAATCTAAGATCATCTAATTCAGTATCATAACTAGAAGAGAAAATATTTAAAGATTTAAGGATAGAGCGTACCTTGTTGACCACAGCCTCACATTCCTCTACTTGTTCAGAAACAGGTTTCGCAGCAAAACAACTTGCTGAGGTTTGGCACCCATCGGTGGAGTACCCTCTGCTGTCGGAATGATCAGCCTTTACCATCAAACATCGGCCATGCGTCGGATTTCTCACCTCCTCATCTTCCGAGTCCGTTGACCAGACCTCGATGGCACCAAACTCGCTATCCTCCTTTACCACAAAGGCTGCTTTGGTAGATGAAGCATCATTCTTTTTCAGTTCCGCAATCTTCTTTGCATAATAAGCTTCATCCTTTACCTGCTCCTTCTTCTCAGTTTGCTTTCGGAGCAAGCAGTCTTTCACAAAATGGTTCTTACTTTTACAGTAATGGCAATCATAGCCTGAGTCGCCGACAAGTTTCTTCTCCTCATCACTTTTCTTTTTCTGGCTTTCTTCCGATGACTTTTCAGAATTGAAACATCCTTGTCGACTTCTGTTTTTGAATTTGGAGAAGTTTTTCTTAAAGAACTTCTTGGGATTTGATACCATTAATGCTTTGTCTTCTCTAGTCAGATCATCGTCGGAAAGATCTGAATCGGAATTGATTTCAGCCGATTTCTTCCCAGCAGCGACCAGTGCGAGTGAACCAAGACCGATAGTCGCTTTGGCTTCCGAAATGACTTCCTTTTCATGGGACTTGAGGATTCCCACAACTTTAGCTAAAGTGTAAGTTTTAAACTGTTCATGCGCTTTTATGGTTGATACGATAGCCTTCCATTCGGAACGAATACCATCAAGAAAAGTAACCTTTTGCTCAATAACAGTCCGAGCCAGATTGTATTTTAATAATCGACTGAGAAGATGATTGTATCGATTGAATGTCTGGGTTAGAGTTTCTTCCGGACCTTGTGTAAAAGATCCGAAATCGGAAAGAAGAGTGGTCTGAATTGAGTGCTCAAGGTCAGCATCTCCGGAGTACAATTCTTTAAGCCTATCCCAGATCTCTTTAGCCGTCTCGCATGAACTAACCAGGCGAAGAGTGTCTGCTTGGAGAGCGAATCTGATAATTCTGAATGCTTTAATGTTGCACATTAGTTTATCTTTTTCGTCTTGAGGAATGTCTGTATGAGTAACAAGCAGATTGTTGTATTCTTTTAGGGTTTTGATAACCCTCCTTGTAGCCGTGTGGACATTAGTTTCTTTAGTAATAGCTTGCCAAATCGTTGCTCCATGTTCTTCAATTCCAAGAACATAATCTTCAAAATGCAACGCCTAGACCTCATATTCTTGAGTAAACAGAATTGGAGTCCTGGTGGTGGATCCAATGCTGCTTGAGAGATTGAAAGACTGAGTATGTGAGTCGTCAAAAGCCATTGAAACTTGTTTACGGTTGAATCAGAAGTGTAAGAACAGATCAAAAGAAGAATCTAACGTAAAGATCAAAGTCTGATATCCAAAATCGATCAAAACGATAAAGATAATCAAAACAGATCTGTGAATAGCACAAACTCCTGCTCTGATACCAATTGTTGAAACACAAGAGTTGGATCGAGATTCAAATAATGCGGAATAATAAAATTAAACAAGATCAAGAACAGACAATATGAAGAACTGATGTCGAAGGATTTATTTGCAACTCAAGAACAATTCGATGTGAACTATTCTGTATGAGTGTCGTAGAAACGATTACAAAAGTTAACCCTAATTAGGGTACGTGCATGCTATTTATACAAAAAACTAAGTATGGAAGGACAGACCCATTCCATAACCGATAGCTAATCTAATGGCATAAAATCTGGCGATAAATCCGATTAGCATCTTTGACTCAATCTTTATTTATGACTCAACATGCTTCTTCGGCTTCGTCGTATTCTGAGTAGTGAGAGTCAGAAGTTTGTACTGGTGCTGGTAGTGCAAGGGTAGGAGATTTGGATTGGATGGATGGTTGGGAGATTGAAGATGATATGTGTTGCTTTGTTGGAGTTTGGTAGTTTGAAGGGTAAGAGATTTGTGGTTGAGATGGATGGTATGAAGGTATGGAGTTTGTTTTTTGAGGCTCAGTATTTTGGGTTGCAACGATCCGAGGGTTAGTGATGTTTGAAATGGCTTGTTGCTGAGGAATGTTCTTTGTCTGATGGTTGTGCTCAACAATTAAGGCCAAAGGTCCTCCAGGTTGAAGTTGTTTATTACCTTTGATATCTCGTTCTTGTCCGATAAGATTGTTGTACAGTCGGTACATGTTGAATGTTTTTAATTTTCCAGAATCTTGAAGAATCATCTTGACGAGTACCCAGTCTTTTCCTAACCCTTCAAGAAATCGGAGGTTGATCTCTTGATTGGTTCTTTCTGCTCCTGAACTTAGGAGTTTGGTAACGATTATGGAGAACCGGGTGAATGCTTGACTTAGGGATTCTCCGGCAAATGTTGAAAAGTGTGTGTAGTCTGACACACTTGACACCAACTTTTGATCTTTTGCCTCTTCTGTTCCTAGGAACATGTTTTGAAGAAGAACCCAGATCTGCTGAGCTGTAGTACAGTTTTGTATGAGATCGAAGAGTTCTGGTGTATTCCACATTGAATTTCAGTGAAGGCGATTTGATCATTGTCCATTTTCTCAATGTCCAAGGGGGTTAGCCTTGGTTGAGAAGTGCCACCTAGTGCTTCTTCAGCTGTGTTCGGCCTGGGAGTGAAGGTTGGAAGATGAGGACCTTCCTCAACCGAACGCCAAATGTCTTTGCCTTTGGTTTTGAGATAGTTGCGCATACGAGATGCCCAGCCATTGTACTCAGTAGGAATGAGTATGGGGGCTCGATTAGAGCTTCCAACGCTGTTAGCAACGTTCAACGAGTAGTTCATCTGCATTGTGAAAGAAGAGAATTTCGAAATGTTTTTACGAGAAATGTAATTGAGCTACAATAGCATGCAAAGATCCACAGAGGATTCTAAGGTTGTTGCTTCAGCCAGGGTTTTGAGCAAATTGGACACTTAGAACCTTATAGACAGCTATTCAGGCTCTGATACCAATTGTTTTCGCCAAATATTCTAAGTAAGTGCGGAATAAGAGATTACGGAAATTGAGAGTCCGAAATTATGAGTTTCGGAGAGGGACAAGTCCGAAGACTTGAGATAGATGCGGAATTATAAATGAGAGGTAATACTTAGAACAGATCTTAATAGCTCAACAATAAATAGTAAATATAGACATTTAAGTAACTTGGAAATATAAAGACATAAAGTAAGAGTACTAGAAATGAGATAGAGATGAGAAATGCAGACGATAACATAAGAGTTGATGGAATGAGAGAATATATTAATAAGAGAAAGTGTTACATAAAGTCTCTCTAAACCATGAGGACTGAAGATGAACTTGGTCTCGCTTTTATAGACTAAGGGAGGACCTTCTGGTATTAACCTATGGACTAAAGAGGAGACAACACGTCTCTCTTTAGTCAGATAAGAAGGGTAAATCTATTATTTTAATACCATGTCAGACTAGGGTGGCTTGTCTATAATTTAATAATGCTCTAAAGTACAATAGACATGCTTCTAGATGACCACGCTTGATCTAGTCTAATCATAACCTATAAGTTGACGTGCTTATCCTTTGCCTTATCTCTTAGATATTCTTTGTTCTTCAGTCTTCTTTGTTGAATGCTTAAGTATGATATTTCCAGTGATATATTTATGTTGATAGTCTGAAATCCTGAGTGGATTTCGGAGTCCTGGCTGATGTTATCAGAGTGTATCTGGAAATAGTTATGTATGTTCTGACTTCCTGACTTGCTTCTGAGTATGAACTTCTGAGCTCAATCTTCTGAGTGGATTACGTTCTGTTACTGAGTTTTTTGGAAAGGGCGGAGTCCGAAATTCAATACTGAATTTCAGATATAGACAAGTAATCAAAGTACAGATTATCCGAGGCAACATATATGATAAAAGATTGTTCATTACAAAAGCATCCAATAGAAAATGAGTTCATTCCATCAATATAGAAGGTTTGACAATACAATCCCAAAACTTATCAAACTATGAGTTGGTCAACGATAATTAGCACTAACAAAAATCCTAAAAATTAAAATTTCATTAAAATAAAAATATTACAATTCCTAAAAATTAAAATTACAACCCTAAAAATTTAAAATTACAACTACATCGACTCTAAAATTTAAAATTACGAAAATAACAACTAAGGCTGTGGGGTATGCCGCACGCGGCCCCCCATGCGTCCTCCACATCAGCGACGAAGACGTGGCAAACACCGTGCCCCCCCCCCCCCCCGGCGTCCTCGACCTTTTGCGTCCCCACGTAGTCGTCCGGTGAACGTTTGAAGACGGGCCAAATTCAAAAATCTAGCCGTTTGGAGCCGTTGGAAATTAAAAAAAAAATTTAATTTTTTTACATATTATAAATACATACCACACACATCTTATATTTTACACACATACAAACACAAATTTTTCTCTCAATTTTACTAACATTTCAAGATGGAGAACGATCCGAACACCCCTCCGTCAAATCGGAACACGCCCCGCGGCAAATTCAACTACAACTTTTCCACTAATTGCACATTTACGAGTATGCTTACGGGTACGTTGCAACAACCGCAATACCCGTATCCATATCCACCACCGAACCAATATCAATACCCGCCACAACCTTACCCGTACGCACCCTTCCAACAACCGTTTCTATCACAATCGCCACCGCTTCCATCACCACCGCCACAAGCATCACCCGACGAGGTCGTGATGGAAACACAAGCCCCCGCGTCTTCCTCCAAAAAGAAAAAGAAAAATAATAGACAAAAGAACAAAACGCGAAACGCGCAAGAGGCGAAGGTTCCGTGGACGACCGACGAAGAGGTTCAAGTGGTTCGATCGTGGCTCGCTATTTCCATGGATTCGCAAAAAGGAAATAGCCAAAGTTCCACATCGTTGTGGGAACGCATTTTAGACCACTACCACGCGGCGATGGGTCGTGGGGTGTACCGAAACAACGACGGTATTAACGGGAAGTGGCGGAAACTTCGTATCGAGTGCACCAAGTTCAACGACATTTACAACAACTTGGTGAACATGCGACGAAGTGGCGAAAACGAATTCGGGATTTTCACAACGGATATGGAACAATATGGGCGAGTTATCGGGAAACTGTTTAATTATATGCGATGTTGGGAGTTGATGCGTACCGGTCCTAAATGGCTACTAACTCCCGATTCGCCTCACTCGAGCACGAGTTCCAAACGTGGGAGGACCTCGGATGACGATATTTCGGATGCTCGAGACCCGATTGACCTCGACGACGACACCGAACCACAAACGGAGATGCCTCCGCCTCGACGCCCCATCGGCCGCGACCGAGCGAAAAGAGCAAGCAGAGATGCCTCCGGCTCGTCTTCGAAAGACGATGTCGAGGAAAAGGTCGACCGGCTCGTTGAACAATTCTACCGCCACAACGAAATTGCGGAATCGCGGTTGGATTACGTGTTGTTTAGCCGATTCGGGACCGAAGAGGACCTCGAGGCGATCCGATTGATGACGGAACAACGACGCAAGAAATATTTTAATAAGTAGTTTTTTTAAAAAAAATTAGGAGTTGTCGTTTTTATGTTTTTTTTTTCGTGCAATGTCGTTTTTATTTTTATTGTTATGTAATGTCTTTTATTTAATTTTAAATGTTTGGTTTTAATTAATTTTTAATGTTTGGTTTTAATTAAAAAAACGTAAAATATAAATGTGACGTGGAAATTAAAATAGTAGTCATGGGAGTCTTGCACACCCCTAGTGGGTGTCTTGGAAGTCTTTGTGACGTGGCGATGACATGGCGGTTGTCATGGGTTGTCATGGGTGTCTTGCACACCCTTCAGCCTAAAAACGCTATTCCTCGTCGTCGTCGTCGTGTTCCATCTGATTTTCGTATATATGCTCCGTCAAATCGTGGCGAAGATTGCCGTGCGTTTCCTTGCTATGTATTTCCAGAACACGTGCAAAGTATTGGGGACTACCGGGTACAAATTGTTGGTGCGGATTTGCGGCGTCGTGCGGATTATACAATCAAATTGCTCGATCTTTTTCTTCTATTATCATATTGTGTAATATGATACACGCGTACATAATGTTCGCTATGTTATCCTTATCCCATGCGCGTGAGGGATATTTGATAATATGAAACCTTTTCTTCAAAACACCAAAAGCTCTCTCGACGCCTTCCTTGCCGATTCTTGGGCCGCTTTAAAGATTTTTCGTTTTTCAGCGACCGGATGTTGATAAGCTTTGACAAACGTCGCATACCCAGGATATATCCCATCCACAAGATAGTAACCGTGTTTATATTCATTCCCATTCACCACAAATGGACAATTGGGCGCCTTGCCAGTTAAAATATCATTGAAAACAAGCAACTCATTAAGCACGTTTATGTCGTTGTTTGACCCGGCGACTCCAAAAAATGCATGCCAAATCCATAGATCATGCGATGCACGGCTTCTAGCATCATCGTTGGCACTCCGTGATCGCCCCACGTAAACTATCCGCAGCACGCACTTGGACAGTTCTCCCACGCCCAATGTGTGTAATCAAGGCTACCGAGCATTCCTGGGAACCCGTGTGCTACGTGATGGGCGACATATAATTCTTCGACATCACTCTTAGTCGGCCTACGCAAATATATGTGCCCGTAAAGCTCGATAACATACTTAGCAAACAAATACGTATACTCACGGAATGTTGTATCGGCCATCTTTATATAGTCGTCTGTTGAGTCCGAAGTCTGGCCCGTCGCTATAAGCCGAAGTGTGGCTGATACTTTCTGGTACGTGGTATACCCCCTTCTACCTCTACCATCCCACCCCAATTGGAAATTTTCGTAATTCTCAGATAAATCGTTACACAAACGAAGGACAAGCGATTTGTTTAAACGAAAACGTCTCTTGAATTGTTTATCATCATACAAACAATCTTCTGCAAAGTAATCACGTACCAGAAGGTCGTGTGCAGCCGCTCGATCTCGGTTTATAATCTTTCTCGTCTTTTTAACGGAAGCTTGTCTTTTCCGACAGAGGTAAGGAGCTATCCCAGTCACAAGGGTCGGAAAAAACGCCTCATCATCGGATGACGATGAAAATTCTCCATCGGGATAATGTCAATCATCCATTTTTAGAGAGTATTTGTTGGTTTTGTTTGTGTAGTTGTTTAAAATGTGAGATGTATATATATATATATATATATATATATATATATATATATATATATATATATATATATATATGTGTGTGTGTGTGTGTGTGTGTGTGTGTGTGTGTGTATGTGTGTGTGTGTGTGTGAGATTTGAAATTTGAAAAAATTAATTTTTTTTTATTAAACCCACTCAACGGATCTTTTCCTCCCAACGTTCAATTCCAACGGACAAAAATTGGTGTTGCTCGACGTTGTTGAACCCACGCCCAGCCACATCCACGCCACCCACGCGAGAGGGGGGCAGTGTGCCACGCCGTGGGTGGCAGCCATTAAGCATTAAGCAAATGTTGTCATATTAAAAGTCATTAAGAGCTTTAAAGTTTCTTTGGAAGTTTACAAACTATTACACTACTAGAAACCAACGTTGATCTTAATGAAATTCACAACTTACTAATATTTATATAGCAAACAGTAACATACTTTTTTTTGAAATTTATATCTTTTTGATTTCCATTTTGGTAACCAAAACAATTTAAAATCTAAAGTATTACTTCAAATTAAATTAATTATGTTGGTTTGTGTACTACCTTGAAAATTTCTATCATGTCAGTCAAGTTTGTCTTCTTTATGTTTTAATTCAAAAAACTCATATTTTTAAATTTTAAGGTAGTATACGGGCTATTAAAATAAAATACATTTTTTAATATATAAGTTTATTTATTTGTCAACCGTGTAACACACGGGTTTATAAACTAGTTTTCAATATATATTTACTGAGCGTCGAAATTTTGTTTGTAAGTTTCGACGAATATATATCTTTTTTACAATATACATATTCCGACGAATATATATCTTTTTTAAACTTACTTTTTATATTATAATTATTATTATTATTACTATTATTATTATTATTATTATTATTATTATTGCTACGATATTACTCTCGTTTCCTTCCTTCTTTCTTACTGTTAAGTCGTGAATACGGGTGGGTGCTACTATGAAATTGTGAGAAGAAGGAGCTAGAAAGAAGGTTTTGTGGAGGTAGAAGCATAGGGAGGAAGGATTAAGGACTTGATCACGCTTTGGGGTAGAACCTTTTCTTTCTTTCTTCTAACCATAGCCATTACAACCACCACACCTCCATCGTGAGGGGTGTGTGTGTGTGTGTGTGTGCATGGTGTTATCTCAAGTGTGTGCCCTCTGGTTTTGGTGCTAAATGTTCTTGTTCCAAAGCTTCATCTTGGGATCCTTGGTATTTTTATTGTATGTCGATTGCTACACACACGCACACATCATTGTGTGTGCATGTGTGTGTTTATGTTGTGCATGGGGATCTAATGAATAATACCCAAGTATTATGGTCTTTGTGATGTTTATGAGTTTTTTCGGACCCTATAGGTCTTAATGGAAGGACTTAATGGGTTTAGGGTTAAAAACCCTAACCCTAATGTCATTTTATGTAATTTTTGAAAGTCCATTGTTTTTGCATAATATTTATAAAATCATATACAATCGTGGGTATGTCCATTTAACTCAATCCTTATGTCCCTGAGTTGGCCTTTGAGTATATTTTGTTTCGTTGAAAGGGTCTGAGTAGATTCAGACCTTAGGTCAAGTGGAATTAGCCATTTCCACTGACTGGTCCAAGGTCCTGACAGATTCAGTCCTCTTCCTTTGGAAAACCATTAAAAATTGTACAAAATTCATTTAAGGGTGAGGTCAGTGGCCCTAGTTCGGTTTTGGTGTGTCGTTTACCCACTCCAAGTTTCAGATCTCAGTTGTTAGCCTGTTTGGAGCTTGGACTGATTATTTGGGTCTGGTCCAGATCACTGTCTAATATGTTGAGTCTAGTTGTTGATTTTACTCTGACCCTTTGGAGAATGAATTAACTTGAGTTTAGGGCATGTGATCTTCTATTAGCATCTAGTTTATTCCTTAATTGCCCTAAATTTATGAATGACCCTTACTAGGTTGAATGTGGCAATTTTTGCAACCTGGTCTGGATTTTGGACAGTTAGATACCTGATTTTGGAAAATTCATAGAAAATAGAAGAAAAATAGTTAGAGTTAGTGCCTTATATCCTTGGAACACTAAAACGATGAACTAAATGACTGTGTATATGGGCCCAAATGAGCCAAGCCGGCTCGTGAGCTACTCGGGACCGGCTCGCTAAAAGCTCAGATTGAGACCGATTTTTAACGAGCCGAGCCGAGCTCGAGCTTAATATATGGCTCGTTTGTTAAACGAGTTCAAGCCAAGCCTGTGTCACAAGCTCGGTTAGGCTCGCAAGCCCTAAACGAGCCTATATATAATATAATTTTTATTTTATTTTTGTATAAATTAAAATTAAAGCGCATTTAGTTATATAAATGAAGTAAGTTGTTATTTTCCTACATTAGAGTAAATGAGCTCGAGTTAAGCTTAAGCTCGTTTAGGCTTGTCAGGAAATAAACGACCCGAGCCGAAACTGCATATCTCTTAACAAGCCCGAGTCGAGCTTGGGACCATAAAGCTCGTAACGAGCCGAGCCCTGCATATTTCTTAATGAGCCAGGCCCAGGCCCAGGCCCAGGCCCAGGCCCAGGCCCAGGCCCAGGCCCAGGCCCAGGCCCAGGCTCAGGCTCAGGCTCAGGCTCAGGCTGTGTAAAAATATTCTGAATTGGTTAGGATGAGCTAAAATAGGTATCATCAGATTGCTTGGCTTGGGTTAAAAGCTGAAATATAAGTTTAATAAAAAAAAGGTAATACTACAAGTATCTATTTATAGTAAGGTTGTACTAGTATACTTGGTAGTAACTTTATATACCTTATAGGAGTATAAGGTATGTGGGTGGAGCTTGGTGGGATCTTTTGGTTTGCTGCATGGATTTCTTCGGTTACTGCTTCGAGGTCAGTTCATCGCTATGTTGTATTGAAGTAATACATCCTTTACTGTAGCTCGTGTGTGTTGTTTAGGATGTAGGTTGGTAGTACTAAGCTATGGGAAGTTCTAGTAGGTGTGTGAGTGTGGGGAGTGCATACAAAGCAAGCCATGATTCAGTTGGGTGCCATGATTATGTTGTGCACTGTAATTGTACCGTGTACCATGATTGAACTAGGGTGTCATGATCATGTTATGCGTTGTAGTTGTGTTGTGTACCATGATTGAGCTGGATGCCATGATCATCATGATGTGTTGTGTACCATGATTGAGATGGGTGCCATGATCATGTTGTGCAATGTAGTTGTGTTGTGTACCATAATTGAGTTGGGTGCTATGATCATGTTGTGCGTTTTTATTGTGTTGTGTGCCTTATTGTTGTGTGTTCCTATGATAAGGGTAGAGTATGTATGATGGATATATCGTGTTGTGCTGAATTCACTAAGCTTTGTACTTACCATTTCCCTTTCAAACCACTGATTTAGGTACTTCGGTAAGAAGGATGGCAATACGTGACGTGTACACATTGCTGCTGATTTTCATGGAGATTATGTTTTTGAGTTGACCTTGTTAGACTTTGACTTCCACTGTTGGTTATTTTGAATTGATGTTCAAATAGTTTTATATGTTTCGAAAGTGAAAAGTTTCAAATAATATGATGTTTGTTTAATGAAATTGTTTTCGGAAATTTCTAAATTTACTGTAAAATCTGGGATGTTACAGGTGAAGAGTTTAAGTGTTTTACATTATAAAAGGGTTTTCTGTGAACATTGTTTCTAGCAAAAATGTTAAATGATTAAAGTGTTTTACATAACTTGTAAAATGGGTAAAGTGGTAACACATGTATGATGACTTATGAGTGTTCTCGACCATACATGTGAAAGGTGTTTATGTGTTTTAGGTGTTGGTTGGATATTATTTTCATTGCCACTCAGGCTAGATACATGTTGTTTCTAGAATAAGATGTGCTAGCTCACGATATATAACATACTTAAACCATGTTCGGATTTATACAGATTAACAGATTAATCATGCAGCAAAAGACAAAAACATATCAAATCCCATAAACTAAGCAGATTAACTAACAAGATCATATCATGTCCATAATCAGGATCATATGTTCTAATAAATTGCATCAACAACAAGAATGAATATGAATTCATACCTTTTTTGGATGTAAGGATCGAAAGTAGAATCCATCTGATGATTCATGCCCAAGAACACCATAAGAACAAGTAGATAGAACTCTTTCTGGCTTGAGGATTTCGACCCAAAACCCTTGAAGGGGTTGTGGATTTTGGACAAGGAGGAGGGAGGAAGGAGAAGTGAGGGTGGTGTCTCACTTTGAGGCTTTGGGATGCCTTAGGGTTTGACCCCAAGGCCTCTATTTATATTGGAAGGCTCCTAGGGTTCCAAACTTAAGGAGCTTTCTGGCGGCCACACCCTCTGGACTTTTTTCTATTAATTAATTACAATCCAGTCCTTCTAATTAATTTCTATAAATTAATTCCAAATTAATTTCTGATCTAGCTTCTAATTAATTTATTTCTCAATAAATTAATAAACTGATCAATCCTCTATATTTTTTTTGCTACTGTTTGTTTTTACTGGGTCGTGAGGGCAACCCAAAAGGACCCTACTATTAGTAGAAATATCACCACAGTTGATGACCTTGGACACTATTTCCAACAGTCTCCCACTTAGACATGTCATCAACATTGTGTGGTCTGATACTTTCAGATAATCAACAAAGAATGTAATATCCAATGCAACTGCCGAACTCTGTCAAGATCACGATCACGAGACGACCCTTAGATAAGAGATGATTTATTCCTCCATTCTACAAGATATCATTTGATGAACTTGGGACATGGATAATGGTCAATTCCCAAAAGTTCAAAATTTTGTTTCCCGATAGAGATTTAGAATAACCATATCAAACTACAGAATTAAACACATCAATTTGGTCTGGCCTCGGCCGAGTACTTTAATGTCAACATCAAATCATTGAGGGGCCCACTTGTATCGCTTCTCCTTGTTAGGGAAGGGGGAACATATAAACTTTGACTACATAGTGTCTGTCTATTTCATCATGTTATATATGGATATACCCTTTATAACTACCAGTTACAGACAGTGTTTGAGTAGCCCAACGCATAACAGAATCATAGAGAAAATCATCATGCATCTCCGCTTGAAGAATAAAAGATATTATCATCCCAGATTACTTGTGAATTAAACGATATCTTAACCCAAAAGATATGGATTTCTTGTGACTAGTGAGGAACGCAACATGGTAGATTCCGATGCACCAACCAACTACCAATCTGAGATGTCGGGATCTAAATCTGACAAATGGCTTGAAGCCATGAACTCCGAGATGCAATCCATGTATGAAAATCAAGTATGGGACTTGGTTTACCTTCCTCCCAATAGTAAGACTATAGGGAGTAAATGGGTATTCAAGAAGAAAACCAACATGGAGAGAAATCTTGACACCTATAAAGCAAGTCTTGTTGCTAAAGGTTTCCCTCAAACACATGGTGTTGATTATGATGAAACCTATTCGCTAGTTGTAGTACTCAAGTCAATTAGGATACTCTTCGCCATAGCTGCATATTATGACTACAAGACATGGCAAATGGATGTCAAAATCGCATTCCTTAATGGACACTTACTAGAAGATGTCTATATGGTTCATTCTGAAGGTTTTGTTGATCCAAAATTTCCTAATAAGGTGTGAAAACTTAAAAGATCAATATGTGGATTAAAGTAAGCATCTAGAATTTGCAATCTTTATTTTGACGATAAAATCAAAGAGTTTGGTTTCATAAAAATGACGATGATGCGTGTGTTTATAGAAAGGCTAGTGGGACTGCGATTATATTTCTAGTTTTGCATGTAGATGACATACTACTAATTGGGAATGACATCCCAAGCTTACAATACATAAAGTCTTGTCTTGGGAAGTGCTTCTTAATGAAGGACTTGGGAGAAGTTACATACGTTCTTGGGATTAAGATCTATAAAGATAGATCTAAAAAACTTATTGGGTTGAGTCAAGTGCATACATTGATAAAATCTTGAAAATTTTCAATATGTAAGACTCCAAAATAGGATTCTTGCCAGTTCCACATGGCATGATATTGAGTACATCCCAATGTCACAACATAAAAGGTGAGCTATAAAGGATGAATAATGTTCCATATGGTTCGACAATTGGATCCATTATGTATGCCATGTTATGTACTAGACCAGATGTTTCTTATGCGTTAAGTATGACAAGTAGGTACCAACTGAACCTAGGTGAAAGTCATTAGAAAATAGTTATGAATATTCTTAAGTACTTGAGAAGAACTAAAGAAATGTTTCTTATCTATGGTGGTTTGGAAAAGGAGCTAAGTGTAAAATATTACACCGATGCTAGTTTCCAAATAGATCAGGATGATTCTCGATCACAATCGGGTTACGTCTTCATTTTGAATGGAGGTGTGGTTTCTTGCAACAGTTCCAAGAAAATTTTGCTTGCTCAATCCACTACAGAATTTTAATACATTCATGTATCGGAAGCTGCACAAGAAGCTGCGTGGACGATGAAGTTTATTGAAGATCTAGGGGTTGTCCCATCCATTCAGGATCCCCTAGAGATTTATTGTGACGAGGAAAGTGCCATTGCACAAGCTAAGGAAACTAGGTCGCATAATAAAACTAGGCATATTCTATGAACGTTCAATTACATTCGTGATATAGTTAAAGAATGAGATATAAGTATTTGCAAAGTTCACATGGATCCGAATTTAGCGGACCCATTTCACGAAGCCCCTACACCTAGATAAACATGAGGGTCACGCCAGAGCAATTGGACTTTGTTTTTCTAGTGATTGCAATATGATTCGATTTTAGTATTTTCGTATCAGAATGATGTAACGACAACTATTGTAATGTGGGATATGATCTTCAGATAAATACTTGTTATGTTCTATATTAGCATGTTTAAATCCATGAATAAATAAATTATTCTAAATGTCCATAGTCGGTCATAATTGTGGGAGAAATTATGAAAGAAAGGCTAATATGAATTAGATTAGTTGACTTTCAAGAGTGAAAGTGGCAAAGAGTCGCAAGTCAAGTTCATAATAGGATAAGTATTGGACTTGGACCGCTTCAAGATTACTTCATGGATCATCATCATAAGTGAATCTTGAATAAAGGTTTCATCTTTGTATACTTAGATCTTAGATACATATTTGGGACGCAAGACAGTAGTGAGTATTGTACTTTGATATGGTTAAGTGTTGTCCTTAGACATGACAGTTATAATGGCCATGTTAAGTATTGTATGAACTATATGAGAGGCGTATGTAGTCAAGACAAGACTTGTTCCTCTCATGCGTTAAGAGTTAGACAAATGAGAATGATTTAAAGTTGAACACAAATGAAAATGATCAAGATCCATGCCTCACGTTTAACATGATGTCTTTCACAAAGGGATAACTGATAAATAAACCTTATAGACCAATTGCAGCTTTGAGTTCACGGGAATTGGATATCGATGAATGGCATATTAAGTTATATGTTTTGGGGTAATGAAAAATGGCTAGACATTCACCACTGTCGGTATCAAGTTATAATGAATCTTGTGTAAGTAGGAGATTGTTAGATTTTAGTGCTCAATAATCATTATAAAATTATCTAGAAATGCTTTATCCAATAGACTTGTTGTTCAAAAAATTTATCTTTTATACATAATGTTTGTATCAAACAAGGCTTACATCTTCATGTATTGCAACCGAAACCTTAGAACAGATTTCAATTGTGTAATAAGTTTCTAAATCGGATAATAGATCTATGTATTTTTTTACCAAAATCTTACAAAACATAGATAAAATTGTAAAAAAAATGTTTTAAAAACATAGAAAATCAAACTTGAGAAAGTTCTGTAAAAAAAAGTACGATTTCATTAAAAAAAAGTTGTAAAAGGATATAAGAAAATGTAGAAAAAAATATGTGTAAAGAAGTTAATAAAAAAGTAGAAAAAATGTAATAAATGTTCTATAAAAATAAATATTAGAAACTAAAAAGTGTTATCGACCAAATCCTTAGAAATAATTTAACATTGGGCAACACTTAAAAAAAACTAACAAAATTCATAAATACAAATAGATATCGAGATAAAACTGTAAAAAAAATGAACGAAAAATGTATTGGTTAAAAAACAAATAAAGAAAGTGAATCAAAATAAGAGGGTGCATGCGAACCCCTTTCTCCAACGAGACTGATGGTAGCATAAGAAGCACAGACCGTTTAAGGTATCCAGTAGTTGTCAAACTTTTACACACAATATTTATAAGATGAAAATGGCTGCTATTAAAAATTTTATAAAAATAAGTTCATGATATGCTTTTAATTATGTCAAATATATAATGACTAACAAAGTTTGTGGCTATAAGTTTTTTTTAACCATCGTCATTTAGAAGGTCATAAACTCATAATGAAATATATTATATGTTCTCATGAACTGGAAGAATGAATAAATATTAAAACTCAATAAATTATAGAATAAACCTCTTTTTATTGTTTTTAATATAAATTTTGTATGTGCTAGGAGTATAAAAATGACACTCTATTTTGATTAATATAATCATTCTCAATGATCAAACCACCAATATTGACTAGTCGCGTAGTCCATAACGACACTCTCAAAGTATATATATATATATATATATATATATATATATATATATATATATATATATATATATATATATATATATATATATATATATATATATATATATATATATATATATATATATCCTATCCTAATAAATAAGTAACTCAAAGCCACATGTCATCACCACATTTATTTGGCCACATGTCATTTTCTCATAATTTTGAATTTTTTAAGAAAATGTTTGAATTGAATGCATTTAATTCTAATAATTAAGTAACTGAAGCAAGAAATTAAGAACTCATTTATTTAAGTATTAGTAATTGATGCATTTATTTGGATTATTTGACTAAGTATAAAATTCCATTCTTTTTTTCTTTTTAACGCATTGTAATTCGTGTATTGTGCACCAATGAAAATAATTATATGAAAATAATCTTTCTTTTAAATGTTTGACATCCGAAAATTTCACAACAAATTTTAGAGCATATGTGTAACTAAATTAACTAATTTTAAGGCAAATTTGGAAATACAAAAAGAGTAATGATGTTTAAGCCCAATTTTGATTAGAAAATTTGGTAGAAAAAATTCGCCATAAATTTAAATGGCAAATGTTCGAAAAAATTGAACAACTTTAAGGCAACTGAAAAAACTTCAAGGTAACTTTGACATCAAGTATGTTTTAAGGAAATATTTGATAGCAAACTTTAAACCTAATAATTATTAAATTTGAACATAAATTTGACAACAACTCATTAGAATATTAACGACAACTTGATATATCTGAATGTACTAATCTTAACTCTTACATAAAGGTGTACAAAAGTCGGATTTATCCAAAAACAAATTAAAAAAAAAAACTGGGTCAGATTGGATTGTGTTTTTCAATATTGGATCATATTTTCAAATAAAGCTTTTAAAACGCAATTGAATGTAGTTGTGTAGTCTGTCTATTACAAAATTTAAAACGTCGCTTTTTGGGTATGTACTCCTACATTTTAAGTTTGCGTGTGTTTGGGGTATCTACATACTCAATAATTTCGTCATACATTATGAAATTTGTTTTAATAAAAAAAAGTAATGTTTACATTTTGTTATCTAACCTTTTATTTATATTATCCCGTGTAATACACGGGTCTTACAACTAGTATATATATATATGTATATATATATATATATATATATATATATATATATATATATATATATATATATATATATATATATATATATACATATATATATATATATATATATATATATATATATATATATATATATATATATATATATATATATATAGGCAAAAGTTCAACAAGGGACTAATATAAACCATGGTACCAAGGGACTAATCTCATCCACACGATTATACACGTTACGGTGGACGTGCATCTACCGGATTATAAAAAAACCCACTTCGTTTTTTTAATTTTTAGGCTTATTTTTTATCGAAAAAAAAATCTGAATATATAGAAATTTATAACTTTTTATCCTCTACAAATAGAGATCCATATTGATATACAAAAAATGACTTTTTTTCGAAATTTCCACTAGTTGAGATTCACATGTGAATCTGAACTGTTATTCTGTTCACTGTTGACACACACAATTGCATATGATATTGTCATATGAATTTGAATAAATTTTAGTGTGAATGTGAATGGAATTAACTTATGAATCATAGTATATTTATTATAAATGATTAAAATATTGAATTGTTAAATATTTTCTAACTAAATTAATCATATTCATATTTCGGAGTATATTTAAAATACCATATGATATTGATATGTGAATTTGTGTAAATTGTTGTGTGAATGTAAATAATTTATATTGTGAATGAGAGTAAAATCATTATAAATGGTTAAAATGTCGAAGTAGTAAAAAACTGTTAAGTAACTTCTCAATACTATATGATTTTAATATGCGAATATGAATAAGTTTTCGTGTAAATATGAGTAAATCCATTTGTGAATCAAGTATATTACTTATAAATGGTTAGAATATTGAAATAGTAAAAGTTTTAAAAGTAAAATAATTACTCATATTCAAATTTTTAAAGTTCAGATTCACATGTGAATCTGACATGTTATTATGTTATTCTCTGTTCGCATTCACAATGACATATGATATTGCCAATAGAATCTGAATAATTTTTTTGTGTGAATGTGAATGAAATTAACTTATGAATCATAGTAAATTCATTATAAATGATTAAAATATTGAAGTGTTAAAATTTTCCTAAGTAGATTAATCATATTCATATTACAAAATATATTTAAAATATCATATGATATTGATATGCGCATCTGAGTAAAGTGTTGTGTGAATGTAAGTAAATTCAATTGTGAATCAGAGTAAATTCATTATAAATGGTTAAAATGTTGAAGTAGTAAAAAACTTATTATTAAATTCTCAATAGTATATGATATTGATATGTGAATATAAGTAAATTTTCCTGTAAATATTAGTAAATCAACTTGTGAATCAAGTACATTACTTATAAATTGTTATAATATTGAAGTAGTAAAAGTTTTAAAAATAAAATAATTACTCATATTCAAATTTTTACAGTTCAGATTCACATGTGAATCTTGAATCTAGACAAGCTGTACTTATAAAAAATAATTTATTTTTTATATATCAATATGGATGTCTATTTGTAGAGGACAAAAAATTATGAATTTTGGTATATTCGGTTTTTATTTTTGAAAAAGAATAATGTCGAAAAATAAAAAAAACCAAAAAAATTAAGTGGGTTTTTTATTATAATCCTCTACATGTGCGTCGACGTAAGAAATTTACAACCTATTTTTTGGCCATTGATGATTTTGATTCCGACGATCGAGATTAGTCCCTTGGTACCATGGATAATTTTAGTCCCTTATTGAACCCAACCCTATATATATATATATATATATATATATATATATATATATATATATATATATATATATATATATATATATATATATATATATATATATATATATATATATATATATATATATATATATGTATATATATATATATATATATGTATATATATATATATATATATATATATATATATATATATATATATATATATATATATATATATATATATATATATATATATATATATATATGGGATTTTTTTAGAACCAACTATGCCCCGAGAACTCCAAAATGGTCAAAATTTTCGAAAAACCAAAAATATAGGGGCCTAAAACGCACATATTTAAACATTTTTGAAAAAAAAATCCGAAAAATTAAGACTTTTTTTTAAAAAAATAAATTTGCACATGGGCAAAAAAAATTTGCACATGTGCAAACTTTTTTATACGTATACTTTTTTTGCAATTTTTTTTATAGAACACCTTAAATATATGTTAGAAAGACATCCATAAAAAAACTTGAAAAAAAGTATACGTATAAAAAACTTTGCACATGTGCAAATTTTTTTTTTGCCCATATGCAAATTGTTTTAAAAAAAAATTGTTTTTTTGGAAATTTTTTTCAGCACCCCGGGCCCATTTTTAGCGTCTAAGAGGCATATGTGGTCGGTTTTTTGAAAAAAAAAATCGGTTTGGGAGATATAGGATTGATCCAAACGGAGTTGGGAGTTCTCGGGTTCTTGGGGTGAAGTTGTTTCTCAAAAGATCGTAAGTCTATATATATATATATATATATATATATATATATATATATATATATATATATATATATATATATATATATATATATATAATATATATATATATATATATATATATATATATATATATATATATATATATATATATATATATATATATATATATATATATATATATAGCGTGATGAGGGTCGGGAGCCGAAAGGTCGGCGATTTCCGGCGTCAATAAGTAACCGGTCGGAAAATCTTCACGTGGGTATCCGATAACAAGATTTGTAGAATCAAATCGAAGGAGCAATGGAGTTTTAAAGAGGCAACGACGTTCTTCATTTCCAACCTCCCAAGTAAGTCGCTGGAAGGAAGCATCCGTAAGGAATTGGAGATACAAAAAATGAGAGAATATAGAGAAAACGTAAATAAATGAGAGAATCTAGAAACTTTTTTTTTACACATTATTTTTCAAAATAAATTATTCAAAAATTTTTCATTTTGAGCGACTAAAGGACATACAAAAAAATTCAAAAAAAACAACTTTTTTAATATTTATACGCATTTGTATATAAATATTCATATGTATCTGCATATATGCATATATAAACTTTTTTTTAAAACGAAAACGCTTTTAGTTGACGTATATACAACGTTTAAGAGATTAAAAAAAGTTTTCAAAAAAAGTCATTTTTTTCTTATGCATATGCATATGTATATGCAAAAAGAATGATTTTTTTAATATATATATATATATATATATATATATATATATATATATATATATGTGTGTGTGTGTGTGTGTGTGTGTGTGTGTGTGTATATATATATACATATATATATATATATATATATATATATATATATATATATATATATATATATATATATATATATATATATATATATATACATACATATTTTCCAAACTTTATTTATTTATTTATTTATTTTTTTAGTCATAATCTCAAGCCATGATGAACTTAATATATTTAATATATTCGAATATATTAAATATTCTAATATTTAATATATTAAATACTTTAAATATATTCATTTTAAGATAGAGCCATGATTTCAAAAGTCTTTGATGGATTCAACATTTTATTAAATCTTAAAATGAATATATTTAAAGTATTTAATAAGGAAAAAAAATTCTGTTAAAAATCAATTAATAGAGGAATATGAAATTCCAAAAAATTTAGATTTACTTAATAAGTGGACAATTCCAAAAATACAACCTAAAGTAATATATGAATTAGGAACATTTGAAGAAATAGGATTTACTCATACAGTAAAAACCACTGAAGAAAATTTAACTTTAAATCAAGAAGAAATGATTATTAAGTTATTAACTACTCAAGATATTAATAGATATCAAAATAATTATAATTATTTACATATAGGTTTGGTTCAAATTGCATTTAAACCTTTAACTTTACAAGGATTACGTGAAAGTTTTTTAGCTGTTCTAAGAGATGCACGTAATATGAATTGGAAACAGTCATTAATGGGTATTATACAATCCAGTTTGGCACATGGCCCAGTATATTTTAATGTATATCCTAATATACAATTATCATTATCCGATATTAATATATTAGATGCTTTAACTTTAAATGTTAAAACACATGGATATAATTATATACCAGAATCGGAACTTATATGTATATGTTATAGAATTTATTATAGACCATTATTAACTATGAATCATAGATGTAAAAAAATTAATAAATCAATAAATGAAACCATACTAATAGAAAGTAATTTTGATATGTCTAAAATTACAAAAAGAAAAGCTATAAAATGGAATGAAATAGAATTTCCAGAAAATTGGGTAATAGAGGGAGCAGTTCCTCCACCGCCAATAACCCAACATAATTTAACAAATATCATACAAACGAGAGATGGAAATATAAAAATTGAATTTGAAAAACCTATAGAAATAGAAGAAAATAATAATACTTCGTTAATAAAAAGATGTCAATCAACTAGATCTAATTGTTCATATATTTCACCTATAGCTTATAAAGTTGAGATACCTTCCATGGCCTCTACATCTGGAATAGATGAAAAAATTAAAAATCTAAATATAAAAAATAATATTGTTTTTCAAGATAATGATCCTACTCTTTCGGAAATGGATTTTCCAACAACTAAGATTTCTGATATTTAATGGAAGAAAATATAGATTTTAGTCCTGGATCACAGGCCAGAAAATTAATAAGAGAAGGATTTTATAGTAATAAATGGATAACATTTCGAAAATGGTTTTTTGAAGAATTTACTTCGGAACAATTAACAATTTTACAAAAACAATTTTATGATTATTTATCTTCAATAAATAAAATTGGATTTTTTTTCCCCATGGTTTTTAGAAAAAATATGTCTATGAACAAAAAGGCACAATAAATGTTCTTGAAAGAATTTATCATATAAGTGATGATCAATATATAAAAGGTTTATTTCCACCACAACAACCATTTTTTATTGAAAAAGATGGCATTAAGATAAAATTTTCATCTTTTCAAAAACTTTTTACACGTAATTCGGTTATAATAACAGACCATATAAATGCTTTGATTCAACAGTTAAATTTTAACAATTTATGCTCAAATATAATAAATGAACAGATGGTTTCTCTACATGAAAAGATTGATAAATTAATAATACGGTCACAAAATTATGATAAAAAAGAAAATAGTCAACTATCAAATAAAAATTTAGTAACAGCAACTATACAACCACCTCCACAAATTAATGATTATAAACTTAAAGATTATAAAGAATTAGAAGATATATTATCTAAGAAATTTGAAAAATTAAATATAACCACAATTAATAAAAGTAATACAGAAAATAGTGAAAGTGAACAAGAAACAGAAGATAATATGGGAATCACTAAAATTGGATCATATGATAGTAAATTTGCTAGGAAACCAGTTCAAAGGATGTATTATTATCCACGACCAAGCCCTCAGGATGTCCTACATGAAGAACAGGAATATGAATTTAGTAATAGTTACAGTGGTAAAAACATTTATGAATGGAACATAGATGGATTCACTGAAAGGAAAATTTATAATGCTGTACATAGAATGCTAATGTATAGCACAATAGCTAAACAAGCGGGAAATGATGATAAAAAGGTAGCCAAAATGATAGTCTCAGGGTTTACTACTGGACAATTAAAAGGTTGGTGGGATAATTATTTAACCACCACACAACAACAATTAATATATAATAGTGTTACAAAATTAGAAGGACAAAATGAAGCATCAAATGCAGTATATACTTTAACCTATACAATTGTTGAACATTTTACTGGTAGATGGACTGATAATTCAGATCATATAAGAGTTTTATTAAACGGATTAAAATGTAGAACATTAACAATATTTAGATGGTATAAAGATACTTTTGTTAATAGAGTAATGGAATTACCAGACTGTAACAGTCCTTATTGGAAGGCTAAATTTATAGATGGATTACCTAATTTATTTGCAGAGAGAATAAGAAAACAATTAAGAGGAAATAATTCTACAATTTTATATGAAAATCTTACTTATGGAAGATTAATAGGAACATGTATCCAAGAAGGATTATCTTTATGTAATGAAATAAAATTAAATCATCAAATTAAAAGTCAACGTCTTAATGAGAAAAGACAATTAGGAGAATTTTGTGAACAATTTGGAATGGATATGAATCTTAAAAATTCCAGTAAGAAATTTAAAACAAAGAAATATTCTGAAGAAAAGAAAAACAAAAGAATTAAGAAAAAGAATTTTAGAAAACAGAAAAGAGAAGAAAATTACAAAAATAATAAAAAAATTTAGAAAACAAAAAATTGATAGATGTTATAAATGTGGAAGAACTGACCATTATGCAAATAAATATAAAATGAAAAATAAAGAGAAAATAAAAAAGAAAATTAATAAATTATATTTAGACAAAAATACTAAACAAAAGTTCATTAACCTAATGGAAGACACATATACTGATAGTTCAGAAAATTATTACCAAGAAAATTATTATGACGAAGATATTACTTCAAGTGAAGATGAATGTAATTGTATTAATAAAACAAAATTAGAATCAGACAATAATAAATTTGAAGATGAAATATATCTAATTGAATCACAATTTCAAAATAATTTACAAATTAATATGATTAGTAATGATATTGCAAAATTATTAAAAAAAGTATCAGATGATAAAATTAGAAATCAAATAATAGGACAAATTACAAAATACTGATAAAGGAAAACAAGTGGTTAATGAAGAACCTTATTCCATGAAAAAATTAGATCAAATGTTAAAAGAAAGAAGAAATATTAAACCCACCTTTGATTTAATAACAGTTGAAGATTTAAATAAAGAAATCACTAATTTAAAATTAGAAATTGAAAACTTAAAGAAACAATCTATAATCCAAGATGATAGAATAACTAAACTTGAAAAAAGACCTATTACAGAATCTTGTGCTGATATCATAAAAAAAGATGAAAATCTTAGTAATAAAAATTTATTCTTACAATCAATTGAAAAGGTAATTTTTAGAAAATGGTATATAAAAATTAATCTTTTAATAGGTTATAATTATAAAAAAGAATTCACATCATTAGTTGATAGTGGTGCAGATATGAATTGTATCAGGGAAGGGATAATTCCTACCAAATATTTTCAGAAAACTTCAAATAAATTAAAGGGAGTTTCAGGAGAAAATTTAGATATCACATATAAATTAACAAATGCAAAAATATGCACAAATGATATATGTTTACCAGTCCATTTTACTATTATAAAAAATATAAGTAATGAAATGATTTTAGGAAACCCATTTTTAGAAATGATATTACCTTTCTTAACTGATAAAAAAAAATTACAGGATTATACGAAGGACAAATAATAAGTTTTCCTTTATAAGTCCCCCTCAAACTATCTGGGTAGACGAAATTAAAAATCAGTTGATAGCAAAATTAAACCAAATTAATTATATAAAAGAAGAAATCAATATTCATACTATAGAAGACACTCTTAAAAATCCTAAATTACAGGATAAGATTAAATTATTACAAAAATCAGTTCTCAAATAATATTTGTAATAATCATCCAAATGCTTTTTGGGATAGAAAAAAACATATGGTAAATCTACCTTATGAAGAAAATTTTAAAGAAAAAGATATCCCAACAAAAGCAAGGCCATGCCAAATGAATTCAAATTATTTAGAAATCTGTAAAACAGAAATACAATCTCTATTAGATAAAAGGTTAATAAAACCTTCCAAATCACCTTGGTCATGTACAGCTTTTTATGTAAACAAAAATGCAGAAAGGATTTACTTGATAGATTACATGATGCTATCATATTTTCTAAATTCGATTTAAAATCAGGATATTGGCAAATACAGGTCACAGAGAATGATAGATATAAAACTGCTTTTAATGTTCCATTTGGACAATATGAATGGAATGTCATGCCATTTGGATTAAAAAATGCACCTTCTGAATTTCAGAATATAATGAATGACATTTTTTACCCTTTTAGCAATTTCATAATAGTTTATATTGATGATATCTTGGTATTCTCTAAAAATATTGAACAACATTTTCATCATTTGAACATATTTGAACAAATAATTATAAGCAATAGTTTAGTAATATCTCAACCAAAGATGGCTTTATTTCAAACAAAAGTAAGATTTTTAGGTCATAATATAGAAAAAGGAAGTATTATTCCAATTAACAGAAGTATTGAATTTGCTTCTAAATTTCCTAATAAAATAATAGATAAAACACAATTACAAAGGTTTTTGGGCAGCTTAAATTATATTTCTCAATTTTATAAAAACTTAGCAGAAGATACTGCTATTTTATATGAAAGGTTAAAAAAGAACCCACCTCATTGGAGTGAAGAACACACTGAAGCAGTAAAAAGAATAAAAGAAAAAGTTAAAACTTTGCCATGTTTATCCTTGGCTAATCCAAATTGGTAAAAGACTGTTGAAACCGATGCCTCAGATATAGGCTATGGAGGAATTTTAAAACAAAATAGCCCAGAATCTAAAAGAGAATATTTAATAAGATTTTATTCTGGAAAATGGAATCCAGCACAAAAAAATTATTCTACTACTGCTAAAGAAATATTATCTTTAGTAAAATGCATTTTAAAATTCCAAGATGATTTATACAATCAACATTTTATTGTCAAGACAGACTGTCAAACAGCCAAGTTTATTCTTAATAAAGATTTTAAACATGATGTTTCTAAACAAATGTTTGCGAGATGGCAAGCTAATTTAGCATGCTTTGATTTTGAAGTTCAATATAAAAAAGGAGTAGATAATAATCTCCCTGATTTTTTAACTCGAGAATATTTACAATGAATACAGAATCATATAAATCAGATAATTCCATTATCCAAATAAGTCTCGATGAAATAGAAGCTATGGATCTTCAAATGAATTTTGGTCCCATTTCAAATAATCTTAAAACAGAAGAATCTAGTGAACCTAGCAATTCTAAATGGAAAGTTTATATTAAAGGAGAAATATTTTATTTAGAGGATAGGGAATATTTAAACCATTTATTAAAAGAAAGTGAAAAAGCCATAAAAATGGTAATCACCAATTAATGAGATTTATAATGTGGGACTTACAAGAAATTGAGGAATACTCCCCAACATTTTATAGAATGTTTTCTATAATTATTAATTCAGAAATAAAATCTTTAGAAAGAATTTTAAATTGTACAACAATTTTATGCAGGAACAATGACTGATTCAAAATTACAGGTAAAAGACAATGCATATGTTTTTATGATAAAACATATAGAACGAGAATTCAAAAGGAAAAAAGCAAATAAAAGTTGTAATCACAGCAAGAGAAATTAAAGAATATAAGAATTCTATAAAGTTCTTTAGAAAATTCATTTCTCAAACTACTTGTTAGTTTTAAAAAAATATTATATTTTTATATTTATATCCTACAGGAATGATTCCTCGTGACAAAGGAAGAGGAAGACGCCAGTACCCTCATAGGGGACAAGGCCGAGGAAATTTTTCTCCATTACCTTATCACAGTAAAAGTGGCAGTAATACTGCATCTTCATCATCTTCCTTAATTAAACAGGATGATCCATTATATGGAGAATTTATGGAGTTTATAAAAGCAAAAAAAGGTGAAACCAGTAATACTGGTAGTTCATATGCAAGTACTGTAATAACAGAGGAACCAGATGATTCAAAGGATTATCATAGAAATCCACATCAAGAATTAATATTAATTCTTGAAGAAAAAGATATAATGAGGTATTTTGATTCCAATAATGATGATTGGTTACTCATGTCCAGATATTTGGACACTGCTTCATATTCAGCCGGATCTTATAAACAAAGATCGTATTATGAAAATATTTTAAAAGCCACAGAATCTTGTGAAATATCACATTTCTATCCGGCTAATTCAAATCAAGTTTATAACTTTAGCAAAATTATAATCAAAAAGATTATATCAGCAGAAGATTGGGGAATAAGTACCCTAAAAGAAACGGAGTTTATACACCCTGAACAATGAATCCCTGTGAAATTTAATTACTGGGACTATGTTGAAAGCTTTTATAAAGTACTCTTATATGAAAATTCAAAAAGAAAACATTCTTGGTTTATAAAGGTATGTTGCAAGATCTATAATAAAAGACATTCCTAATTGGTTTCTGAAATGGTGGATATCATATGGCCCATCAATTGAAATACTTCCAGAACCATTCAAGTCATTATATGAAGAATGGGTAACAATTTCACCTCGATTAATAAATGATATTAACAAATATAATGGTGGTCAACAACATTTACCCTCTTATCATTTTTTCACGGAATTTTCAATTCCATGGATCTGGAAATGGATTCCAGAAGTTGAGTATACCACACAACAATTCCCTTCAATTCAAAGGATTTTCCTTACAAAATTTTAGCCTAAGATGATTGTAAAAAATCATGAAACTGTAGAAATGCACTCCAAGGAAGTAATTGATCAAATCAAAGAAACACTTAGGAAATATACTTCCCAGAAAGAATTCCGGCAAAAACAAGCCAAAAAGGAACCCCTACAGCAAATTGCTGAACAATTAAAAAGCCAGTATCATAAAGACCCAACGGATCAAGAAATTCTTAAAGAATATATTCATCTAATGAAGACTGTGATTATGCAGCATGCAGAAAAAATAAAAGGTCGCTCAGATAATGAATCCATGACCTTTGTTGATAGTGAAAACCAATTTCATATGCTGAGTGGAGAATCTCAGCCAATTGATGAAGAACTCCCGACAATTCCTATTGAAGATCTTTTCACAGAAATGGAAGCGACTCTGTTCAAAGATTCCCAATCAAAAAATAAGGACAAAATGCCTTAATCGATATAGCTCATAATTGAAGATGGAGGTGTAAGGTTTTCTGCAAACCATGAACTAAATAACCTAAGTTCACATGCAACCTATGAGGATCTATGTTTTCTTCTAATTGAACATATAACAAAACCTAAAGGCCATAAGAAAATTAACTAAAAGAATAAAATTAGAAAAACCAACCTTTTAGAATTTTCTGGAAGCTGAGCAGCAAAATTATCCTGCCTCAAATGAGATCACACCCAAGCAGGAGGAGAGGGGTCACGAAAATCTTGAGAGAGTATATGAGAATGGCGAATTCAATGTGGTGCCTGGGAACCCCTATTTATAGTTTTTCAAATGGCCAGTTGATAAACCTTAGAGATAAACCTTTTTTGAATTCAAATAAGATAAACCTTTTATCTTATAATTCAAACTCCTATTTATCTATTTATCAATTTCGAAATCTATATATTTCCATATATGGATTTCGACTTCCACTGGTCACTATCACACTGCCACTTACTCAACTATTGAATAATTACAGTTTTAGTCCATGCACCTTTAATTAATTAATTTAATCCCCAAATTAAATCCAATTAATTCTGGATTAATTCCTAATTAATTAATATAGTTTCTAATTAATATATTATCACTTTAATATATTAATAAACCATATATTTAATTCCTGTTGATTTATTAATCCCATAATAAATCAATCTTTCTCTCTACCGAATTTTCTACCAAACCTCCAGCCATGAGGGCAACCCAAATGGACTGTGCTTCTATTAATTAGGTAAATACTAATTATTAGTCATGGCTTAGACACCTAATCCAACAGTCTCCCACTTGGATAAGTCTATGACTATAATTACCAATTTAGCCTCTAATTAACCAGCACTTGTAGCTTCCTAGAAACTAATGCCAAACTCTGATCTAATCAGTCCTGTCCATAGATAAGTGATCAGATGATCCTCCGTCCAACTAGATATTTTTCAGACTCAAGACATGGATAAAATCAATCTGGTCTGACTCACTGTTCCTCGATTTTCGATTTGCATATGACTCTTAGACTACCAATTTAGTCCCGGTTGGCCAACCATTTTAGTCAACTTCAAAATCATCGAGAGGCCTACAGATATCTGTTCCCCGTCAGGGTCAAGGGACGAATAAACTTTGACTCATGTACTTATGTCTTTTACCAGACAAATCACTCACAACAATACGTTTTATAACACCGAGTTACCAATGCGTTTTCGTATTATCAATGAATAACCGTCTAGTAAATCATAACTCATATGTCTTAGCTTAAAGATCAAAAGATATTATCGTCTCAATATTGCTCGTGATGTAATCCATGAAGCAATCCATTGAGCGCGGGTTTATCCAATACTCAAATCCCCATTTCCAAGTACTCACGAATGGTGCAGCAATCCAATTGCAATGTCTAACTCCTTAGACAATCTATTACCAATTCATGACAGCCTTACTTCATACTTACTCCCTAAAAGTATGAGCGACTGTGGATATTTGAATAATCCAATTATTCAGGAAGTAAAACATGCAAAAATGAAACACAATGATATATATTGACAAAATTAGTAAACCATTACTCATTAATAAATCTCTATTATTAAATCACGAAAGTCAAATACAATAACATTGTTACAAGTTTCAAAAATCTATCTAATTACAAAAACCTATATCATCTCTTAATCCAATGCTCCTAGCATGCTGATTATGCTTAATCCTACTCAGAGCCTTTGTCAAGGGATCTGCAGGATTATCTTCTGATGATACCCTCTTTACCACGAGGTGACCTTCTTCTACCCTATGCCTGATGTAGTGGTACTTTCTGTCGATATGTCTGGACTTTCCATGATCTCGCGGTTCCTTTGTCAAGGCGACCGCACCTTCGTTATCGCAGAATAGTTCCAAGGGCTCCTGAATACTCGGGACTACTCCAAGGTCACCGATAAAGTTCTTCAGCCAAGCCGCTTCCTTTGACGCTTCACTTGCTGCTATGTACTCTGATTCGCATGTAGAATCAGCCACTGTTTCTTGCTTGGAACTTTTCCAAGTAACTGCTCCACCGTTCAAAAGAAATACCCAGCCCGACTGAGACCGACCACTGTCTCTATCTGTCTGAAAGCTGGCATCTGTATATCCTTCAACTCTCAAGGTATCACTGCCACCGAGGACTAACACCATGTTCTTTGTCCTTCGCAGATACTTGAGTATATTTTTCACAGCTATCCAATGCGCCCTTCCAGGGTTACCCTGGTACCGACTGACCATGCTCAAAGCAAAGGCCACGTCAGGGCGAGTACACGTCATAGCGTACATGATCGATCCTACAGCCGAAGCATAAGGTACCCGACTCATTTCAGCTATTTCTTCGTCTGTACTCGGACTTTGAGTCTTACTCAATTTCGCATTACTTTGGATAGGCAGCTCTCCCTTCTTGGAATTTTCCATACTAAACCTTTTCAGTACCTTTTCCAAGTATGTACCCTGACTAAGTCCAATCAGTCTCTTCTTCCTATCTCTCAATATTCTTATCCCGAGAATATAGGCAGCCTCTCCTAGGTCCTTCATGGCGAAACATTTCCCAAGCCAGGCCTTGACATCTTGCAAGGTTGGAATATCATTTCCCATGAGCAGTATGTCATCGACATACAGCACCAGAAAGGTGACTATACTCCCACTAGCCTTGACATATACGCAGGTCTCATCCTCGCTCCTAGAGAAACCAAACTCTTTGACTTTCTCATGGAAACAAAGATTCCAGCTGCGAGAAGCTTGCTTTAATCCGTAGATTGATCTCTCAAGCTTACACACTTTATTAGGATACTTTGCATCGACAAAACCCTCTGGCTGATTCATGTAAACATCCTCAGTCAACTTCCCATTAAGGAAAGCGGTTTTGACGTCCATCTACCAAATTTCATAGTCATGAAATGCAGCTATGGCCAGCATAATCCTAATAGACTTTATCTTGGCTACTGGTGAGAAGGTCTCGTCATAGTCAACCCCTGGGGTTTGAGTAAAGCCCTTCGCAACCAGTCTTGCCTTGAAAGTGTGTACCTTTCCGTCCATGTCGGTCTTCTTCTTGAAGATCCATTTGCACCCGACTGTCTTTCGACCCGGTACGTTGTCAACCAAGTTCCAAACTTGATTGTCATACATGGACTTAATCTCGCTATCCATGGCCTCTTTCCACTTGGCAGACTCAGGGCCCGCCACTGCTTCCTGGTAGTTAGCTGGTTCATCAAATTTATCAGTGTCCTATCACTGACAAACGTGTCCCCATCCGAAGTTATATGGAACCCATAAAACTCGGGTGGCATGCTAACCCTACCGGAACGCCTAAGAGGTAAGGATACATCTGTCGGACCAACAGGAACTTCTTCCTCATGTTGGTTGCTAGTTTCTCCTAAGGTTGCGTCATCTGATGACTCTTGAATTTCTTCCAGATCAATGGTACTCCCACTGTCCTCTTTGAATATGAGCTCTCTCTCTCGAAAGACCGCTCGTCTAGCTACAAAGACCACGTCCTCGCTCGGTCTGTAGAATAGATATCCAAAGGACTGTTTGGGATAACCAAGGAAGAAACACCTTTCGCTTCTTTCTGCGAGTTTTTCTTGAGTCTCTCGTCTAACGAAAGCCTCACAACCCCAGACTTTGATATGTGCCAACGAGGGAACTTTCCCTGTCCACATTTCATGAGGTGTTTTAGCAACCTTTTTAGTAGGGACAAGATTGAGGATATGGGCGGCAGTCTCTAAGGCATACCCCCAGAAGTGAATGGGAAGTGAAGCTCGACTCATCATGGAACGAACCATGTCCAACAGGGTTCGGTTGTGCCTCTCTACAACACCGTTCAACTGTGGTGTCCTGGGAGGTGTCAACTGCGAAACTATTCCACATTCCTTTAGATAGTCTAGGAACTCGATACTTAGATACTCTCCACCTCTGTCGGACCTGAGCATCTTTATCTTCCTTACTAATTGATTTTTTACCTCGTTTTTAAACTCTTTGAACTTTTCAAAGGTGTCTGACTTGTGCTTGATCAAGTAGATATAACCATATCTACTAAAATCGTCGGTAAAGGTCACGTAGAACCGCGTGCCATCCTTTGTGGTTGATCTGAATGGACCACACACATCCGTGTGAATGATGTCCAGCAGACCCTCACCTCTTTCAAAAGACCCTTTGAAAGGTGATTTAGTCATCTTGCCCAACAGACAAGATTCGCATACATCATCCGACCTGAGGTCGAATGATTCCAACACTCCATCCTTTTGGAGTTGGGCGATGCGTTTCTTGCTGATGTGCCCGAGCCGACTATGCCACAGACATGCCTTTTCTACACCACTAGTAGAATCAATATAATTTACACTATGTCCTAAATTGTCAACACATTCAACAGTTTCATACACACCATCACAAGGATAAGCAGTAAAAATCAAAATACCATTTTTGAAAACAAAAATAGAACCAATTTTATTATCAAAAGACAATTGAAATCCTTGTCTGAACAATGCGTGAAATGAAATAATGTTTCTTGCCATTTCTGGCGAATAGCAACAATTAAATAATTCTAAACTAACATCACTACTAAGCACTAAACTATAAACGCCAATCTTGGTAACAGGGGACGATCTCCTATTGCCCATGATCAGGTTCAGTCTACCGTGCTCCACCTCCCTGCTTTCCTTTAGGCCCTGCAGATCAGAACAAATGTGAAAACCACATCCTGTATCAAGGACCCAAGAATTAGAAGATGGTGAGTTTTTAGAGATAGTGTATATACCTGCTGTCGATGGCTTTACTTTCCCATCCTTGACATCCTGCAAGTATTTGGGGCAGCTTCTCTTCCAATGGCCCTTCTCTTTGCAGTAAAAACAGTTGGCTTCATCGGGGTTGGCCATACAAGGAATGTGGGAAGTCTTGGTTCTCGAGCCATTACTGGATGACCCGACCTGAACCTTTTCCCTCCAATTTTGCTTAGGAGGGCCCTTCCTTTTCTTTCCTTTGCCACTTCCAATGGCTAAGACGGGCTGATTGACCGAGGGTACACTTTTACCCTTCATCCCGTCCTCAGCAACTCGAAGCATGCGATGCAAGTCAGTCAGGTTAGCCTGATTGTTGTTCAAATGATAAGCCAGCCTGAACTGGTCATAAGAACTCGGTAGGGAGTTAAGCACTATGTCAACGGCCAACTCCTCCGGTACAGGCATCGCAAGCTTTCTAAGTCGCTCCACGTAACCTTGCATTCTTTGCACATGAGCGCAGATGGACTCTCCATCTTTAGGTTTGCTGTTCGTGAAGTCCTTGACCACCTCGCACCTCTCGATGCGCTCTTGCTTGCGGAACTTTTCTGCAAGCTACTTGTGCATCTCAAAGGGCCAGTAGTCTTCATATATCCTTTGCAATTCGGGGTTCATTGTGGCGATCATGATGCAGGCCACTTTGGTCGCATCATCAGAATGTTTTTGGTACGAGGCAATTTCCTCGGGAGTAGCAGTTTCAGGGTCAACATCGACAAGCTCAGTCTCGAGAAAATACTCTTTGTTCTCGTACCTCAGAGCCATCTTGATGTTTCTAATCCAGTCATTGTAGTTTGTCCCGTTCAATTGAACCTTGGAACACAGTGAGAGGATTGTGGGAACACTGGAGTTTGATTGGGGAGCGGATTGATCAGCAGAAGACATCTATAAAAGAAGGTAAGTTTAATTAGATACTTGTCGGTCCTTATAATAACCCAATATAAAATAAGGCTAGGATCCAACTATAACAATTTGCAACATAGAAGAGGGATGCCGTAATCTATAAGCAAATTTTATAAAGGTAGGCGAATGACGATTCAGCCAATTCCACCGTGGAAAAATAATCTTATTATAAATGGAATTCCTAGTTTCTTTTGAGATTTATTGAACTGTTCAATAGCATGTTTAATCTCGGATATGCCCCACCGTTTGTGACTGGGATGCCGAGGATCACAAACCGGGTGTGAATAACCATGCAAATTAGCTTGGTACTCTCGGGGTCCATTATCATCTCAAATTGATGTGCCGGTAAACCACACACGCTCCATCAACAATGATAACACCCGAGACACCCATTGCCACTCTTTATGAACCCCCATTGGTGTGCCGGTAAACCACACACGCTCCACCAACGTTTCATAAAGTGCAATGTGCAATTTCATGGGGTAGCATCAAATTTACATTTTTCCTAAAGTAACTAGATTGGGATTTTATAAATGGTTCTAGTACTTTGATCATTATACTTTTAATGATTAAGTGGTTCTGTCAAACCCGTTCGGCTAACGACCCTCCACTGATCAGGTGAGCGGTGGGTGAGAGTGTTCACCCATTAGACTACCATTTTATAGGCAGTCTCCTTATACCCACTTTATAGACCAGCTTCGTGAATGAGGCCTACTATTGATTTGACTAACCAAATTTATCTCATATATATATAGTATTAACTTTTAATAATATATATATAAGATGTATTTTAAAACCCTTTAAAATATTCAAGGTTTATCTTTTAATTTTACCAAATTTAACAATTAAATTTTGAATTAAATTAAACCTTAAATTCGATTTAATCAATTTTAATTACCAATTAATTAATATAATTAAATCTAAATATTTTAAACATTTTAAAATAATTTTTTTTCGGATTTTTCTATTAATTTCGCAATTTTTTAAATTAATTAAATCCTTTTGAATTATCTTTTAATTAACAATTAATTAAATTAATTCAAATGAAGATAGGTTTATCCAAATTAATCAAATTAATTAAAACCTATCCTAAACCCCCAAAAAATCGAATTCAAATAATGGGGTTTAAGGTTATCCATTTAATTAACAAATAAAGTTACCAAAAATAGAAAACCTTCTAAAACCCTAATTATGATTTTCAAAATTAACAAGGGGGGATTAGGGTTTCCAAAACCCTAATCCTAAAAATCGATCCTTAGCAAAATTAGGGTTTATAGGCTTTAAACCCTAAAACAGTTATAACAATTCAACAAGAAAACAAGACAGGCTCTGATACCACTGTAAGGTTTTCTGAAAACCATGAACTAAATAACCTAAGTTCACATGCAACCTATGAGGATCTATGTTTTCTTCTAATTGAACATATAACAAAACCTAAAGGGCATAAGAAAATTAACTAAAAGAATAAAATTAGAAAAACCAACCTTTTAGAATTTTCTGGAAGCTGAGCAGCAAAATTATCCTGCCTCAAATGAGATCACACCCAAGCAGGAGGAGAGGGGTCATGAAAATCTTGAGAGAGTATATGAGAATGGCGAATTCAATGTGGTGCCTGGGAACCCCTATTTATAGTTTTTCAAATGGCCAGTTGATAAACCTTAGAGATAAACCTTTTTTGAATTCAAATAAGATAAACCTTTTATCTTATAATTCAAACTCCTATTTATCTATTTATCAATTTCGAAATCTATATATTTCCATATATGGATTTCGACTTCCACTGGTCACTATCACACTGCCACTTACTCAACTATTGAATAATTACAGTTTTAGTCCCTGCACCTTTACTTAATTAATTTAATCCCCAAATTAAATCCAATTAATTCTGGATTAATTCCTAATTAATTAATATAGTTTCTAATTAATATATTATCACTTTAATATATTAATAAACCATATATTTAATTCCTGTTGATTTATTAATCCCATAATAAATCAATCTTTCTCTCTACCAAATTTTCTACCAAACCTCCAGCCATGAGGGCAACCCAAATGGACTGTGCTTCTATTAATTAGGTAAATACTAATTATTAGTCATGGCTTAGACACCTAATCCAACAGGAGGGCCCCTCTAATTGCCTGATTGTGGAAGACGCGTGAAAGGAATCTCCTTTCTTTAATAAAGTTAACAAATTATTGTACCTTTGTCGGCCAACATATCAGGCCTCAATAATATTTTATAGAATAGATTTTATAGATGTTTGAAATCCGAGCTTATAAATAGACAGACTTGGTATCAGTTTTAGGCAGAACTTAGAACCGAACTCTCTTGTATTCTCTCAACACATGTTGTATAAATCCTTCTGCTGAAATAAAAGTCTGCTCTTATAAGTCTGCTCGTATATTGTAAGTTTTCATACTTACTTTCTTGTATTTATTTCCTATATATTGAATATCTGTTTCGCCTTAATGCAAGGCTAAATTTTTAAGTGTTGAATTCATCATGGCTTGAGATTATGACTAAAAAAAAATAAAAAAATAAAAAAAAGTCTGGAAATATAAATTTTGATCATAATAATTATAAGGTCATAATACTCAGTGTTTGGCCTAAGCATGGACATGGCCACTAGTCGCGTTTTAGCCTGTTTCAGGCCGAAGAATGGCATTTTTAGGGCACAATACTCGTTGACTCGGCTAACTGTCCTACTTAGTCATACAGTGCTTATTATGTAAAAGAACATTTTGTTATGAACTATAATTATTTTCCAGATTACAAATTTTAATTTAAATATTTTAAATTTAAAATATTCGATCCAGGCCAAAATATGTACATATATATATATATATGTGTGTGTATATATATATATATATATATATATATATATATATATATATATATATATATATATATATAAAGGTTGTAGAAGTCGCTAGGCGGTAGGCGGGCGGTCGATTAGGGCCTAGGACTAGTCGGTATAGGCGAGGACTAGTCGGCGCCTAGGCGGGGAGTCTTAATTGTAATAAAATTTATTTTTAAAATTCAGATAGTACCTATATCTCTACAAAATTAATAAATAAGTATAAAAAACTGAGAAATCTAAGTGTTTAAATATGTAAGTCATCAAACATCGGAATGCTTAGACTAATTAATGATATTTTTGACAATTTTAATCATCAACAATCGTCACTTAGCCACCGATTATCATAAGTTATATATATAATAAAATATTGAAATTATTAATAAAATAATATTTATATTATTAATATAATAAAATATATAATATATATTATTATTCTGAAATTTTGAAAATTTCTAAATTTAAATTTTAAAAATCTAAAAATATTTTTTTTTGAAAATATGATAAATTTTGAAAATTTTGGAAATTTGAAAATATTTGAAAAATTAAATTTTTTTGAAAATTTAAATATTTTAAATTTTGATAAATTGAAAATTTTGTCGCCTAGACCCGCCTAAACCTGGTTTTGATCGTCGTTGACCAAATCCGCCTAACTTGACCGCCTACCCGTAATCGTAGGCAGAACTCGTCTGCCTAGCACCTAGGCGCCGCCTAAGCCGACTTTTACAACACTGACATATCGTCGCTTTCTTTCAATGTCAAGCATTTTCTTCAAGTTTTGAGTTTTGCCAAATTGTTAAATTAAGTACCAACGTTTTTTCCGCATCCAGCAAAACCCCAGTAATAAAGTGATAATATGAAATGGAAATAGGAAAACAACGATCTGGTATGAAGAACACGACGTGTTAGATATCTAATCGGTAGCAATATTTTAATCCACAAATTTTACCACATAAATCCAATCAGTTCCGATCTGTAGATTTCATAGATGGTGAATATTTTAATCGGTCAATTGGTAATTTTAGAAAATTCAATCAATTCCTATTTCCAGATTTCATACACGGTGAAGGAAAAAGACGATGTGAGCGGAATAAACTGGATATCAATGATAGAATTGATCGTATTTGTTTAAATGACGTAGTTACTTAGGTTCTATACCTAATATTCTATACACAACAGCCACATATTCCCTTTTCCATATATATATATATATATATATATATATATATATATATATATATATATATATATATATATATATATATATATATATATATATATATATATATATATATATATATATATATTCACACACACACTAGGGGTGTGCCCGCATGATGTTGCGGCGGCAAATAGTTTCTGATTGACGATTAATTTTTTCTCAATAAATAACAATGTACTTAATTTTTCTCTAATATAGCATTTTACTTTCATTGCTAACTTTTTCATCTTTGTAATTTTATCATTTTATTTTATTTTCATAACAACGTACTTTCAGATATGTGGACTTTGAATATGGAGTTGGGGGACAGACAAACGGTGAAAAAATTCTAAATATTTTTCTGCTGACGAGCAATTTTGTTTCAGAAACATGTCATATCTAGAGAAAGTGCGGTGCTAGAATACATTGTTATTAGTCGTTGATGCTTTTTGCACTTATGTTTAAATGTGTATCGTTCTAATAGGTTAAAACATTCATTTATCTGATATAATTATTTTTAAACATGCATTTATCAGGTCTCGCCTGAGTTGTTTGAATACAATTGTTTCATATTTTTTTTGAAAATATTTAAAGCTCCAAAAATGATAGGGGGAAGTGGGAGTTTTTATTTTTTTAAAGTTGGAATGGGGTTTAAGTTTTTAAAAATTAAACGGATATTATTATCATCAAACATGCTGCAAAATACTTGTTTTATGGTAAATTATTAATAAAATGATCTATTACAACTTGTTGAGTGTCTCATTTTTTCTACAATAAGATAACTATTATGAGTGTATTTCAGAACTAAATTTAAACTTCAAAAATCATATAATTTGAGTTGTAAAGATAAAAATTCAAGTTATACCTGAAACTTATAGAAAAATATGAAATCGATAGAATGGTGGTACACAAATATATTAGGTATTTTGTGTCTACGTTACCATCTTATATTTCTAGTTTTATTGGAAATCATGAAAGTATGGTAATATTAATTTTCATAAAATCTAAATGATATGCAATTATTAGTATTATCTCGGTATTATATTTTATGTTTACATATTTAACCTTATTTTATTTGATACCGTTATCGCTAATCTTCTTAATATGAATTTTTATCTCTTAGCAATAAGACACATATGCAATGACTCGTTCTACATAGATTCATTCATAGTTCTCTTTGTAAATTAATAAGACACACGCATGCAAGGACTCGATCTACCAATTATCTTAATATCACATTTTATTTTTTACCAATAAGACACACATATAATAGGACTCGTTCTATATAGATTCAAACATGGATCTCTTCGTAAACTACATAGTTGAAATAATTAATTCTATTATTCTATAAAAGTTTGTTTGTTTTGGTTTTACATATTACTTGAAGTATTAATATATTTATAAAGTTATCATTAAGTTGCTAGATTTTTTTTCCAATTACATCTCTTAATTTCTTATGAAAAATGTACTTTTATATAAGGTTATTTGCTAGTATTTTACATAATTAGAATTTTCTAACACTTAAATTACTAATTAATTGTTTGGTATTATTTTAAGAGTAAAAAATACATTCATATGTATAATTTGTTTTATCAATGCTGATAATTCGAGTCTCATTATTATACCATGTGATTACATTATATATATATTAAATAGCAAATCGTCTCTACTCACAGATTCACTATTCATTTGGTTTTTTCTTTTTCAAAAACCATAACTACTAAATTCAGATCATAGTATAATTTTTAAAATATTTAATACAAGTTTAAATAAGATTCTATTTGAAAATAGTAATTTTGATTCTTCTTATAGCAAACTTTTATATTTACGTTTTTTCCTCTCAACTAATTTTGAATTAATTCTTTTCATCCCTATTTATTATAAAATTATATTATTGGTATTTCGTAAGTTACGATTCCGGTCCCTTATTATATTTTAAAGTTACATTTTTCGTCCCTTATATAATTTGTTTTTTGTCGAGCTATGTTTTTCAATATACCGGGCTTCCGCAGCATCGCGCGGACAGTCCAAAACTAGTTAAATTGTTAATTTCAAACCACAATTCCAAACAACCCCTCATATTGGTCGAAATTTTCTTATATTCTAAATATTAATTTTGTTGAAATTATTATTTGTAGATTGAACTAAGCCATACTGGATTGACGAATTCGATTGATTGAGATTTTTATTTCATTTCAGAACACGTCCATTATAGATCCTATGTTCAAAATGGTAAGCATCAAAGTAGGGATGAGCTCGGTCCGAAAACTGAACCGAAACCGAATTGGACTAAAACCGAACTATGATTTTTTAAAAACCGAATACCGAACCGAATATGTATATTCGGTTCTGGTTCGGTTCGGTTTTTTCGGTTTTCGATTCGATTCGGTTTTTCATGATCAATAGTAGTGTTAGGGATAAGCATGGTCCGAGGACCGGACCGAACTGGACCGAAACCGAATTGGACCGAAACCGAATTAACATTTTTTAAAAACCGAAAACCGAACCAAATATGTATTTTCGGTCCTGGTTCGGTTTCGGTTGGTTTTTGGTTCGGTTCGGTTTTTCCGATCGATATGCTCATCCCTACATCAAAGTGTTAAAAAGGCACCTCTCTACCCCCGTAGGTTTCAATCAGGGGATGACCACTGGCCACCTCTCTACCCCCGTAGGTGATTGACCCGGACCACCCTGCTGTCAGGTGTGCGTGGGCCCCGAGGTTGCTTTATCAGGGTCATCCAAAGGATGGGTCGGGTGGGGTCCTCGGTTATCAAAAAAAAAAAAAAAAAAAAAGAAAAAAAAAAGGCATACTCAATCACAAACTCAATTAGTAACTATCTAACTTTGTTAGAATCTTAGAATGCATTTTTAGGTAGATTTAAAACATGAATTATAGAGAAGGATTTTCGATCTAATATATGAAAATAATAAGAAGATTTCAAAATTAATCCCCAAAGGGAGGGGGATCTACCCTAGTTGTTACACCGACAAGTCGACAACTACATCCACAAAACTCATTTGGAAGGCTCCCCTCGTACCTGTATAAAATGGACAAAAATATGAATAACAAAATCATATAAATCATTTTACGACATCTGAAATTTGGTATATTAATACTCCTTTTTAATTTGATACTTGATCTAAAATATACTAATTTACAACTCCCAGACACAAACCACATGAAGCCCGTCTTAAGAGACAATTTAAAACATTACAACCCATGGAGAAAGTGGTGAACGAATCTTAACGCCAAAAATCAGTGCAAATATAAAACAAAATTACCAACAAAGAAATAGAAATACATTTCTCAATGAAGCAAGACTATGAAATCGAATTACTTCGAAGCAAAAAGTTTGTGTAGAATCGAAAGCAAGGGAACAGAGTGATGATGTCAAGAAGTACTCGACATTTTCATGAGGTGATGAAGGAATCAAGGAAAACAACCTGTGACAAAAAATATAAGTCAATCACAAAAAGAAAATTGATCTTTAAAAACTCATAAAGATTGGGTAAATGACAAAACCAGGAATATACAAATGAACAAATTTTATACACGACTAATGAAGCTTATTCACCTCACTGACCATATGTTATTTACCAATGTAAAAGTCCCATAAAATTACGTTTAAATACCCGAAGAAAAGACGAATTCTAGGATGAAAACATTACTCGGTTTAAATATATATCTTACGATTTGGTTCCCAAATATATTAATATACCTAAATTGCAGCAAAAGAGAAGTGACCAACATCGACAAACATAGCTTCCGGCCCTGCAAGTGCACTTGATGAGTCCGTCACATAAATTTGGTTTTCATGGTCAATTGGTATTGATTCGTATGAAATAAACAAACAACACGAATTTGTAGATTCAATCTCATATAAAAGCAAAGAAATCCAAACTTCATTTCAATCACATTTGTCAATGAAATAGAAAGAGTAGCATACCTTTTTTCCTTTACTATGATTTGAAGAGAGCCCACACAAGAAATAAAAAATTGGAAGCATAAATCTCCAAAGAAACGTATAATTCAACTGGAAATTCGAACTCACTTTTTGAAATTCAACAAAAAACACAATAAAAACTTTTAATATTTCACCTTTGTTGTTAGTGGCGGTCCCTATACCATTCATCTGTTTTCAACCTTGATTTGTTAATCCACAACTTTATGGAATGAGGAGTCTTAAACAGAGAGAAAGACGGTTGCTGAACTTGTTCGCCGAAAATTATCCAGAAGAAGACGATCATCTAGGGTTTCACAGTTCGAAGATGCATGGCTAGTAACATGCCTGATCCAGTTTACTTTAAAGTTCGGTGCCACTATAACGGTATGTTTTTACGACATCCTTGTTCTTATGCTTATGGCGAGAGTGTTGTATTTACCGATGTTGATTTTGCTGCAATGAATCTTCACGAGTGTGGGTCGTGGCTTGAAAGATTCGTTAGGGTCCCTTGTGAGAAACTGTATTATTGTATCCCAAATCGACCATTATCACAAGGAATTAGATTAATAGAGAACGATTTGGATTATGGAAAATTTTTAGACGATGCTAATCAAGCTTTTACAGAGTCTAAAACCAAAGAAATTTCTTTGTTTATGGACCATACTGGGTCAGGGTTAGAAGAATGGTTCGATGAAGACATGAATTTAGTGTTGACTAGCGAAGAAGAAGGGTCTGTAATACAATCAAGGGATAATGAAGTTCCTGAAGCTATAAACAAGCAAACGAATGAAGAAGATGATGTCACTGGTTTCCAGGATTTGGAAGATATGATAGGTGAAAATGAAATTCCATAAATGAACAACACTGCTGGTGATGAATTTCTTAGCAAAATGTGTCCTCAGGATGAAGATAATGAGGACAAAGAGAATGAGGAAGAAGGTGTTGTTCATCCTACCTTTAATGATAAAATACATTGGAAGGCTCAAAAACCCATTCTAGGTATGAGATTCCAGAACCCAAAACAGTTAAAATACATGTTGTGTAACTATGCTGTGGCAAATGGATACCAACTTGTTTTCAAGAAGTATGATAATAAAAGGTTGTTGGTGAAGTGTTGTCAAGGGGAATGTACTTTTAGATTATGGGCATCATGGATGGGAGATGAACATTCAATTCAAATAAAGTGTTTGAAAAGTGATCATAACTGTACATAAAACTACAAGTTATCAATTGTCACATACTCTTGGATTGGAAGTCATTACACAAAGGAAATGTTACATAGACTAAAACTGAGTATTAGACAACTAAGACTAGAGGTGATTAAAAAATTTGGAATAGATGTTAGTCTAAGCCAATGTAGAAGGGCAAGACAACATGCCATCAATTTAATCGAGGGTACATTGACTGAACACTATGCTAAGTTATGGTCTTACATGAAGGAGATTAGAAGGTCAAACCCAGATTCAACTGTGAAATTGGATGTTCTGTCAATGCCCAATGGTAAAAACTATTTTAGCAAACTTTATGTATGTTTTGGATGCTGTTAAGAAAGGATGGATGGAAGGTTGTAGAAGGGTGATAGTCATAGATTGTTGTTTCCTGAAAGGAATTTATCAAGGGGAGTTACTTTGTGCTGTGGGTAGAGATGCAAATAATCATATATACCCTATAGCTTGGGCAGTTGTGTGTGTTGAGAACAAGGAAAAATGGAAATGGTTTCTCAATATACTCATTGAAGATCTTAACTTGCAACTTGGAGATGGGTTAACATTGATGTCTGATCAACATAAGGTAATATAAAAGTATTTTATCAAACTTTTTTGTAATGATGAACATTTAAACTCACACATTACTCATGATATATGTTTATGTAGGGCCTAATGGAGGCTGTTAAGGATTTGCTCCCTCAAGCTGAGCACAGACAATGTGCACGACACATTTTTTCAAACTTTAAAAAGAAATTCCCTGGTGCACATTTTGAAAATCTTTCTTGGAAAGCATCAAATGCTACAACAGAACAGTCTTTCAAAGTGTTTATGAAGGAATTGGAGACACTTTGTCCACCAGCCCACAAGTATTTGATGGACAAGGACCCAAAGAGTTGGTCAAGGGCTTTCTTTGAAACAGGTAGATGTTGTGCAGCTACTGAAAACGGTTTATCTGAGAGTTTTAATGCAATTATTGTTGAAGCAAGGAGAAAACCCATAATAACCATGTTAGAGGAATTGAGGTTGTATATGATGGAAAGGTTATTCAAAATGAAGGGAAAAGGATGGTCAAGTGACATTTCAACAGCAATTAGACATCAGTTAAACTTATTGAAGATTAAAGCAAATGTATTGGCAAGTGTTACCTAGTCGACTTCAGAAATTTGAGACTAGGTGTGAAGGAGAAGCTTATGAGGTGGACCTAGACAAAAAAAGTTGTTCTTGTAGGTTATAGCAGTTGAATGGGTATGGTTGTGTACATTCTGTGGCAGCAATAAGTTTTCTTAATAGAGATGTTGAGAAGTATGTGCATCCATACTTTACTAGAGCTATGTACCTAAAGTCTTACAATATTGCATATCACCTATGAATGGCAGTAGCATGTGGCCAGAACATCTTACATTCCACCATTGCCACCAAAAATCAGAAGAATGCCTGGAAGGCCCACTGTCAAACGTAAGAGAGATGCTACTGAAAAAATTAGGAAGCATAAGGTTGCAAAAACTGGGAAGACTATGATGTGTAGTGTGCAGTGTTGCAAAACTCGGCCGACTCGTCCGAGTACTCGGACTCGGCTAGGTACCTTGGCGATTTTCAAGAATCGGTCTAATAAATCGGACTAGCTATTACTCGGAATTCCTTGGAAATTCCTCAGATTTCCTCGGAAATTCCTCGGTCAAACCTTATACTCGGTTTGTTGACTGAAAAAAATGAAAATAAACCCCTAAATTAATTGATATTCATCTATTTTGTTATAATTCTAATGAACTTATAATATTTCTCATATATATATATATATATATATATATATATATATATATATATATATATATATATATATATATATATATATATATATATATATATATATATAATTTAGCAAAAATTAATTTCTTTATAATTTACGTTATCCGAGTACTCGTCCGAGTACTCCCCACATAGCTGAGTAATCGCTACTCGCTAGTCCACTGACTTGGGAGCGCCTAGCGTCTTTTGCAACACTGGTAGTGTGTGCCATGAAACGGGACATAACAAGACAACATGTAAAAAGAGGGAAAGACCAACAAAGATGAATGTTAAGAAGGCAAAGGAAACACATGGGAATCAGGTACAAGTATATTAGTTTGACCATATGTTATAAATGTACACTAATGTTTGTTGATGAACCAGGATAAAAAAAAAAGAGATGCACCTGGAACTGGAAATGAAGCTGATGATGATGCAGTCCCCACTGAAGGAGTTACACAAGAAATACCAATGGAAACTGAAGGTGCCCAATTTCAAACTAATGCAACAGTTGATAAGCAGGTGTGTCTTAAAGCTGTAAATTGTAGTAAATACCAATGTAGTTTGGCATTTTTTCCAAAATAGGCAACAAACTTATAATTGCAACTTTCATTGTTTTGAAGCCAATGGAAACTAAAGGGGTTAGACAAGAAATGCCAATTTAAACAAGTCCAACTGAAAATGAATTTGATGATGATGAATTCCAGACTGAGGGAGTTACACAAGAAATTCCAATGCAAACTGAAGGGGTCCCAATGCAAATGAATGCAACAGTTTTGAAGCAGCTGAAAAAAGAGAAACTTGAACAGATAAGAAAATCTGAGAGAATTGTGAAGAAAAAGCTATCTAGGAATATCATTGGAGTAAATGGGGAAGGGAATTCAGCATCCAAACCAGCAGCTTGGACTAGTTTCATATTTGTATTTGAATGATTTTCTGTTCTACTTAGTTGGTATGTATAAGACTTGTGTCTGAATGGATTCGTATGTTTAACTACTTGATGTGTATTGACTCTTGGCAACATGTTGGTGTGCATGTGCATACCACTTTTGGTAATGATATTGCATGTTGCATTATTAATAGCATTATACTTTAAGGTTATGATTTTTGAATGTTGGTGTGCATGCAAATAAGGTTATGATTTTTTAATGTCATTTATAGCATTGTACTTTAAAATGCATATCATTTATAGCTTTGTACTTTAATAATCGAAGTCCTTTTATAACATTCATGGCAGTTATGTCCTTTTATAAAATGCATATCATTTAAAACTTTAAAATGGATGTCATTTATAGCATTCTACTTTAAAATGCATATCAGTTATGTACCAACGTGGTATATAACCTTCGGCAAATCAATTATAACATTTATGGCATTGTACTTTAATAATGGATGTCCTTTTACTTACAAAATGCAAATCAATTATAACATTGTACTTTAAAATGGAACATTCTTGTTAGACTTTGATGGGATAATGACAAATAAGGTTTTTGTTTGGTCCCCCCACTAGTTGTGGCCCCTTATAAAACTCCCAAAATGGTACAATCATTTTACAAAACGAGGATCATTGTCCCACTACCATTTATATATTACTTGTGTCTTTTTTACATCAAAAGATGGGTCACGGATCATTCTCCACATGATCCCATCCAAAAAAGGGTTCCAACTTTCCGCAATAATACATGTCCCACCCTAGATAAGTGGACATGACCAAAAATGAAGACAATTATCCCCAAAACCTAAACCAACTTCAACCACATGCCATAACTAACAATTACCCCCAAACTAATATCCCAAAAACCATCCTAACGGTCCAAAGACCAAACTACCCAAACTATATTTACAGTCCACAGACCAAAGGACTAGCAAAAACCTCCCTAACCATTACCCTTACCATTACCAACACACTTACAAGTTCAAGAACCACTCAACTGCCACAACCACCAATACCACGAAGATCATCCACTTTCTCCACTTCTGCTTCCTCTCATCCTTTTTCTTCAGCTTGACCATCTCATCCTCCAACTCAATAATACGCAGAACAGCTACCTCCTGTTTACCTTCTCCTTCTTCCTTCAGCTCAGCAATTTTCCTTTTCAGCATTGGAATTTCTTCCAAATCCTTTTTCTGACTTCGAATAAGTCCCATCAAACTACACATCTCGGATTTGTAGTGCCTAAATAGCTCATCATCTACCCATATGAACCATTTACAGGCGCCAGACGAAACCTGCAAGGAAACCAAATACATTTATCGGTTAGGGTTTTTGAACAACTTTTTATACATTTTAGATCTAAACCCGTAAACCAAAATTATCAAACTTCAAACAAACTTACCAGGGATCTGCTGCAGTTGAAGAATCTTCTCCTTGGGTTTAAATCGGACGTTGAAGTCCTCATCTTAGCAGTTATGAAACACTCGCACTCAGGATACGGGCGATTTTCCTCAAAGATTCTTAGGTAGTGATCGTCAAAAACCATTTTGTGACATACGAACCTTGGATTTTAAAGATTGACTCGAAGAAAAGATGAGAGGATTTGGGATAAGATTCGTACACGAACTGATGAAAGTGACTTCCTTTCACTGTCAGCGACTTTTAACGCGTTTCTTTTGAGTCCAGTCCCACGTCACCCACCTGTCCAGAGCCACGTCAGCCACCACGTGGCTTTTTCTCCCACTTTTCTTTTTTTTTTCGACCGGGCAACCCACTAATAAATGGGTGAATGGTTTAATAGACAGGTTATTTTCTAGTTTAATGAGTTAGAAGGTATGAAAAATTGTTAAGGGACGTTTTAAAATTTTTTGGTATACTTTATAAGGTCAATGTGTTAATAACCCATAATAACGATACGTCGATACGTAAATAACAAATTTGAACAAATGCAATTTGAGAATCGGCCATGAATCAACCTTTAATCCAACCTCTAGGTCTTTCTTGTTTAGCTTAAATGCCTGTATTGATTGAAACTTCTGAGTTAAGCGTTTGGATGTTTCAGGGACGGATTTTTTCGATTCATGATGAAATCTCTGCGATTAGATCTGATTTGGAGGAACTTATGGTGTCTCATTACACTCGTTTGCTGCCTGCTGTTTTCTACTTTATTTGTGTGCTAATTAAATGCTTGTATTTGAATTACTCAGACATGCTGGTTCTCAAAACTATGTAGAATCACATTTAGATTCAAGAAGGGGCTTTGCAGTAAGGTTTCCATGGCTATTCAATATTCATCATCATTTAGTTAGCCATTGTTTTTGCATTGCATCTCATATTCTCACTTCTTCACTTGTCATTCTTCTTCATGCAGAGATGACTTCATTGGCAAAATGTTTGACCTTAATGCTAAAATCAGGTATGATTTCTTCTGAAATTCATCTTACCGAATCAAGTCATCAACTACAGAAATGCATACATTCAACTTGCTTCATCTCTTCGCAGAAAGTTCTAGCAGTCAGCAAGATTCTGCCATTAATGAAGCATTTAGCAGTGACACAATATCACAAGATGGTTTGATTTAGTCCTTCCAATACAAAAATATAGTCCAATCTTACTTATATCGAAAATTATGTTCTTATTATTTTATCTTTTAATTTTCACCAAAGTTGACATGGTATATGATGATACAAAAGTTGAAGAGGCCAAGAGAGATCTTGAAGAAAAACTTGCTCAAATAATCTCTGAAACCAACAAAGAGGAAGACAAATTTCAATCAGAACAACTTCTTTATATACAGGTGAAAAGTATCTGCAACTTCATCCTACATTTCTTAAATTCCTTCTCATTAACAACCATTAAAAATATATATTAATCTTAGTTTTGGTTTGTTTTATCATTTGTAGGAGAAAAAGGAGATTGATGATTTGAACCATAGAATATCTTTAATGGAGTCAGTAATGGCAACAAGCAAGGAGTTTCAAGAACTAGCCATATATCCTCACTACTATTTTGTTTCTTATTCCTAATTAATCGAACACGTATTAGACTCACTCTCGATCAATTGTCAATTCCAAATGACAAAAATGCCCTCATCCCTGTTATGTTTTTTCCTTGACTGGAAGTACGTAGACATCAAGACTAGAAGAATCATATGCTTCATTTGGTGGCAAATTGCAGGAGAAATGCATATGTCCCAATTGCCATTGTGAGAATATGGAAATGTTGGGTGGAATTTTTTAGAAAAATGAGGGAAGCATGTAGTCTTTATAGATTTAAGCTTTGATATATTAAGACAAATAATAACTACTACAGATACTGCTTCTCGCCCAATATAGCATCAGGGATCTGGTGATGCTTACACATAAAGACATTTTTATTTCCATGATTAAAACGATAATATTTCATATTAAATTGAAATTTGTGTGTGTGTTTGTTGAACTATCACATTGGATTCTCTCTTAATCTTTGCCATCGTCATGTGTTTCCATCCATGGTCGTCTAAACCTTGATCAGTTTAACTGTTAAATACCAAGCTACATATTTCAGTATTTTCACCTAAATCTTATAAATACCAAGCTACATATTTCAGTATTTTCACCTAAATCTTAGTATCCAAATTGGAAAAAGTTAATTTGTATTTGATTGAATTAGTTTTGGTTCTGAAGATGGTTATTTCAATTTTGTTCCTTATTTGGAGTTTTTGTAAAAAAAATTTGGTCCATATTTGAAGCAAAATGATTGTTTTGGGAAAAATTAGCATTACCGAAGGACCAAAAATACTCGCAAGAAGCGCAAATATCCCGATGTTTCTATGTACATATTCTTTATACAGCCCCTGCATGTGATGAGTTCTTAAAGTCCTGTCGAAAAAAAATCATATTTTAGCATCATAATGATACCAGTGACATCAAAATTTATGTAATTTGAAAATCCAGATTATCTAGGCATTGTACTTTGAATTCGTTTTAATTATCACATTAACCTTTGAAATTCTGTGTATATGTGTGTACTATTTATTTGCTGTTTGATTTATCAAAAGTTTACTGATTTTTATAAGAGAAAAAGACTAAAATAGCCTAATCCCATAAATGTTTTTCTCAAAACAGCCCAAATTAAGGCTTATTCCTCAAAATAGCCAAACATTTAGTAGATGGCCATTGCCATCTGCTAACTCGTCTCATCATCTGCTAAATGCTCCCCAAGGCTTCCGAAATCTGCTAACTCCTCTTCATGGGCTGCTAAATGCTTGGCTACCGGCCCATCAGCTCAAGTATATAAACCGAAAAAAAAACGTCATTTTTTTCGTTACTGTAGACGAGAGCATTTAGCAGATGACGAGAGCATTTAGCAGATGACCTTGAGCATTTAGCAGATGACGAGAGCATTTAGCAGATGACCTTGAGCATTTAGCAGATGACGGGAGCATTTAGCAGATGACCTTGAGCATTTAACAGATGACCTTGAGCATTTAGCAGATGACATTAGCATCTGAACAAGAACCCTAACCCTATCCTTGAGCATTTCGCAGGTCACACAATGGATTTAGCAGGTGAGGGAGAGCATTTAGTAGGTGACGTTCCAAAATAATGAGATTTCGAATTTTTTTATATAGTCGTTCCATGAGCATTTAGCAGACCATCGAGAGCATTTAGCAGACTATGGAGAGCATTTAGCAAATTTCGGAAGCCTTGGGGAGCATTTAGCAGATGATGAGAGGAGTTAGCAGATGACAATGGCCATCTGCTAAATGCTTGGCTATTTTGATGAATAGGCCTTAATTTGTGCTGTTTTGAGAAAAACACTTATGTGATTAGGTTATTTTAGTCTTTTTCTCTTTTTATAATATTGTGTACCACATGAAGGTTTGTATTGTTGTCAAGAGGGGCACAACGGTCTTTTGCATGTTTTAAGTTTTTTTTGCCAAAAGGTAACTAACTAAAATCTGGATATATATTTATATTTTAACTAACTAAACATACCTCATAAGAGATAAAAAACCAACGCTCTCTATAATTTAGAAATGAAATAAAGCAATTTTTTAACATAATAAAATTAATCCACAAATTTGATTTGTAACTGTTTATGCACTATGTCCTTTTCGACATATACTCGACCTTTTTTATATTCTCACATAAATTATGAATAGTGATTTCAAAGATGGTCTTAAGATTTTATCATCTTTCATAAGTTCTATATAAATATATTTTTTTAAATGACACATGAAGAGAAAAATAATAGCAGCTCAGAAACTAAACCAAATTACACTGAATAACTCATATCCAAATGAAACTAACCATGAAAAGAAAATTAATCACCGAACCTTGCTAACACCACCCTCCCTCCTGGCATTAGCGTCCGCCACATATGAAATTACAAAATTTTGATAATGCTAACAAATGAATATACGTAATATCTAAGTCAGGATTTAAAAACAAACCTGCCTTATTAAAAACTCTATAGTTTTTTGTTCATTTTAGCGAAACATCGAACCGAACTGCGTGGTGCTCGCACCTAATAAATTGTGTCCCGCCGCATTGCGCGGGTACACAACTAGTATACATATACATATATATATATATATATATATATATATATATATATATATATATATATATATATATATATATATATATATATATATATATATATATATATATATATATATATATATATAGAGTTAGGATATATTAAAACCTATAATTATTGTGTGGACGTAAGACCCAATCAGAAGCTTAGAATTACCAAGGGTATTTTTGTCAATTGATTTATAAATCATTTAATTGAATTTAAATCAATTCCTATAATTATGGTAAATTGAACCTATAATTTTGGAATCCTAATAACTACTTACCCTAGCTGCCATCGATACCCTCTTAGATCCTCCGCCAAATTCATCTTCTCACGCCTCCTGTGAAGCTTTCCATCCGCCATAGATCACCACCATATGGCCATCGTCGATCACCAGCAACGAATCGCCACCACCAGCAACCAATCGCCACTACCATCAACCTGCAATTGCCGCCACGCATCTGATAAACACCACAAACATCACCGGCCGACCTCTGCCGCCATCAGCCTCTGTTTTCTCCGTAACAGCCTCAAACAATTGGTGAAGAAACAACAGAAAAATTCGTATGCAGATCAGATTTTGATAAACCGAGAACCACAATGATAATAGTTACCGAATATGGAGTATCTCGAGAAGAATGATATTTACCAGAAACAGAGCAATATTGGTGAAGCAGTAGTAGAAAAATACTGATAAGATGAACCGATTTATAAAAAATCAACAACGAGCAAAAATTAGGCACAGGGCGACTTCAGGTAACCACTTCAATTAACTATCTTCAGTTTATTTATATATCATTAAATTTATAATGTACGATCGATGTCAGTTAACAAGATGAAGATGTTGAGATTAAAAGCCGTCAAGATCGATTTCTCATCCAATTCAACATCAATTTCATACCAAACTTTATAGAACACGTAAAACTTACTTGGTGGTGTGAATCCCGTATTTGAAGGAGTAGAAGATGACGATGTCATTATGATTATCCCGTTGATTCTCTAAGGATACACACCTTTAAGATGGATTAGATGAACCAATTTCTTCTGTGTTCTTGTGTGTTTTCCCGTTCTTGTGCCGCCAAAATAAGAATACGTGAATCGTAAATGTAAGGGGCAAAACGGTTATATGGAGGCATGTATCAAAGAGTAACCAAATAGCCCCTTATGTAATTGTTAAATTTACACAACCATCACATGTAAATATTACATAACTTCAAGGACTAATTTTGTCATAATGGCAATTAAGGATATAAGTAAAATTATAAATATACCCTTAATGATATAAAAACTGTACATAAATGGTCCAAGGACATTTTACAGAAAATATATTCTAACATTCTCCCACTTGGCCTTGAGATCATTTATATACGTTTACTTAGTAATTTTGGCCAAATAACTTGATCTTACTCTATAGCGACATCAAAGCAAAGAGATACAGCCACACGGATTGCATTTAACCCGGGACCCCCATCAATTATACTTTGATACTGTTAAAGAGTATAAGGATTAAAGTAAGCCAAAATGACATTTAGCTTAGGGTTATGTTTGTCAATAAGATAACTTAGTGTGCACAAATAAGATTAGACAAACAAATTTAGGGAGGAATATTTAAGTCAAGTACTTGATCTTATATTAATAGTAACAATAAGCAAATAAGGCATTATGCTAAAAATTACTAAAAGTAAGTCTTAAATTAAACCCATATTAATGACATGTCAATAAAAACCTTGGGTTGAAGACTTCAATGAGATAATTAATTAGCATATTGTTAGTGCTAACGTTTTCGATACAAATGTCGTTTTCCTCCATTCTTTCTTAAACGAACATATACTTTATATCGGCATTTCAATCAAGATCCACTCGAACTATCATTAATCGAGAAGCTAACAATTTCAAAATTATTGCAATAAACTTTAACGACCTTGAATCATGCGACAAGTCTAAGTCACTACTTGGTAATAGGATGTCATTGACATGTAATAGCAATATAGTAAACTTGCTCCCACTCATTTTGAGGTTTATACATTAGTCTACTAGAATCCTTTTGGAGTCATTTAAATTTAAGATGCCACTCCCACTAATTTTCAAGATATCTAAAAGAAACAACTTACAATTCTCAAAACAAGTTTCATAAAGTGAGGATTGTAAACTTTTCCTCCAGCTATAATGGAATTTAAGCAAATAGTGGCTTTATTATGTACATAGTAAATGAAAAGCCATAAGCATTTAGTTTCAGTACGGTACATACATTAAGTTATGAGTAATATTATATACATAAAGAGTTTAATGAAGAGTAAGTAAAGAGCCACTCTCTAACACTAATGTGAGAGTTTAATGACCTTCACTTTTAAGTCTTCTCAATTGCTCGCCTTAATTACCCTTTGCTTTCTTCCCACCACCTGGATTGTATGGAATCCCTGTAATATGTTGGATACATGAAGCATTCAACCGTAATCAATTCACCAAGAATTAGTGGAACGGTCATGTTAAGAGATTCATGAATAACATTAACAACAATATTACCTTTCTTGGTCAACCACTCCTTGAACTTAGGACACTCCCTTTGATAATGCCCTTTTTTTCGGCAAAACTTACAATAGGGACTGCTTGAAGAAGTGTCTGAACTCGAATCTGCACCCGTCTTAGGGGCCTTAGAAGAGTCATTTTTCCTTTTCTTAGAGCTTGAAGTGGTGAGGTGAGCAACATCATGTTTCTCAATCTTTAGCCTTTATTCCTCCTGGACACACATTGCAATAAGCTCGCTCATTGTCCACTTCTCTTTCTGCGTATTATAATTGATCTTGAATGGACCATATTGCACAGGTAGAGAAGTCATAATGAAATGAACGAGAAACCCATCACTTATTGCCATGTCCATTCCTTTGAGTTTGTTGGCCATGTCAGACATCATCATGATGTGCTCACGAACACCGCTTATACCATCATATTTAGTTGTTAGCATTTTGAGTATAAGGGTACTTGCGTGCGCCTTAGAAGTACCTTTAAACTGCTCTTCAACATGGCTTAGGTAGGTCTTCGCGTTATCAGAGTCAGGAATAGCTCCGCGAATCGCTACAAAGATGGAATTCTTGATTATCATGAGGGACATACGGTTAGACCTGTCCCATTGCTCATAGACCCGCTTTTGTTCCACGGTGCTGGTATTAGTAAGAGCAGCCGGTGGATCGGTCCTAAGTGCACAATCAAGGTCCATCATGCCAAGTGTCAGTTTAATAGACTCTTTCCATGATGAGAAGTTAGTTCCTGTGAGTGTTTCCGCCCCATAATTATAAGGGGTAAGGGTAAGCCCTAAAAAATAAGGATTTTAGTAGAAGTATTTGTATAAACTAATTAGTAATTAAGGGATAACAATAAAAGCATACCAAGTATTAGTTCTTAAATCTATTATTAACACCAAAATAATAGACAAATTAGTGTCTTGTTCAACAAATAGCTTCACGTTGGCTAATGCTAATCATTGAACATTATGACATTCTAATAATTAAATTACGTTATAATAGTATTGCAAATCACCGTTGGGTAGAGTTGAAACACTACATAACGATTCTCAAATGTGAAATACTTATGTCTTGTTTGATTATTGGTTTCGCGTTGGCTATAACCAACAACCAAACATGACGTCATAATTAACATTTAAAATTTTGCTACATAAACATCACATAACACCTTTGGGTAGGAATGTAAAGTTTATGAGAATTAGGCTAATAAATGATCGTAGATACTATCAAACAACTAGTCATTAAGTTCAATGAATGAAGGTCTATACGATTAGATAATTGGAGTCTTTTAATCTTATATGTGAAAATGAATGATTTTCCGTTGGGTCGATCACCAAAGTTCACATTTAAGTTGTCATATCATTCTAACGATTGGGCTCAAATAATAAAAATTTTCCAAAACTCAATGCTGAAATAAACTATCGAATGGTGATAAGTCTCTAAAATCCACAAGTAAATCATTTATGAAGAAACTGTATTGATATGCTAAGACCCACAAGGTTGTTTCAGCGTCATATTAAGCATATAGTATGTAAGGATCAATAAATCGATTAAATAAGTCAATTTATGAGTTAATACATCAATTGGTTATTAAGGTTTTAGCAACTTACGTCAAATATAATGCACCCTAATAAACTCAGCATACAGGATTCATTATAAACTACTCTTAGTTTTAATGGCATCTAATCTTATTACAATTTATTAGGCTCGGTAATCACTAAATTTTGTGTTTCGATCAAAAGATATGTATTGTGAATAATTTATGTGGGCAAAATGGGGTCATATAGAATCATCAACGTAGGACCTCCCAAAAGAAAAAAGGTTTTAGACTTGAAAACCCAATTGTAAAGCATTGTGTTGTTTCCAAAAAAAATAGAATTTTAATTTCCATAATACCTTCAATACAATAATTACCAAAGATATTGCAATATCAAAATTAATCATTTCGTTCAAGCTTTGTTGTGTAAGCGCTGTGAATTTATATATGAAAGATACAAAATTGCAATGAAAATTTTGTGTATCAATAATCAAAATTATTATATATTTGCAATTCATGAATGTGGAGTATAAAGCGTAAATGATGAAAATTCATATTCATGGGTGTTGGATTCTTTTCCAAACCTAAAACGTTTTATAGAAAAGTCAAAACTCAAGATTCGAATACCACTGTTGCATAAAACGAGATACTTTATTTGAACAATTTCAATTTGTTGAGCAGTTTTTATTTTGACGACTCATCCAAAACACGTTTCAAATTTTCCTTTTATTTGAAATCTGTTGACGAGACGGCTATATCAAGTGCAGAAAAATAAACTTAGGGTTCTTTTAAATCATGAGATTGATCGAATCTATTGAGAAATTATACCGCTCTGATACCACATGTTGAGATTAAAAGTCGTCAAGATCGATTTCTCATCCAATTCAACATCAATTTCATACCAAACTTTATAGAACACGTAAAACTTACTTGGTGGTGTGAATCCCGTATTTGAAGGAGTAGAAGATGACGATGTCATTATGATTATCCCGTTGATTCTCTAAGGATACACACCTTTAAGATGGATTAGATGAACCAATTTCTTCTGTGTTCTTGTGTGTTTTCCCGTTCTTGTGCCACCAAAATAAGAATACGTGAATCGTAAATGTAAGGGGCAAAACGGTTATATGGAGGCATGTATCAAAGAGTAACCAAATAGCCCCTTATATAATTGTTAAATTTACACAACCATCACATGTAAATATTACATAACTTCAAGGACTAATTTTGTCATAATGGCAATTAGGGATATAAGTAAAATTATAAATATACCCTTAATGATATAAAAACTGTACATAAATGGTCCAAGGACATTTTACAGAAAATATATTCTAACAGAAGATTTTGTCCAATTGAATTACCTCAATGGAATCAGTCCCTGTGAGATTAAGTCATTGCAAAAATCACAATGCTAGGAAGAAGGGTACGTACAGTAGGTTCAGATTCACGATTGATCATTGGTAATCAAGTCTAATGAATGAAATAAGTCCTTATGAGATCAAATTTTATTGATTAGCGTGAAAGGATCCCAATGTCAATTCTGATTAATGAAATCAATTAATGGAATCAATCCTCAATCCTTGTATACGAGTCGTACTTGAACTTGCGTGAAAGGATCCTTTCGAATAAAATTAATTCCGATGAAGCACATCAATGAATGGAATCAGTCCTTGTATGCGAGGAGGACAAGGTGATCAGATTGAACGAGGAAGACACGATCGAGAAGGAGGATCAGATTAAATGTCATTCTCATAGAATTCTGTTAAGAATAAAGTGTTTTATGATGCCATTCTGTAAGAATGGATTTTCAGAATGGATTTTCAGAATGTATTTTATTTTTTATGTATTTTAGTTCAAAGAATGCTATTCTTTTAATGTATTTTAGTTCTCCTAATGTTATTGTTTTGATGTATTTTCATTTATAGGATGATTATCTATGACATTCAGTCAAGAATAATGTATTTTATGATGTCATTCTGCCAGAATGGATTTTCAAAATGTTATTCTGTAAGATGTATTGCTGTTCATATGATGTTTTCTACGACATGCTTACAAGAATATGTTATTTTTTAAATATTATTCTACCAAAAATGAATATTTCATAACGTAATTCTATAAGAATTCTATATTTATTATGTCATTCTGCAAGAATGGTTTTCTTTTGGATGGCATTCTGTTAAGAATGATTTTTTTGGAAAAAAAAAATTACGATTTTGTCAACAATCAAAAAGTTACTGATTTTTTGAAGAAGATAAAAATGATTTTTGTGTTAAGAATGCCACGTTTTTAAAAAAAAAAAATTTATTTCGTTTTTATATATATATTTTTTATTTATAGATTCTATCAACTTCCATAAAAATTAGTTAGTTTCCTTTTTTTTTCTATAAATAAAATGTCTATTATACCCTTTTGTAACCGTTTTTTTTAAAATCATTTAATAATGTTATGGATAATTACAATCATGCCATTCTACTCTAGACCATTGATATTTCGAATCCTACGCACCAGATTTGGTCTTACGACCACACAATAATTGTTTGTCTTAATATAACCTAGCCCTATATATATATATATATATATATATATATATATATATATATATATATATATATATATATATATATATATATATATATGTTCAACATATAACCAAATTATATCACCTAGCCATAGAATCACGATCTTAACCGTTTGATTAGATTCCTTCATTAAGGGTATGATGGTAAAATGAAAATACTAGAAATGAAACCTCCAATAAATACGTTCAGTAAATAAACAAATGTTCATCAATGAACATATGCTCATCAATGAATAAACAAACGGTCATCTCGTTGTCAGTATATTATTTCTTTGTAAATGGACATATGTTCATAAATGAATAAATGTTCATCAATGAACATGCATTCATCTCCTTATCTGTATATTCATTCCCTGTAAATAAACAAATGTTTATAAATGAATATATGTTTATAAATGAACATGTGGTCATAAATGAACAAATGTTCATCAATGAACATACTCATTCTGTATAAATGAATATGTTCATAGATGAACAAATGTTCATAAATGAACATATGTTCATAGATGAACATATGTTTCAAAAAATCACGCAACATTTGACGCTCCTATATTTTAGGGATGGATAAAAAACTCAATATGCCCTTGCTTGGGTATGATTCCCTACATCAGGTGCATAATTTCTTAATACGTCCATTTTAATCTAATCCATTGATATAATGATCCAATGGTTACAGGGATGGTTCTATGGTTAGGTGATTTAATTTGGTTATATATTGAACCTTCCTCTCTGTGTGTGTGTGTGTGTGTGTATATAAATATATATATATATATATATATATATATATATATATATATATATATATATATATATATATATATATATATATATATATATATATATATATATATATATATATATATATATCACATATGTAGCTTATGTTGCTAGAGTTTTGATCACAGTCGTTGATGCAATCAAAAATAAACCTTAAACGCACTAATTAGCTAGGGCAAGTAAGGGTCGAATCCACGAGGAGCTTATGGTTAACAATCTAGTTCTAACAGATTTAAAAGCAAACAAATTCAGACAAACAAATACTGCAAAAGGTTTAATTCAATCAGAGAAAAGGGTGATCACTCCCGGTTTCAGTTTTGATTCCTAACAATGTATTATATCAGATTTTACTAATTTTGCGTTCATTCAGATTACATAGACATAACCGTACTGTTACTGACTAAATCTGGGATCAAACTATGTAAAATCCGCACCCTCCGTCCTACACACCACTGTGGATGATTTGGCACGGTGGGGAAGATCACAATAGAGTTGTCTTACACTCAATCAAGCAACAATTTAAGAACAAGTAATGGAATCTAGTCATATGATTTAAAAGCAAACAATCCAAATACTGTGTTCATGAATCTAAAAAGTTCAAATCTAAATACAATACTGAAAGGAAATCAAAACCTACTCCCGGTTGTGATCACGGGATGATTTAGCTACTCATGACTTGAATTGATGCAAACTCTGTGCTGGAGATGTTGAACATGGTTGGATTCTTCAAAACTTCAAGAATTGTGGCTTGATATTGATGCAAAAGAGGCTTAATTTGAGATTGGGAATTGTTTGGAGATGATTTGGGAGTGTTTTTGGCCTTGCAAAACTGTCAAAACCCTAGGAAAATCGTCTGGAGTCTGCCTTGGGTCGATAGGATAAAGTTCCATTAAAAAGAGTGGCTTAAATAAGGAAATTTAGGGCATTCTAGGCGGCAGCGTCCTAGACCAGCGTCCCAGACGCCCCTGGGACGCTGTGCGTATTTCTTCAGCAGTTACGACGAGCAGCGTTCCACGACGAGACGTCCCAAAAACGCCCGGCGTCCTAGGCCAGCGTCCCAGACGCCACCTAGGACGTTGACGGGGCTTCCTGGCATTTTTGGCTTGCTTTTTCCTTGAAAATTGGCCCAGAGTTCTAGGCCAGCGTCTGGGACGCTGCTAGGACGCTTACATTTTTCTTCAGCTTCCGGTGTCCGTTTAATGCGCAGTTTTCGCCCAAAATTCCCGTTTTTCAATCCCTGCATGTAATTCACTCAATTCCATCAAAAGTAGGGTCATTCTTGGTTCAATAAAGCTTAATTTATCATGTTAATCACGTATTACGTTAAACCAAAATGGCCCGATCAAACCTCCCCAACTTATCTCTTTCTCGTCCCGAGAAAGACTCAACGAAATCAGAATTCAGGTCCAGTCCATAAAACAACAAGCAATCAAACAAAAGTAGACATTCCAGTATTGCATACGCCTGTGTCCATTGCCAGCCCGGATGTCCGTTTATTTGAAGTGCAAAGCACTATTTAGTGATCTTAAAATTTCTTCACCCTGCAAACAGCTAAGTCAAAAATTCATTTTCCAGAAATCCCTCCAAAGATACCAAGCTTACCTTCCCCCTGCGGTTTTTCCAATTACGTGGTACGGTCAGTCCTTTTTGGTTACTGCATTCTGTCCAGATTCCTAAGGTTCTTCTTTTTATTTCTATCGGTCCTCTTTATTTATTATTATTTTTTTTGTTTTTTTTTTGCCACATTACAACCATATTAACTTTGTACTTTTAACACTTTGCCCATATTTATTTCTTCATTTGATTTATCTTTGTAGAAATTCATTTGTGATCTATGTCTCAGAATATTTTTCTCTGAATATAATATTCATATTTAAAGTTGATGGTGGACGTGAAATCCTGAAATGGAGTACACCAGGTCTCAGGTACGCAACAACCCCAAACAGCGGAATATAGATCGTTAATTTAAAATTACTTATATGCAATCTACTTTTCAAGTGAGTCTTGCCTTTTTGCGCGGCTTCCAAGAGGGGTCACCTACGGGTTGCCGGTTACTTAGCAAGATACTTATCAAAGTCCCGAAGGTATATTCATATTCAAGCTGTTGGTGGACGTGGAGACCTGAAATGGGGTACACCAGGCTCCAGGTACGCAACAACCCGAACAGCGGAATATAGATTACAAAAATAAGGACATCTAAGGTCGTGCGGTCATAGAATGCAGTAGGAATCTTTACAAGCAAATTCGGGAACCGGGCCATCAGAGTTCTGTAAACAGGGTATCTCTAGAGGAACTTTTGAAACATAAATTTTTAGAAAAAACCAGTTTGCAACTTGAAGTTAAAACATTGTTGGTCCAATTGTTACTTGAACCGGACAGACAACCACAGAAATATACATTAGTTGGAATGTCACTTTTATCTCATCACCTGCTATTCCATGTCCAGTCCCTTTTATTCAATCATTTTTCGTTTTGCCGAGTCACAACCGGGACAAAAAGGAAGAAAAACTCGGGGACAGTTCATCAAGTTCCAAAATTTCATCATCAGAGTACATCCAAATTTATATTAAAAGTTTTCAACTAACACAACCAAAACAAACACAACCGAGAGAAATAAAAAAAATAGCAAAGAAGAGCGATTCACCTAGTAATTTGATGGTAGAGGAGGCTTAAATTTTTTGTTTGGATCCGAACAAAAGCAAAAAAAAATTTGGATTTTTTTAAACGTGTCTATTTCTTCAGTCTTCCATCTTTCATGGGTTTGTTGTCTTTTGTCATTCAAGTACATCCCTCCCCAACTTTGAGCATTTGAATCGTCCCCGATGCAACAAAAAATATCCTACAAAAAACAAAAACAAAACTACAAGCACCGTATTAAATAAAAAATAAAAAACAACCCTCAATTTCGACGGGGATCGCGATTGCACTTAGCACGTGCAACAAGCCTTTTAAACCCCTAGGTTGCCCTTAGTGGACGAGTGAAGTCTCGTGAGGGTTTGCAGTGAACACACCCACAAAGTTCACGGGTTGCCTCCCGTAAAGCGCTAAGTTTAACGTCTTCAGCCAGACAGATACCTGTACCATGCTTCACGGAGGATCGTATGCCAGTTGACTTTTTTGAAAAATAATCATGTTGTGGTGATATGGTGTCATATATTTCTCTTTATTGTCAAACAACTCACATTCCTGAGTTTCACCCGGATGAAATGGCATGTCAACTTTGACCTTTTCGAATCTCGGTCTTTTACCTTTGAATCTTTTGAAAGAGCACTTAAACCTTGTTTTGAATGGACATTCATTTCTCCTTGGAGTGAAGTTCTTTAACCGACTCTTGATACCACCGACCAGTTTCATCTTTGATTTGTAGGATCGTGTGGTATAATGTTTCTTTTTCCCCATTCTTTTCTTCACATGTTGACTCCTAATGTTGTCCATGTCTTTTAACCTGTTACAAGAGAAAAGTTTCTCCAGATCGTGGGTAGTGTTAGCGAGCATATTTGCGGTATGCTCATAGAAGTAATCATCTATAGTATTGATTACAAACAAGTCGCCACTGATCGGAGGGTCATTAGTAAATCCAAATAGTTGAAGTTTAAATTTATGGTTTCCAAATGTCACATCAATGACACCTTCTTGACAACTAATTTGGGAGAAAATAGTTGTCAAAATGGCACGATTGATGATGACATGCGGTTTTTTGAATTCGTCCAGTTTTTTAGAATCCAGCACAAAAATGTCAACAAGAATTTTCTTTTTGGGTTCTTTGAAATTTGCTAGGTCGGGGGTGGTATTAGACTCCACTGACCCCTCCCCAACTTTGGGTGTTTCTGGCTCTTGGAAAATTAATTGAGGTGTTTCGAATTCAATTTCAGATTTTTCTTGGTTAATTGTTTCCATTTCAATATTTTCTACATCAATTGATACATAATTCTCCACCACAACCTCATAATCGGGTGGTGTAGGTTTATGTATATTAATGTCAAAAGATTCATCACTACACAAGGTAGTTACCTCATCCGTTTGCATAGTATCTGAATGATCGTCTAATGGTTGTTGTTTTAGTTGCTCCACCATTTGTTCCAATTGATTTTCAAGAATTGAAATTGCTTTGGAGTTGTTTTCCTCTTGTTTGAAGCCTTCTTTCAATAATTCCATCATTAGATCCAACTTCTTGTCGAGTGACGACTCGTGTGTTCCTTGATTTTCTAGAAAATAGGATGACTCGTCATCTTGATTTTGGTCCAAATCGTTGCTCCCCCACCAATCATCTTCATATGGATCTTGCTGTGGTGGTGGACTATAAAAGTCATAATAACCCAGATCCATGGCGAGATAATCACCCATTGTCCTTCCTTCATTCATGGTATAAATCCAAGTCTTTAATTGCGAGTGTGCATACAACTTGTGAAAACCTGAAAAAGACAAAACACAAACAAAAACGCATAAAAAGGAACAAAAATTAAATCAGAAAAGGAACTAGGTTGCTAAGCGCAATAGCTCCCCGGCAACGGCGCCAAAATTTGATCACAGTCGTTGATGCAATCAAAAATAAACCTTAAACGCACTAATTAGCTAGGGCAAGTAAGGGTCGAATCCACGAGGAGCTTATGGTTAACAATCTAGTTCTAACAGATTTAAAAGCAAACAAATTCAGACAAATAAATACTGCAAAAGGTTTAATTCAATCAGAGAAAAGGGTGATCACTCCCGGTTTCAGTTTTGATTCCTAACAATGTATTATATCAGATTTTACTAATTTTGCGTTCATTCAGATTACATAGACATAACCGTACTGTTACTGACTAAATCTGGGATCAAACTATGTAAAATCCGCACCCTCCGTCCTACACACCACTGTGGATGATTTGGCACGGTGGGGAAGATCACAATAGAGTTGTCTTACACTCAATCAAGCAACAATTTAAGAACAAGTAATGGAATCTAGTCATATGATTTAAAAGCAAACAATCCAAATACTGTGTTCATGAATCTAAAAAGTTCAAATCTAAATACAATATTGAAAGGAAATCAAAACCTACTCCCGGTTGTGATCACGGGATGATTTAGCTACTCATGACTTGAATTGATGCAAACTCTGTGCTGGAGATGATGAACATGGTTGGATTCTTCAAAACTTCAAGAATTGTGGCTTGATCTTGATGCAAAAGAGGCTTAATTTGAGATTGGGAATTGTTTGGAGATGATTTGGGAGTGTTTTTGGCCTTGCAAAACTGTCAAAACCCTAGGAAAATCGTCTGGAGTCTGCCTTGGGTCGATAGGATAAAGTTCCATTAAAAAGAGTGGCTTAAATAAGGAAATTTAGGGCATTCTAGGCGGCAGCGTCCTAGACCAGCGTCCCAGACGCCCCTGGGACGCTGTGCGTATTTCTTCAGCAGTTACGACGAGCAGCGTTCCACGACGAGACGTCCCAAAAACGCCTGGCGTCCTAGGCCAGCGTCCCAGACGCCACCTAGGACGTTGACGGGGCTTCCTGGCATTTTTGGCTTGCTTTTTCCTTGAAAATTGGCCCAGAGTTCCAGGCCAGCGTCTGGGACGCTGCTAGGACGCTGACATTTTTCTTCAGCTTCCGGTGTCCGTTTAATGCGCAGTTTTCGCCCAAAATTCCCGTTTTTCAATCCCTGCATGTAATTCACTCAATTCCATCAAAAGTAGGGTCATTCTTGGTTCAATAAAGCTTAATTTATCATGTTAATCACGTATTACGTTAAACCAAAATGGCCCGATCAAGTTTGGAAAATAAGATGGAGATAAAGATGACTTGACAACACACAATATTTACTTTATAAAAGCCTATTTATTTATACTAAACTAGAAATGAGGAAAATAAATTAGCTAAAAAAATTACAAGTTGCAAGGCAAAAGACCTGTTGTATGATTAGTTTTACCCTAACAAATATATACTTTTAGGATTAACATTATCTGATAAAAAATAATATAAAATTGTGAGGTTGTTATCAAGTCAATTGTTAAATATTTAAATAGTCTTAAAAATATACATAAGAAGATTAGCAAAAGTAAAACTTAATTATTGTTTAATATTATATTTTTTCTAAAAATAATATAAAAGACTGAAAGCAAACAATGATTACTTTTTAATGAAAGAACAATAAAAGTTATGATAATATATAATTTTTATATACATTCATATCATATTCCAAATTCCAAATTCGTATTGTTTTTATTTGACTGCTTAGTCTTTATATGATATTCATATTTTTTTTTGAGAAAAATAGATAAAACCATTTTTCTTTATCTTATATTATTTGTTTATATTTTTATGATTATGTTAGCTAATAAGATATATTTTGAATTTAAAATTATAAAACAAGAAAAAAATAGATATGCCAAAATTTAATTTATTATTATTTATCAATTCAAGTGAATGTCTAAACATTTAATTAAGGTTTCAAAGTTTTTATGGGCAAATTTTACTAAAAGAAGACATATAAAGATAAAACTTTCTAATAAAGTAATTTTTTTTATAAATGAAAGTGTAAAAGAGATTCAAAACTGGTCGGAAAGTTTTTTTTTGATAATATGTTGAATAGAAAAATATTTATCTTTTTTTATTAAATATTTGTTAGCTAAAAGATTTGTATTAAAAAAATACAATATTATTTTTGTTAATATTATTGAAGTATTATTTACATATATGAGTCTAACGGGAAATGATCCTCAACAATACGTTTCTCAAAGACTATTTTTATGTTATTATTTGTACGTTTTCTTTTATATTTATTTTAAGTTTTCAAATGATTTATGTAAATATAATTCCACATATTTTGAACGTTAGATCGTCTATAATAATTGATTACAAAAAGGTGATTATGTTTTTTTACTCAATGTTTGGATGAAAAATTATTATTGATATATGTCATATGATGGATTTATTTTTAGATTTGCATATTTTGCTTAGATCTGAAGTATTTATGTTTATATTTCATCATTCAATATATTTTTACTATATTAATTTTACTCCTGTGCAATGTGCGGGAATACGCCTAGTAACTCCTATAATAGAGGTCATCCAAATGAATATTATTCAACATATGTCTCATTCTTGCACCATATTCATTTGAAACATCCATAACCCTTCTTCTTTCAACTAATTAATAGAAATCACTCAAGAGTTTTTTTTAACTTATATCTTATAATTAATAACTATTAAAAATAATGTGATATAATTTATGAGTATCAAATGAAAAGTAGTTGAATGATTTATTTTTTTACTATAAAAGAGGTCAACCATTTGAGTAAAACACAAATACAAATCAAATACAAAGTGAGAGAAAACAATTAGAAAAAAGTATACAAAAGTTCAAAGATTTTGGTGTTGGTTTGAGTTTTTGTTTTTGCTATATTTCAAGTGATATTACGATGTTAAAAATTCTAAATTTGTAAGTTTGTTATTTATTATTAGAGTAACTTAATAGTTTTATCATGTCTTATAGATTAATAAAATCGTACAACAATTATCGATGAAAAAAACATGAGTGTATGAAAAAAAAAATTCACAATGAGATTATTTTATTTTATTATGTTTTACACTTATTTTGTAACTCGAACTCAACTTATGTAATTTTATTTGATAAGTTATAATCGTATACATCTCTATATTATACAAGCTTTAATATTTTAATATCATGTGTCATGTGTGCGATTTCAAGATAAATACATATTACACTTTAATATCTATAACATTTTAATAATAATAAGTGGTTTTTAAAAGTCTTCTATAAATTTTAATAATAACAATTAGCTTTAACATTAATTAACAATAAAAAATTAATGGTAACATAAAATTATAAATTATATAACATTACCTTTAAAAAATGGTTGATATATTAACAAATCAGTGTGGTCGAAATTAAAAGAATATCAAATAAGTAAATTCAAGTTAATTAGTTATAACAATAATTAAAATGAACGGTAATCGAGAATTATATATAACATTTTCATGTATAGTTCACGAGTAAATGTCATTGTATAATATTGTTCAAAATATATGTAATTTTATACATCAATTTAGTTTAAAAAAATAGTATTTTATAGCTAATATCGTAATATAATAATTCTTATATTTATTAGGATTTAATTATATAGTTTAACCTATGCAACGCGCTCACATTCGTATAGTATTTAAATAAAATGACATCCGCGAAAGGCAATCTAGCTAGTCTATGACTCTAAAGAGGCGTGGTGTTTTCTTATTCTAAATAAAATAATCGTTAAACATATTTATTTAAAAACGTTTTAAATCCAATATTATCTTTTTTGACGGCAATAAATGATAATAAAATACTCCGTATTAAAAATGTTAAAATCATAAGAACTGCAACTTACGCATTTGTTTGTTTGTATCGTATTGTCAACAATTGCATCCGGGTCAATACTGGCCTGCTGCTGCTCATGAAATATATAACATTAGAATTATTTGAAGGGGATTGGTGAATGGTAGCAAGTCAAGATGGAGCAGCGCCCATAACACCTTCCTTCCACCTGTCCTGCAGCTATATAAACAACCTTATCATTTAATCCAAGCAAACCATCGCATTTCTTCACCGTCAGCAATGGAGCTCTCACTCACTACTTCCATTGCTCTTGCCACAATCGTCCTCATCCTTTACAAGCTCGCCACTCGTCCCAAATCCAACAAAAAGCGCCTTCCAGAGGCATCGCGACTCCCAATAATCGGTCACATGCATCATCTCATCGGTACGTAAATCATTATTTCTATCTATAAGTACGTATTTAAGAAGTTATATTCATATTATATGTTTCTTGATGAACAGGTACAATGCCACATCGTGGTGTTATGGAATTAGCCAGAAAGCATGGATCTTTGATGCATCTACAGCTTGGTGAGGTGTCGACAATCGTGGTGTCATCTCCAAAATGGGCTAAAGAGATTTTAACGACCTACGACATTACTTTCGCTAACAGACCTGAGACCCTAACCGGTGAGATCATTGCATATCATAACACCGATATTGTTCTTGCACCCTACGGAGAATACTGGAGGCAACTACGAAAGCTTTGTACTTTGGAGCTCTTGAGTGTGAAGAAAGTGAAGTCGTTTCAGTCAATTCGTGAAGAGGAGTGCTGGAATTTGGTTAAAGAAGTTAAGGAGTCGGGATCAGGGAAACCGATCAGTCTTTCAGAGAGTATTTTCAAGATGATCGCCACCATATTGAGCAGGGCGGCGTTTGGAAAAGGAATCAAGGATCAAAGAGAGTTTACTGAGATTGTTAAAGAGATCTTGAGGCAAACTGGTGGTTTCGATGTAGCTGATATCTTTCCTTCAAAGAAGTTCCTTCATCACCTTTCAGGCAAGAGGGCTAGGCTAACCAGTATTCACAAAAAGCTTGATACTTTGATCAACAACATCGTCGCCGAACACCATGTTAGCACCTCAAGCAAAGCCAACGAGACACTTCTCGATGTGTTGCTACGTCTCAAAGATAGCGCTGAGTTCCCGTTAACCGCCGATAACGTTAAAGCCATCATCTTGGTAAGCATTCGGAATCCATTACGGCATCTCTTGCCCCGACACAAAAAACAAGGCAAAATTGTTGTTTTCTAGTACCACTTTTTTCTACTCCATCTAGCTAACTAAAACAAAAAAACGCATCTTAAATATTTTAATAATCAAATACATGTTTTCATTGTTAATACTTTTTTGAGAAAACAACAATATTTTAATCAATTATTAGTTATCTTCTACTGTTATTTATTATTATTATTATCTTTTTGGAACCACAATCCACAAAACATAGTTATAATAAATTTTCTTTTGATATTTTATGTTATAAAAGTTTTCAATAACAAAATAAACAAATTTCAAAAATATATTACAAATTAATAATATTATATCCAATACTGAGCTCTCCTTGAAGCCAATGATTAGATTTATAACTAATGATATATCCTGTGTAAATTAATCTATAAAAATTTTATATTTGATATTTAAGAATTTTTATAAAAACAAGTTTGGTGTTTTGGTGTAACTTAAGTACTGCAACTGTGTACCACTAAATCTTGTGTGTCTTAATTCATAAAACACAACTTTTTTGTACTTGACAGTACTGGGGTACGACGAGAATAGAAGATTTAAACACCGTTTTTATTTTTGTTAGAGATGCTATATTATCCCGAATCACGTGATATTGACAGATGGTTATACGATAATTAATGCAGGATATGTTCGGTGCCGGCACAGACACGTCATCTGCCACAGTCGAATGGGCCATTTCCGAACTGATAAGGTGTCCAAGAGCCATGGAGAAAGTGCAAGCGGAACTAAGGCAAGCATTGAACGGGAAAGAAAAGATCCAGGAGGAAGACATTCAAGACCTTCCCTACCTAAACCTTGTGATCCGAGAAACCCTCCGGTTGCACCCACCGCTACCATTGGTTATGCCACGTGAGTGCCGTGAGCCAGTCAATCTAGCTGGTTACGAAATAGCCAACAAGACCAAACTTATTGTCAATGTGTTTGCAATCAACCGTGACCCTGAATACTGGAAGGACGCTGAGGCTTTCATCCCTGAAAGGTTTGAAAACAACCCGAATAACATCATGGGTGCTGACTATGAGTATCTTCCATTTGGGGCCGGTAGAAGGATGTGTCCTGGAGCTGCACTCGGGTTGGCTAATGTCCAGCTCCCACTTGCGAACATACTTTATCACTTCAACTGGAAACTTCCCAATGGTGCGAGCCATGACCAACTTGATATGACTGAGAGTTTTGGAGCCACGGTTCAAAGGAAGACCGAGTTGATACTCGTACCAAGTTTTTAAAACCTCGAAATAATTTCTGTTAATTGTTGGAACCGGAAATCGGTTTACAGGTCTATGATTTTCTATGTGTTTGATTATTGTAATGGTATAGATGTTGTAATATGCAATAATATCTTTCAATCCTGTTTGAGGACGAGTTTATCAGCAGTACTATTCCCCCAAAAGTAGCCCGACATAGAAAAAGCAAATTGCGTACCATTAATGGATTTTATTAAAGGGATTATGCACTTCAGCACTTTTAAACGGCAGTGAATGAACTTCAAGTGGACAATATAAATATGCACTATCGAGTTTCATAAATGTCAAGATAATGAATTGAACATGACTTTTATATTGTTACCTTTGAAGTCAAAAAGGTCTTTTGTTTGGAAGCCTTGATTGGAACAAAAATGAAAAGTACAATTCAATTTCAACGTATCTAATTATTAATTTAGATGTTTTTTTATAAGGTATGTATTATATTCATCTTTTATTATTATTATTATTTTTTAAATATTGTTGAAGTAATGTCGTATCATTCATCTCTTTCATATTCTTTTAGTATGAATAAAAAAAGAGAAAAAAAGTTAGGGGATACCAGAAATAATTTTTCGCGAGGTATCACATCCACCTCGCCCACATGGTGCATGATCCACTTAATCATTTAAACGCAATATGGAACTCTTCTTGAACTTGTTTTTTAAATTGGTCCTAGCCTATGGGGTGTGGAGGTGCAGGGTGCATGGAAATCCCTTCTCCTTTATGGGGAACGCCGTTCCTCCTCAAAGAGGGCTTCTCAGCTTTTTCCTCGAAGGGTGAGTTTTCGTCGTGCGAGGGCCGAGGAAAGACAAGGAAAGACTGTGTGAGAGTACCTGGTACATTATTAATTGTATCAAAAGTCAAAAAGAAGTGAAATCTAACTATTTCCAATGGTTAGGAAAGACTTTGTACTCTCCGTGAGTTGAGCGTCTTGCTCATCTCCGTTTGTTTTTTAGTTCTAATGAATTTCGGCCGTTCAAAAAAAAAAAAAAAAAAACTATTTCCAATGGTGAGGAAAAGAGGAATGAATATTTTCCAATGGTAAGGAAAAGAGTAATGAATATTGATTGAATGGTGATGTAATAAAAAAAATACAGAGAATGAGAAGACCACGTTCAGATAGCGTAAGAATAAATAATAACAATTTTTGTGATAACATTGCAAAACAATGTAAATTTACAAAATGAAAAAAAACAATAGTTATTGACAAAAAAAACTGCACCACATCTTTTGTCGTAGAAAAGCAGGATATTGCAAAACTATGCGACACGGCCTCACGGCAGCACTGAAAATTCATGCCCACTCCATGCAGCCTTATGCATTTTATTTTTGTGGGGTTGTGAGTATAATATCCACAAATATTTTAGTAAAGCTTTTTGCATCAATCACCATTTCAACGTATCAATTGTTTTAAATCATCTTTCTACAAAAAAAAAAAATCATCAGTCTTAACAATAATATCCACAAATATTTTAGAAAAGCAATATTATTCAATAAGTATTATTAAATGAAACTTTTTTTTATATATAGTGTGCTTAATTTACAAGCAAGTATAACACAACCAAAATATATACAAACTTGACAAATGTAATACCCGACAATCTCATACAATGTACACCCATGTATAACACAACCAAAATATATACAAAGTGGTCCCATGGTCAGGCGGGTATTCTAAATCTAAAAAAAGCCAAAACTATCTGCATCAGGACACTCATGACTCATGAACCGCTATGCCGGGTAGAACTACATGGTCCTGAAACAACACCAAGGAAGAATAACATAAGCTACTAGGTTAGTGTGAAACATGTGGAATAAGATATAATAGTTCACCATTACGATTTCAACTTTCAAGGAATACAAACACCAATTTAGTGCATAAAAATTAGTTCATAATATAATTGGTAGTATTATGATGTTGCGATAGAACTTTACATCAGTCAATTATGGCCACCATTGTAGCAAAATTTAACATCAGCTTTAGAGACTTTTCACCAGTCTCATGAATAAAAGGCTTTACACCAGCCTTTGAGACTTAACAACAGTCTCATGAGGAAGTATAGAGTGCAATGGGATTTCTCACTAGTCCCACTATAATTCACTCGCAGATATAGACTTAATTCCGGTTTTAACATCATAATATAAAGGGACTTCTCACCAATCCCTTGATTTTACACCAACCAACTTTATAAAGAAATTAATACATAACTTATCACTAAGGTTTCTTCACAGGTAACAGCTGAAAGTTATGATATCTTCAAAAACCATAAAGTTGCTCACCTCGTGTCCAAATGGATTAAGGTTTAACCGGTGGTAATATCATTTTTCTTTGACACTTCAAACACTGCCAATGTCATTTTAAAACACACCTTAGCAACGCTTGATGATTTTCATACTCATGTATTCAGTAACTAAACATTGTTTTGTCCAGCGATATTAGCGCCAATAACCTTTATAGTTAGTGCTGCTAATTATGAACAGTCCACCATACTCGACAATTTTCAGGAAAATCTCCAAATTCACAATTTTCTACTCGTTTTTTACTTCAACTACACATATGTTTTAGAATTTTAGCTTCGCTAAGATCTACACTTTGCGTCGTTATTAACACCATAGCGTCGCTACTAACAAACATGGTGTCTCTAACTCCAGATTTTCACTAGACATCCTACTTTAAGAAAATGTCACCTAATAACATCCTACTTTCATTATCGCCGCTACCCTCTAAGAGTTAGCGGCGCTAAATCGTCTGTTAACACCTACTTTATCTAACTTCTTAATTAACAATTGTTTTGATCCAAATCTTTCACCAAGGCTCATACACTTCATAATCAACTAAGCAATATAGTTTACACTCGAAATTTATCACTAACTCATCACCATTTCAAAAGAGAACACTTTACCACATACACCATGCATATATTTGCCTAATATCACTCAACCTAAGGTATAGATTTTCCAACTATACAAGTTCATCATACAACATATTAAACACATATATGTACCTGTTTAGGTGGTGTTACAAGCTCTTCCCTCCTTAAAAAGATTATCTCTCCGGAATGTCATTAAACAAAGGGAAAATTTCAAAAAAGATACTAAGTTTTCAAAAAAATCGATTTTGACACTGTGTTATATTTTTTTCAATTAAGTCACTGAGTTTTCAATTTTTTTCATTTAAGTCACTATATTTTCAATTTTGTTTCAATATTGACCACGTGACCAGTCAACCCAGTTTTCAGCTGACGTGACATGGTGACGTGGCACAAAGGTGTCAAAATTGAAACAAATTTGAAAACATAGTGTCCCAATTGGAAAAAACTGTAAACTTAGTGACTTAATTGAAAAAAAAAACATAGTGTCAAAATCGAATTTTTTTGAAAACTTAGTGTCTTTTTTAGAATTTGCCTTACATTTTTTTAAAAGTATAAATACTTATTTTTACGTTTTTAGAAGTATAGATATATTTTTTACAAGTATACTTCTAAAAAGTATAAATACGTATTTTTACGTTTTTATACTCTTGAAAGATGTATGTATACTTTTAAAAACATAAACGAAATGGATATATCCATATATCTCTGACTCAAATTAATGAGATGATAAAATATGGCAAAAGCTATACCGAAAAAAGGTTCACATGGGCGTATTGGTTCACGTAAGAGTGCACGTAAAATACCAAAGGGGGTTATTCATATTCAAGCAAGTTTCAATAATACCATTGTGACTGTTACAGATGTACGGGGGCGAGTGGTTTCTTGGTCCTCTGCCGGTAAATTTGTATTTATATTTCTAAAAAAACATATTTTAACATATAAAAGAGTATATTTATACTTCTAAAAAACATAAAAATATATTTATACTTCTAAAAACATTAAAAAAAATATGTTTTTATACTTCTAAATATGTAAACATACGTATTTATAGTTCTAAAAATTTATTTATAATTATAAAAATGTATTATACTTCTAACCAAACGAACTTAACCCAACATAAAAATATGTATTTATACTTCTAAAGATGTAAACATACATATTTATACTTCTAAAAGTGTTTTTTTACAAGTATACTTCTAAAAAGTATAAATACGTATTTATACGTTTTTATACTCTTGAAAGATGTATGTATACTTCTAAAATCATAAAAAGTTGTATTTATATTTCTAGAAAAACATATTTTAACATATAAAAGAGTATATTTATACTTCTAAAAAGCATAAAAAAACAAGTATTTATACTTCTAAAATTTATTTATACTTATAAAAATGTATTATACTTCTAACCGAATGAACTTAAACTTACATAAAAATATGTATTTATACTTCTAAATGAACAAACATATACGAATGAAATTAAACCAACATAACCGAATGAACATAAACAGACAAACATAAATTAACGAACAAATATTTATTTTTATGTTTTTAGAAATATAAAATGCGTTTTGTTTTGCATATAATCACGTATCATATCAATCAAAAACATATTTATAATGGAAAAATATTGAGAAATAGACTTGAACTCGTTTTATAATACGTCTTTTATTGATATATACATGTTTATATGCAAAATAATGTATTTATATTTTTAAAAGCATAAAAATACGTATATATATTTTTGAAAATGTATTTATACTTCTAAAAATATAAAAATACGTATTTATACTTGTTAAAAATACATCTATACTACTAAAAATATAAAAAGACGTTTTTATACTTTTAAAAAATGTAAGATAAGTTCCAAAAAAGACATTAAATTTTCAAAAAAAAATTCAATTTTGACACTGTGTTATTTTTTTCAATTAAGTAACTAAGTTTTTCAAAATTTTCCAATTAAGTCACTATCTTTTCAATTTTGACACCTTGGTGCCATGTCAGCTGAAAACTATGTTGACCGGTCACGTGGTCAATATTGAAACAAAATTGAAAACATAGTGACTTAAATGAAAAAAAATTGAAAACTTAGTGACTTAATTGAAAAAAAATAACATAGTGTCAAAATCGAAATTTTTTGAAAACTTAGTGTCTTTTATGAAAATTTCCCTTAAACAAACGAGGGTACTTCTCCTTCGGTTCATCTTCCACCTCCCATGTCATATCCACTCTTTTATGATTTCGCCATTGGACTTTGACAAGTCTAATCTTCTTGTTCCACAACTTGGTTTCCTTCTGGTCCAAAATCTTTTCTTGGTATCTCAATTTTTCATCTAATTGAACATCATTTAAAGGTACCTTTTGAGCTTCATTAAACAAGGTTTTTCTCAAATTTGACACGTGGAAAACATTATGGATCCCTTGCAATTCACCCTAATAATTCTAGACGGTACGCAACCTCCCCACTTTTTGAATCACCCGAAAAGGACCAATGAGTCGAGGGGTTAATTTCCCTCGTTTTCCAGAACGGATAATGCCTTTCCAAGGAGATACTTTCAACATCACCATATCACCAATTTTGAATTCCAACGGTTTTAATCTCTTGTCAGCATATTGCTTTTGACGATTTTGAGCCAGTTGCATATTTTCTCAAATATTTTTGATATTTTCTTTAGTTTGGGACACAATTTCCAGACGTGCAAGTGGTCTTTCACCCACCTCTGTCCAACATGTAGAAGTACGACATGGTGCTCCATATAAGGCTTCATATGGGGCCATTTGAATACTAAAATGATAACTATTGTTGTAAGAAAATTCCACTAATGGTAAGTGATCATCCCAGATGCCACCAAAATCATGAATACAAGCTTTTAGCATATCTTCTAATGTTTGAATTGTTCGCTTGCTCTGTCCATCTATTTGTGGATTATATGCAGTACTCATCAACACTTTGGAGCCCATTTGCTCCTGAAAGCTTTTCCAGAATTTGGAAGTGAAACGACTATCTTTCTTAGAAACTATAAATATAGGTACTCCATGTCTTCGTACTACCTCATTGATGTATATTCCCGCTAAAAACATAATAACCTTAATCCATGGCGATATAGTCGCCCAAGGTTCTTTGTCCATCCATTGTATGAAATGAAGTTGGGAAGATAGTCCTAGATTACAAATGCTCAACAAACCCGTGACAACCTGAAAACATAAACACAAACAAATGCGTAAAGTTGAAAAAGAACTAAATCAATAGAGAACTAAGCTGCTAAGCGCAATAGCTCCTCAACAACAGTACCACAATTTGATCGCAATGGTTGATGCAATAAAAAATAACCTTAAGATAAACATGTCACATTTTAAAAAAAAATTGTATTAACTAATTTATAAAAATATTTTAAAATTGTACCTTTGGCCATACGAGCAAGTATTGGGTAACATGATGCATTAAGTATCCACAATGAAAGAATATCAAATGACTTGTTGTATGTCTATCTTTTTTCACTCAAATATCCACTCAACTCTGATTTTGGTGAAGCCGACGCGTTCTCCACTTCGAATAGAAAATCACCAAACAAACTCGTTGTCAACGTCAACAACATTGTAACATCCGTGTTTTGGGCCTAGGAGTTTTGGGCTTAAACCGACAAATAAAATCTATTTTGTAAATAAATAAAATAATTGAATAACTAAATTTAATATTTTGTTATATTTTATATGGTGAATAAATGAGCCAAATATAGTTTTAGAATCTATTTGTAACCAAATGTGAGAAATTTTGTCATAAGGACTAAAAGTGTCAATTTGGCCAAACTTACCCTAAGTAGATTTGACTAGTCATGGATTTAGAAATTTAGAAGATATATTAAAGGAATGGAAGTGGTGTTAAATTAGGTCTAATAATTCTTTGAATTTCATTATGGACCTAAATTGTGAAGAATTTTAGTGTAAGGGGCCATTTGTGCCAAATTGGGAAACTAAGGGTTAGTGTTGACCTAGAGAATGACTCAAGTGAAATAAATAATTGTATTTGGGGCATGTTTATGAATTTGGAGACTTCTAATGAGAATAATGGAGTTTTGGGGTGTTGGGTGAAGAAGGACCAAACTATATGGACTAGTTTTGCCATTTATGAAAGATATCAAGTTTTAGAGAGGGGTTTCCCCCATTTCAGCCTCATTCACGTGATTTGAGAGAGAGGAGAGGAGGTGGCGATTTTCTAAGAGTTCTTGAGAGAATTGAGCTTGGATTTGATGATTCTTGCAGCCCTTGAAGATTTCAACCAATCTAAGGTATAAACCCTTCATCTTCTAGCTTTGAATTCGAATTAGGGTTTGGGGTTTTGACTCAATTCGATATTTATGGTGGGATGAGGTTCTTCCTATGATTCCCCAATGTTTATTTGATGTTTCTAAGTTGTTTGGATCAACATCCAATCCATGGATGCTCTAGATCTAATTATTTGATTGATTTGGGTGTTATGAACCCTAGAATTTGGGGATTTGATGAATAGAGGAGGAATATTGAAATTGATGGATGATTATGGTAGTTTTGGATGAGGGGATTCATTTCTAATGATTCCCTAAGGATTCCAACATTTGATTTGTAGTTTTAAACCTTGAATCACTAGAATATGGGAATTGGATGTTGAAATGGGTTTATTTCATGTATATGATGAATGGATCTTTTGTTTAATAGGTAAATGGGTTTATTGCATCAATTTGGATGTAATAGTGGAGTAAGAATCATTTCCTAAGGATTCCATGGAATGGAAGAAGGAATCTCCACTTGTAATCATCTATTGATGGATTGGAATTGGGTATTACATGGGTTTAATCATTTGGACCAATGATTGGAATTGGAGATTCCATGAGGTTATCTTCTTTGGGTTTGTATGGGAATGATTCTCCTAAAAGATGACATTGGTTAAGTACTTAATTGGGTACTTGATGGTGTTAAGTGTAATGATTGACTTGGAACATAGTTCATGAATGACTTGTTAAGAGATAAGAACTTGAATTGTGATTTTCATTAGTTTAAGTCATGAACACTTGGATTGGGAGTTGAATGCTTGTAAATGAGTTATTAAATGTGTATTTTCATGTATAATTGGTCTTGAGTTGATTTGGAGCTTCAATTGGGTCAAAAGGGGGTTAAAATGACCAAAAACCAAGTTACTGCACAGCGTACACGACCCGTGTGCTGATACACGACCCGTGTAGGGTCTCTGGGGCTTCGGATCAGTTTTGCCCTGGGTCCTACACGACCCGTGTAGGGCTACACGACCCGTGTAGCCTGGGTTGGCCAGAAATGTCAGTTTTTGGGTTTTGAGCTTTATGGTTTGGGCTTCGGGTCCTTGTTTTAATGTCAATCTTTGGGGACGTTTTAACTAAGATTCTCCTTATATTAGAGGGCCAAGGACTTCATTTTAGATGATGGATGATTGTTCCTTCTTAGTTCAAAGATGTATTTATAGTGCGACTTTTAGATGAATCGAGTATGATATCTTCCGTTCTTTTATTGTAGGAAGGAGATATGTTGTAGTGACTTGGAGGTGAGATTAAGGACTTGAGCTAACACTCAACTAAGATGATTTGATGGATGAGATTATTTCTAGGAGCGCCTCCAAATGCATCAAACCGTGTGTGGAGTTAGTGTTGACTCGTCAGTTGACCTTGGGTGAGTTTACCGGGAGTACACATCCCAACTAATATCTTTTGTGTGTGTTATCAAATACTTTTCATACATAATATTATGTGCAATGTGTTATATGATTACTACTTGTGCATTGCATGAAAATGTGTTTCTAAAGATGTTTTCAAATGAAGATTATGATGATGTTTTGAAAGATGTTTTGAGCATCCTATTTGTGCATCGCATTGCATATAGGATGGGATTGACCGAGTGAACCTTATGACGAAGATGAAATGATTGTCCCGGATTTAGGGAAATCATGATTGTCCCGGATTTAGGGAAATCAAGGGCAAAATGCCCAAAATGAGATGTTTGTCCCGGATTTAGGGAAAACCGTTCCCAACAATAGGGAACCGCATGAGGGAGTTGCTAACCCTCATGGGGCTAGTGTGATGGCCACTAGTCCTAGTTTTGCCTATACGGGGATCGAGTGGCATGCTTCGTGCATGTCATTCGTGAACTTAGGTAGGTGCCATTGAGGTGAGTTGGACTTTTATGAGATGGACGTGGGTTTGGGATAGTTGCATCATGCATTGCATTTGCATATCATAACTATCTATTTTGAGTAAATCCTTATGATGTTTTGAGTAACTATTGAAGTTTGTTTAAAATCATATTTTGGGGGTTTGTCCCGAGTGTGGTAGTTCACTGCTCACTCAAAATGGGTCAACCTCGGGTAAACTCACTAGGCATTTCAATTGCCTAACTTATTTTGATGTGTACTCAGGTTGAGAGGTTTAGATGACTTTAGAAGAGTTGGATGTTTAGAAGGCCACGGTTTGTGTGGTATCATTTAAGCTGTGTAATGGTATTTGAATTGTTACAACCTCACTACTTTATAAACTAAAATGTATTATCTAAAATGGGACCAAACGATGTTTTCCGCAACTTAAACCTAAATTTATTTCTCATTAAACCCCATGTGTTTTAAAAATGATTTTGAAAGGAGATGACTTATTTGAAGATGTTGAAATTGAAGTTTTCACTAAAGGATGATTTTTGGAACAATAATGTTAAACACGTGTTAAAATGATGTTTTATGAAAAGCCTTAAGCGAGGGTGTTTCAATTTGGTATCAGAGCATGAGTTTAAGTGAACTAGGTACTAGGAGTAGTGCTTAGACTTAAACTATGATGCTCTTAAGGATGTTTGACCTCTTAAGTAGTTGGCCTTTAGGACTTAGTAGTAAATGCTTGCTTATGAGTAAGATTTTAATCATTTAATTAGTGAATTTGGTTTGGCATGAGGAATATTCTTGGCAAGAGGATGCATGCATGAGGATTCTTAAGTGGATATGAAGAGCAACCTTGAAGAATTAGTAGTACGTGGCAACATGAGGAGCAACTTTGTGTGAATGGAAACTTTTATGGATGATAGAAGGCGAATAAAAGGGACAGCTTATATTGGATGAAGCTCGAAGGGCAGTGAGATTTACAAGATGGTGGACCTTGAGGAGTCGATTAAGGGATGAAGGAGTGTTAGAAGACTAGTGGAATCGTAGTGTCAACCTTGGGCAAACAAGGAGCATGAAGAGCATGGTGTTAGTGAAGTGGATGGTAGGTGAAGACTTGGAGCTGTTGAAGAAATTCTTTGTCGTGACCCTTAAACCTTTCTTCCTTACCTTTACCTTCTTTTGAGACCCATCCGACATCCTTTTAGTGTTCAAGTTGATGACCTTGCCTTAGCTCTAGAAGACTAAGTGTATGTAAGAGTAGCATGGTTTGCGCCTTAATGCCCGAACTAGAGAAACCTTGATGTAAGACACAAGAAGGACTTAGATCATTAGGTTCATTGGTAGTTAGTAATGGCCTAGTGACCAATGGAACCTTACGAGAATAGTGATTTACTAATTCATGTTAGGGTGAAGAGACATGGATGCATGATGAGACTAAAGGCCATAGGATCAAACCGTTAATCACTTTGGAGTGTGTGAAGTAGTGAACAACCTACCCTAATAAGAACATAAGAATGATGTGCGGCCAATATTTTCAAAAGTATTGTTAAAAAATTTGAGAAAATTTTTATAAATAATTTTGAACAAGTATATCTTATGAAATGCAAGACTTTTATAGAAATAAATGACAAAGGGGCCATCATGAATCGGTAGTAAATACCCAGGATTGATGATCTCTTTGGAATTTTGATAATAAATTCAATGAAAATATATCCGTAGATAAATTTGAAACTTTATTGTTTTATATAAAAACGAATTCGAAAGTGTATTTTCTTTTCACAAAAGTTGATTAAAATTTTCTCCTAAAGAGCGATTTCTTCAAAACATTTATCACAAAGTTGAGTGTTCCAATCTTTTTGTAGAACAAGGGGTCGAGTTGAAGAAGATTCAAGTTTGATAATCCCATGCTTAAAAGGAAAACATTTTTGAAAAGAAACCCGAGATAAGTAATTTTTGAAGTAAAACAACTTGTAAAGTGAAATTTACAATACTTCGAGTTTTATAATATTTTAAAGCTAAAAACATGAAAAACCTTTAAGATTTTGGAAATGGATACTTAATTCCTTATCGGTGATTCCGGGGACGGAATCCTTTTAAGGGGTGGATAATTGTAACATCCGTGTTTTGGGCCTAGGAGTTTTGGGCTTAAACCGACAAATAAAATCTATTTTGTAAATAAAGAAAATAAATGAATAACTAAATTTAATATTTTGTTATATTTTATATGGTGAATAAATGAGCCAAATTTAGTTTTAGAATCTATTTGTAACCAAATGTGAGAAATTTTGTCATAAGGACTAAAAGTGTCAATTTGGCCAAACTTACCCTAAGTAGATTTGACTAGTCATGGATTTAGAAATTTAGAAGATATATTAAAGGAATGGAAGTGGTGTTAAATTAGGTCTAATAATTCTTTGAATTTCATTAAGGACCTAAATTGTGAAGAATTTTAGTGTAAGGGGCCATTTGTGCCAAATTGGGAAACTAAGGGTTAGTGTTGACCTAGAGAATGACTCAAGTGAAATAAATAATTTTGTTTGGGGCATGTTTATGAATTTGGAGACTTCTAATGAGAATAATGGAGTTTTGGGGTGTGGGGTGAAGAAGGACCAAACTATAGGGACTAGTTTTGCCATTTATGAAAGATATCAAGTTTTAGAGAGGGGTTTCCCCCATTTCAGCCTCATTCACGTGATTTGAGAGAGAGGAGGAGAGGAGATGGCGATTTTCTAAGAGTTCTTGAGAGAATTGAGCTTGGATTTGATGATTCTTGCAGCCCTTGAAGATTTCAACCAATCTAAGGTATAAACCCTTCATCTTCTAGCTTTGAATTCGAATTAGGGTTTGGGGTTTTGACTCAATTCGAGATTTATGGTGGGATGAGGTTCTTCCTATGATTCCCCAATGTTTATTTGATGTTTCTAAGTTGTTTGGATCAACATCCAATCCATGGATGCTCTAGATCTAATTATTTGATTGATTTGGGTGTTATTGTAACACCCGACTTATTAACCAAAAACACCCCAAAAATTTTTGTTTTTCAAACCAAACATTTCACAAATAAAACATAAGTATGGGGTTTTAGTTAATACAATACGAGTACAAGAGTATCACAAAGTATAATACATGATATTATACATTCTTCAAGCCGGGTTGCTACTTCAATCCTAAGTCCTCAGTCACGGACTTTGTCCTTTCCCTTCGCAGGGTCACGCTCACCTGCAGGGACATATCAAATAAACGGTGAGCTATAAAGCCCAATGAGTAATCAAATCAATAACAATATGTACAAGAATAAAATTCTCTATACAAAGTCACATATGTATTATCATACAATACAAAATCAAATATGGCTCACGGGTTAGCCCGCTATTGCCTTGGCTCACGGCTTATCCGGTCTTGCCTACATAAGTTTAGCACATCAAATAAACCATGGCTCACGGCTTATCCGGTCTTGCCTAGACTCACGGCTTTATCCGGTCTTATCTATATTATTTATATAGATACATTGACTCACAGCTCCGTTCTTGTCTATAACAGACTCACGGCTTATCTGGTCTTGTCATATCATTAATTTAGATTGACTCACAGCTTATCTGGTCTTGTCATATCAAATCATATATCTGTCATTTTTCGTCCCCAAAACTGTTTTCAATCCGCAGCTGCTCATTTATCATTTATCATATCAAATACGAGTGAGATTACTCACTTGAAGGTTTGCTACAACTAGCGTTTATTGTTCCTTGCTTTGGAACGAACTCCGTAGGATTTTGTCCCGTACCTATAATTTCATTATTTCACAATGATTATAGGTTAATATACCATTTCATTTAACTCTAATACACTAGAGTTCAATAAAACAATGTTATAAACAATGCCTAGTTAATAAACTTTCCGTTTACTAACTTTATATGAATTTTACTATTCACCGAGGCATTCGGATCGGTCTACAGTGCCCCCGAGGGGTCGGAAACTCAATCTAAAAATTTTCCCAAACTTTTCAGACCATAATACGCCTACGGTTCAAATTTGAGCTTAATCGGACAAGCCAAGCAAAAGATAGCATTTCAAAGTTTCTGTCCAGGATCTGCCTATAGGCGCGCCGCGCCTGGATAGGGGCGCACCGCGCCCAGCGCCTGTGCAGGGCTCCTGTCCAGTCGCGAATTCTGCACTGTAGCTTGCTGTTTTGGTCCATTAAGCTCTTATTTCTGCTCTTAATCACTTGGGGTTTGTTCCTAGGCTAAAACCTTACATTTTTACAATGTTTTTAACCATCAAAACACACCCAATCATCCATATTAAGAATTAGGGTTCTTAGTTTTAACAACCCCAAATCTTCAATTTTATCATTTATAACAACCTACTTCCAGTTTGTTGATTTAAGCTCTTACTAACATGACTTATTGGAAGTATAACTTACATTTATTCACATAATCTTCACTGTAATTTCAGTTTTGAGTTCTACAAAAACTCACCAAACTCAAACAAACAAGAACTTGGAAAACTTACCTCTAATTCTTCCAATTCTACCCTTGAAAGCCAAGAACCGAATTGCAAGCTTCAATTCTTCAAAACCCTTTCAATCCTCTGTAGAAATTCAGCTCTAGAACACTCCCGTAACTCTCAAATTTCTGCACAACAATTTTCTTATATACTTCCAACATTTTCAATTTGGTCCTTGAAGATGCATTTCTTAAACATTTGCCACTAATAACACAACTTATGACAAAAATCACATTTTTATAACATTTTAAGTCCAAGACTTAAAATATTATTACCAAACAAGTCCTTTTCTGTCCAAAAAAACAAATTACCCTTTTGAGGTAAAATGACCATTTTGCCCTTTTTATTATAATTATATAATAAATACATTTTCGGCGTTACAAATTCTCCCCTCCTTTAAGAGATTTCGTCCCCGAAATCATACAAAAAGTTGAGGATATTTCTCCCTCATCTCACTTTCGGTCTCCCATGTCATGTCGGAACCTTTGTGATGACACCAAAGTACTTTCACCATGCTGATCTTCTTGTTTCTAAGCTGTCTTATCTTGCGGTCTAGCACCCGCTCGGGTTGTTCCGGGTATCTCAGCTTTTCATCCACCTCAATTTCAGCAAAAGGTATATGTTGAGACTTATCAAACAACGTTTTTCTCAAATGGGACACATGGAATACATCATGTTTGCCATGAAGTTCATCAGGTAACTCCAATCTATACGCCACAGCTCCAACCCTTTGGGATACACGGAAAGGTCCAATGAAGCGAGGACTCAACTTCCCTTTCTTCCCAAAACGAATTAAGCCTTTCCAAGGGGATACTTTGAGCATTACCATGTCTCCTACTTGGAATTCTATCGGTTTCACCCGTCTGTCCGCGTACTGTTTCTGTCTATTCTGAGCTACTTTCAAATTTTCGCGTATCAGTTTGATCTTTTCTTCGGTCTGTGCTACAATTTCGGGTCCAGCCAACGGCTTTTCCCTAACTTCAGTCCAGCAAGTCGGAGTACGACACGGTGCTCCATACAAGGCTTCATACGGGGCCATCTGAATGCTGGAATGATAGCTGTTATTGTACGCGAATTCCACTAAAGGCAAATGATCTTCCCAGCTTCCACCGAAGTCAATGACACAAGTCCTCAACATATCTTCCAAAGTTTGGATCGTTCTTTCACTTTAGCCATCGGTCTGCGGGTGATATGCGGTACTCATAAGTACTTTTGTACCCAGTTGCTCTTGAAGACTCTGCCAAAAATGAGAAGTAAATCTGCTGTCTCTGTCCGATACTATCGATGCTGGAAGTCCATGTCGACAAATCACCTCATCAATGTAGATTTTCGCCAGTTGATCTACTCTGTACTTTTCCTTATATGGTATAAATTGTGCCGATTTGGTCAATCGATCCACAATCACCCATATAGAATCATAACCTCGCGGTGTCCGCGGCAACTTTGTCACAAAATCCATGGTAATATGGTCCCATTTCTTCTCCGGAATCGGCAATGGTTGTATTTCCCCATACGGTCTGATGGTTTGACTTAACTTGCAGACAAGTCAAACATCTTTCCACATATCTTCCAATGTCCCTTTTCATTCCAGGCCACCAATACATCGGTTTTAACGTCCGATACATCTTGGTACTGCCCGGATGAACTGCATATCGGCTATAATGGCTATCTTCTAGAAGCAAATTCCGCGCTTCTCCTTGTTTTGGGACCCATATTCGGCCTCTGAAGGTCTTCAATTTCTGAGCATTTTCTTCCAGATGCTTCAAATATCCAACCATTCTTTCGCTTTTTACATTCTCCGGCTTACACGCCTCTTCTTGTGCTGCACGAATTAATTCTGGTAACCGGCTTACTACCCCCATACACGCAGATGAAATTTTCAGAGGATCTTCTTTTCTGCTTAGTGCATCTGCTACCACATTCGCCTTGCCAGGGTGGTACTGAATTTCACAATCAAAGTCTTTCAGCAGGTCCATCCACCTTTGTTGTCTCATATTAAGTTCTTTTTGATCGAAGAGGTACTTCAGGCTCTTATGATCAGTGTAAATAATAAACTTTACACCGTATAAATAATGCCTCCACAGCTTCAAAGCTAGAACCACCGCAGCTAATTCCAGATCATGAACTGGATACTTCTTTTCGGCATCTTTTAATTGGCGGGACGCATAGGCTATAACCCGACCTTTCTGCATTAACACACACCCAAGACCAATTCTAGAAGCATCGCTGTAGATCACATACTCTTCTCCGCTTTGTGGTAAAGCCAACACCGGTGCTTTACATAAAGCTTGTTTCAACTTCTGGAATGCTTCTTGCTGTTTTTCGGCCCACGTGAACTTTTCACCTTTCTTAGTTAACTTGGTCAACGGAGTAGCTATCGAAGAGAAATTCTCGACAAATCTTCTATAATAGCCTGCTAAACCAAGGAAACTTCGTACTTCAGTTGGACTCCGAGGTGGTTCCCACTTCATCACGGCTTCAACTTTTGCTGGGTCAACTTTCACCCCTTCGGCATTAATTACATGGCCAAGAAATTGAACTTCTCTCAGCCAAAATTCACACTTGGAGAATTTAGCATACAGCTTTTCTCGGCGAAGTAACTCCAATACTTGTCGCAGGTGCACTTCATGTTCGGCTTGGCTTCGCGAATACACCAAGATGTCATCAATAAACACTATCACCGAGGTATCAAGGAACGGACGACACACCCGGTTCATAAGATCCATGAATACGGCTGGAGCATTGGTTAACCCAAAAGGCATAACCAAAAACTCATAATGACCGTATCTCGTTCGGAAAGCTGTCTTCGGAATATCTGACTCCCTTATCTTCAACTGGTGGTATCCTAACCTCAAATCAATCTTGGAAAAGTAAGACGCGCCTTGTAGCTGGTCAAACAAATCGTCTATTCTGGGTAGCGGGTACTTGTTCTTCACCGTGATCTTGTTTAATTCCCGATAGTCAATACACATGCGCATTGACCCATCTTTCTTCTTGACAAACAAAATAGGGGCTCCCCACGGTGATGTACTTGGTCTGATGAAACCCCTGTCTAACAATTCTTCCAGTTGCTTCCGAAGTTCCACCATCTCTGAAGGTGCTAAACGGTATGGAGCTCGAGCAACAGGAGCAGCTCCCGGAATCAGTTCAATCGTGAACTCAACCTGTCGATCTGGTGGCAACCCTGGAAGTTCGTCTGGAAACACATCTGGGAACTCGTTCACCACATTCACATTCGCTACCCCCACTTTAATCGGTTGAGCTACCGACACATAAGCCAAATAGGACATCCCTCCTTTACTGATACCGCTTCGGGCTTGAGCAAAGGAGATAACTGGCATTCTCAACCGGGGTCGTTCACCCTGAATTTTCATCCATTCTCCTTCCGGTGATAATACTGTGACACATTTATTTCTACAATCCACGTTAGCATAATTTGTTGCCAACCAATCCATTCCCACAATTACACCAAACTCGTTGGTAGTCATCGGCTTCAAATCTATAGGGAAAACGGTCCCGTAGATTTTAAGCTGACAACCTTCCATATGTTCAGAAACCCAGACATATCGGCCGTCTGCTATAGCTACTTCTAAGCTTTCATCCATCGGGGTTAAAGGTACATTCAAGCGAGGCAATAAAGATTCCGATACAAAATAGTGAGTGGCTCCGGATCAAAAATAACATATACAGGTATGGTATTGAGAGTGAAAATACCTTTCACCACATCCGTCTTCTCACGGGCTTCTTCCACAGTCATCTGGAACGCTCGTGAGGCCACTGGTCGTCCCCTGTTCTTCGGCTCTTCTTTCTTTCCCACTTGATCATCCCTGGGCCTTTCGCTATATACACCAGATTTCAGTTGGGGACAATTTAGGCGAATATGATCCGTAGCTCCGCATTGGAAACACCTACGGTCCGCCCGACAGTCCCGTATAATATGACCCGGTTTTCCACAATTTCGACAGACCATTGACCCAGTATCGCTGCGACAACTGCCCGTGTGCCTTTTTCTACATTTCTCACACCACTTGCCTTCGTCCCTCTGACTTTTTCCTTTAGACCCGGATTGTTGCGACTTTTTCTGAGGCGTCCAAACTTGGTCTTCCGCCTTTCGTTTCGTTTCTATAACTTTCTTTTCATCTTCCTGCCGCTTCAGTTCTGTTTCTCTTTCCGTGGCTCGATCCACCACTTGCCGGAAAGTAGTTAGTTTTAGCGGTTGCACAATCTCTCTAATTCGGGTTGTCAACCCCCGAACATACTTGTCGATCTTTCTCTTTTCAGTGTAGATATGATGTTCCGCAAACCGAGCCTTCTCCAAAAAGCTAAGAGTATATTCCTGGACAGATCGGGAACCCTGTTCCAAATGCAGGAATTCATCCTCCAACTTCTGAATCGCTACTTCCGAGCAGTATTCTTCATTAAATTTTGTCTTGAATTACTCCCATTGTATCGATTGGGACGAATCAAGATCCAGTGATCTATAGTAGGTTTGCCACCAATGTAGTACGCCACTTGTAAGTTGGTTCGTGGCAAATTCCACTTTATCTTCATCCGCACACTTGCTTACTCGGAACACCTTTTCCATATGCATAATCCATTCCATCGCTTTGACTGGATCATCTGTCCCAGAAAATTCCTTTGGTTTACAACCAAGAAAGGATTTATATGTACACCCAACCTTCTTTATCGAGGCTTCCCCACCTGGAGTTTCTTTTACTGCCCGGGCTCGACTTTCTCCCTGGCTTTCATTTTCTGGCTGCCTGTCATGAACACTTTTTGCAGCCTCTTCAGTAGGATCCGGATTTGCACTTGGGTTGGGATTGCCACTCGGGTTGGGATTGTTCGATAATACAGGCATCATCTGCCTAACCACTTCTTCCACGATGGCTCGTATATCAGGTGGATTTTGTCCCACCAGTTCCCTTGCTGGTGCTCTTCGCCCAACAGAGCCGCGTGACCTAGCTGGTCCACTTCTTGCAGTTCCACGTGAATTCACACCAGTAGGATTGCTTCGTGTATTTCTCATACTTTAAGATTTCAACAAACCATTAGATTACATATATAGTAACAACCTATATATATATAACAGTCCAATTATCTGTGCTTCTCTCAAGGTTTAAGTCCAGGGATCTAATCTAAGACACCTAGTTCACTTAAACCACGGCTCTGATACCAACTTGTAACACCCGACTTATTAACCAAAAACACCCCAAAAATTTTTGTTTTTCAAACCAAACATTTCACAAATAAAACATAAGTATGGGGTTTTAGTTAATACAATACGAGTACAAGAGTATCACAAAGTATAATACATGATATTATACATTCTTCAAGCCGGGTTGCTACTTCAATCCTAAGTCCTCAGTCACGGACTTTGTCCTTTCCCTTCGCAGGGTCACGCTCACCTGCAGGGACATATCAAATAAACGGTGAGCTATAAAGCCCAATGAGTAATCAAATCAATAACAATATGTACAAGAATAAAATTCTCTATACAAAGTCACATATGTATTATCATACAATACAAAATCAAATATGGCTCACGGGTTAGCCCGCTATTGCCTTGGCTCACGGCTTATCCGGTCTTGCCTACATAAGTTTAGCACATCAAATAAACCATGGCTCACGGCTTATCCGGTCTTGCCTAGACTCACGGCTTTATCCGGTCTTGTCTATATTATTTATATAGATACATTGACTCACAGCTCCGTTCTTGTCTATAACAGACTCACGGCTTATCTGGTCTTCTCATATCATTAATTTAGATTGACTCACAGCTTATCTGGTCTTGTCATATCAAATCATATATCTGTCATTTTTCGTCCCCAAAACTGTTTTCAATCCGCAGCTGCTCATTTATCATTTATCATATCAAATACGAGTGAGATTACTCACCTGAAGGTTTGCTACAACTAGCGTTTATTGTTCCTTGCTTTGGAACGAACTCCGTAGGATTTTGTCCCGTACCTATAATTTCATTATTTCACAATGATTATAGGTTAATATACCATTTCATTTAACTCTAATACACTAGAGTTCAATAAAACAATGTTATAAACAATGCCTAGTTAATAAACTTTCCGTTTACTAACTTTATATGAATTTTACTATTCACCGAGGCATTCGGATCGGTCTACAGTGCCCCCGAGGGGTCGGAAACTCAATCTAAAAATTTTCCCAAACTTTTCAGACCATAATACGCCTACGGTTCAAATTTGAGCTTAATCGGACAAGCCAAGCAAAAGATAGCATTTCAAAGTTTCTGTCCAGGATCTGCCTATAGGCGCGCCGCGCCTGGATAGGGGCGCACCGCGCCCAGCGCCTGTGCAGGGCTCCTGTCCAGTCGCGAATTCTGCACTGTAGCTTGCTGTTTTGGTCCATTGAGCTCTTATTTCTGCTCTTAATCACTTGAGGTTTGCTCCTAGGCTAAAACCTTACATTTTTACAATGTTTTTAACCATCAAAACACACCCAATCATCCATATTAAGAATTAGGGTTCTTAGTTTTAACAACCCCAAATCTTCAATTTTATCATTTATAACAACCTACTTCCAATTTGTTGATTTAAGCTCTTACTAACATGACTTATTGGAAGTATAACTTACATTTATTCACATAATCTTCACTGTAATTTCAGTTTTGAGTTCTACAAAAACTCACCAAACTCAAACAAACAAGAACTTGGAAAACTTACCTCTAATTCTTCCAATTCTACCCTTGAAAGCCAAGAACCGAATTGCAAGCTTCAATTCTTCAAAACCCTTTCAATCCTCTGCAGAAATTCAGCTCTAGAACACTCCCGTAACTCTCAAATTTCTGCACAACAATTTTCTTATATACTTCCAACATTTTCAATTTGGTCCTTGAAGATGCATTTCTTAAACATTTGCCACTAATAACACAACTTATGACAAAAATCACATTTTTATAACATTTTAAGTCCAAGACTTAAAATATTATTACCAAACAAGTCCTTTTCTGTCCAAAAGACCAAATTACCCTTTTGAGGTAAAATGACCATTTTGCCCTTTTTATTATAATTATATAATAAATACATTTTCGGCGTTACAGTTATGAACCCTAGAATTTGGGGATTTGATGAATAGAGGAGGAATATTGAAATTGATGGATGATTATGGTAGTTTTGGATGAGGGGATTCATTTCTAATGATTCCCTAAGGATTCCAACCTTTGATTTGTAGTTTTAAACCTTGAATCACTAGAATATGGGAATTGGATGTTGAAATGGGTTTATTTCATGTATATGATGAATGGATCTTTTGTTTAATGGGTAAATAGGTTTATTGCATCAATTTGGATATAATAGTAGAGTAAGAATCATTTCCTAAGGATTCCATGGAATGGAAGAAGGAATCTCTACTTGTAATTATCTATTGATGTATTGGAATTGGGTATGCCATGGGTTTAATCATTTGGACCAATGATTGGAATTGGAGATTCCATGAGGTTATCTTCTTTGGGTTTGTATGGGAATGATTCTCCTAAAAGATGACATTGGTTAAGGACTTAATTGGGTACTTGATGGTGTTAAGTGTAATGATTGACTTGGAACATAGTTCATGAATGACTTGTTAAGAGATAAGAACTTGAATTGTGATTTTCATTAGTTTAAGTCATGAACACTTGGATTGGGATTAACCGAGTGAACCTTATGACGAAGATGAAATGATTGTCCCGGATTTAGGGAAATCATGATTGTCCCGGATTTAGGGAAAGCAAGGGCAAAATGCCCAAAATGAGATGTTTGTCCCGGATTTAGGGAAAACTGTTCCCGACAATAGGGAACCGCATGAGGGAGTTGCTAACCCTCATGGGGCTAGTGTGATGGCCACTAGTCCTAGTTTTGCCTATACGGGGATCGAGTGGCATGCTTCGTGCATGTCATTCGTGAACTTAGGTAGGTGCCATTGAGGTGAGTTGGACTTTTATGAGATGGACGTGGGTTTGGGATAGTTGCATCATGCATTGCATTTGCATATCATAACTATCTATTTTGAGTAAATCCTTATGATGTTTTGAGTAACTATTGAAGTTTGTTTAAAATCATATTTTGGGGGTTTGTCCCGAGTGTGGTAGTTCACTGCTCACTCAAAATGGGTCAACCGCGAGTAAACTCACTAGGCATTTCAATTGCCTAACTTATTTTGATGTGTACTCAGGTTGAGAGGTTTAGATGACTTTAGAAGAGTTGGATGTTTAGAAGGCCACGGTTTGGGTGGTATCATTTAAGCTGTGTAATGGTATTTGAATTGTTACAACTTCGCTACTTTATAAACTAAAATGTATTATCTAAAATGGGACCAAACGATGTTTTCCGCAACTTAAACCTAAATTTATTTCTCATTAAACCCCATGTGTTTTAAAAATGATTTTGAAAGGAGATGACTTATTTGAAGATGTTGAAATTGAAGTTTTCACTAAAGGATGATTTTTGGAACAATAATGTTAAACACGTGTTAAAATGATGTTTTATGAAAAGCCTTAAGCGAGGGTGTTTCAAACATGTTGTACCTCTTCACTTACACGAGTTTGAGAAGGCACGTTGAACGATGCCTTCTCTATTCTTTCTTTGTACATGATGTAAATAATTTGAAGTCTTCTTTCAACATTACGTATCAACGAAACACCTTCAAAGTAACGTTAAAATTAGACATAGGATTTTTTTTCTGTTATATTAAGTTGTATCATTTTCTCAACGTCTTGTCCTAGAAACTCGATCTTTATTTGCGGATCCAAGACAACCGCAAAAACATATAATCATTGAAGTTTTCAAAATCACCCCAATATTTCTTGTATTTTTCTTGCATCTCATCCCCGATCAAGAAAAATATTGGTTTCAATGACCACTCCTTGATGTGTCTGTTAATATCACATATTTCCCGAATAAACCGAATTGACAACGGTTCCATACATGCCGACACGATATCTATCTTGGTCTTGAAATTTTCCAAAAATTTCACCATTTCTCGACATAGCTCGAAATCCTTGGAATTGAGGGGTAAAACATCTTGTCTAAGAAGAAGAATCTACAAAATAAAATAAAATTATTAATAAAAAAAATTCGACTTTGATACCCTATTTCTCGGGGCTTGTAAAACAGTCAATATGAACCCGAGTCCAGTGGTTCCAGAGTCTAAAACTAATTGTTACTCAAAAACTTTACGCTGGAAAATTTACATATCAATCCTACTTTGTATGATGTCATAACGACAGTTACAAAAACAGGAAAGAATGCAGCAAACTAAAATAAAAACTGCACAAAACAGCTTTGATATCTTGTGTTCGGGGCTTGTAAAATACTCCCTCCGTCCCAAAATGATAGTCCAGTTTCTCATTTTCAAAGTCAAAGCTTGTCAAGTTTGACCTTAAATATATTTTTTTGTGCTATATAATATTAGATGAAAACTATACCGATGAAAACACATTTACAACACAAATCCATTCATATATTTTGTATCAAATATTATATAATAACAACGAAAATATTGATGGTCAAAGTTGACAAGCTTTGACTTTGAAAATGAGAAAGTGGACTATCATTTTGGGACGGAGGGAGTAGTCAATATGAACCCGAATCCAGTGATTCCAGACTCTAAAATCAACTACTACTCCTGCAATTTTATGGTGGAAAAAATTCAAATCTATCCGACTTCATATGAAGTTGTGACGACAATTAGAAAACGGATAAAATTGTAGCAAAAACATAAAACTAAAACATAAATAACTCACCCCAAACCAACTATCTTGTGAAGGCTTCTTCCACCTCACACGGCTCATATGTTGAGTTCCAACAGGTGGGCAAATCTTTGCATTAAAATTTTTTGGATTCCAGGCCTTCATCTTTCATGCACTCCTTGAACCGGACAATTCATTGAGTCGAATTTCTAATATATCGAACGACTTTTTAGATGCACAAGGCACTACTTTGGCACATACTAAGTCCATCTTTGACAACTAAGTTTAAGATATGAGACATACACCTAATGTGTAAATGTTTGTCGTCATCATACATGTTTGGTAACATTTCTCTAAAATATTCTATGACCATGTCATTAGAGGTGGCATTGTCTATGGTAATTGTCATGACATTTTTATACCCCACCCTTCGATACAATCAACTATATGGTTTCCTATATCCTCACCCTTATGACTTTGTGTTGGCCTAAAGTTTATATGCATCACCCAATTTTTGTCAATTAAATGGGCGGTGAGAACCATGTAATTAATCATTTGACACGAGCTTGTCTGCGTATTGGGTGTCAAATAGACTACATTTAAAGGGTTACATAAAAAATTCGCTAACTTGTTTCTTTCTTCAACGTAATAATTTGCAACATCCCAGGATATTGTAAATCGTGAGGGTAACACGACTTTCCCATTAAGTGTGTGTGTGTGTGTGTGTATTCTATGAATGCCTCATTTTCAACATATTTGAATGAAAATAAACCAACAACAAATAAATTTAACAAAGTATTTTTTATTCTCTTCACATTCCAAACACTTACATTACCCTCCCCGACCCCTTCTTTTTTAAAATTTAATGTGGTTTGATCTTTTTATTTCTTGTTTTCCAGGTTATCTTTACAACTAAAATAATGTTTTTATAAGCTTGATGTACCATTTTTTATAGTATCGGCCTTGATCAAGGTTGAGCAAAATTTGCATTGCCATACCTAGTAGATACACCACTAACGTCAACCATCCCTTTCTTAAAATATTGCCAATAAATTGAAAAAGTTTTGCATTTTGTTGAATTAGTTTGCTTTTCCTTTTTTGTGGTGCTTGTGATGGTTGTGGTGGTTGTTGGGTATTTGGAATGAAGTCATCTTCCGCCTATAAGACATAAACATATACCAAAAAGTTCATTACAAATAAGTTCATTACCAAAAGTTCATTACTTACTTACATTTATCAACTAGATTAATAAAAACCAATATTGTTTCATCTTGTACAAAAGAAGTAAATTATCATCAAAAGTTCATTACCAAACCATACTAATAATTACAAAGTACATTGTCAGAAGTTCATTACCAAAAAGCTAGTACAGTAGAAAGGTACATTGTCAAAAAAAAAACCTGAAAATCAACACAATATTTCCTCATATACAATCAAAAAACCTAAAATCCATATGATACAATTAAAAAACCGACTATCAACATAATATTTCCAATAAACATTAGCAAACTATTATTGATTTCAAGTAAAAGAATGAAAATTAACAAAAAATTATGGAAACTTACTTGGGAATCATCTTGACTTAGAACCTAATTTTGCATTGTTTCTTGAAAATTGAATATGAAACTTTCTTCTAACATCCAATCTTGTGCTAACCTTGATAAATCTTGGAGTATTTGGCAAGAAAAAATCAAATAATGGAAGGGGGTCGAGTTCGACAGTAGCTTTGGGCATAGGCAATGTAGGCAAAGTCAAGTTTGTGGGGGCAAGAACGAGATCGCGTAATTTCCGAATGAGGAATCAAATTAGAATCTGACTTTTAAACTTCGTACTCGAGTTCCAAACCCGAAACCCGAATGAACGAGTCGACCGAGACTGAGACAACCCGAGACCTATTTAAGCATATTATGTAGACCGAGAACCTACTGATCCATATATCAGTTCGTTAATTCGAGACTGGTCCCTCATTTCTTGGGCTTGGGTTCGGTTTTGAGGACCATTTAATCATTCCTAATAAATACATTCAATAAGGAGTTTAGTCTATAACCTTCGAAGACTAGGTGAAGAACTCGGATTTGGGAGAGTTGATGTCGTCAACACGTGGAGCCAAAATAGCCTCCCTCAATAGGTAACCCACCACAAGAAGATAGTAACGTTGGAATGGTAGTTCCAACTTATGAAAAGAATTTCCCTTAAGCTTGAGAACAAAACTAATTTTTGTTCCTCAAGAAAGATATATGCTTTAATTCTCAAGAACACTCAATACTAGAGTATTATTGAGAGAAATTGAATGTGAGAGTATATAAGGAAATCGATATTCACATGCATCATCAAGAGTGTAATTTGGCTTTACTTATATACACACAATATCACATTTAGCAAATGACAAAATGAAGTATCTTCAAGCAAATCCAATGTGTTATTGGAGATTGCATGAAGAACACATTTTGTCTCTCTTGATGAGAGAAATTTTCGAGAAGTCACAAGAGAGGGGAGAGAGCCATGCACTCTATCTTCCTTTTATTATTTATGAAATCACCCTCATGTATGTATAAACAATAAATCTCCATTTCACCCAATTTACTATTCAACTTAATAAATACACAGTCACACACACACACACACACACACACACACACACACACACACACACACACACATATATATATATATATATATATATATATATATATATATATATATATATATATATATATATATATATGTGTGTGTGTGTGTGTGTGTGTGTGTGTTTTTAGTTTATTTTAACACTTAAAATAAACATTTGAGTTAAATAAAATTCTCTCTGATCATTTAACCATTAAATGATATAATATCTATATAGTGTTAGTTAACTCATAGTATATGAGTTAAAATAATAATGTCATTTTTCCTTAAAATTACAATCATAAGGTTTGTGATATGTTATGTTGAATCAAATTCACTAGATAAAATATCTAATTGGTATCTTCTTTTTCATTAGTGTGACCCTAATGAATCATATGTTATTGCCAACATCATATTAGAATGATTCTCAGCACTTCGAGCTAACAAAAATTTCCTTAAAAATGGGTAGAGTTTGAAGAAACTAAAACCATGATACCATCAAACTTTTTTTTAATGATCCCTCATGGGTCTGCATCTCACTCTACATATCATGAAAAGTAAGGTTCTTGAGTTTATTGTTCCCTTGAACTATCATTTTAATCATGGCACACGACTTAAAAACTATTCAAAAATTGATGTTAATTTCACGAGAAGTATTTTTATTTCTAGTTTTGAGGAAGGTGTTTATAGTTAAAGTGTAACAATTGTATGCACTCTATAAAGATTCATTAGGATCTATAACAACGTTATTAAAATCATTCAACTCAACACTTTTTCTATTTTCCTGAATTTTCTGAGATTCCTCAAACAATGTTCCTTAAAGGGTTCCAAATTTGTTGTGTAGTTTTATAGTTTGCAATATAAATGTAAATTATGGGAGGTATATTGTACAAATGTTCATGTCTAGCCCTTTCGTCATTATACAAGTGAATCTGACCAGAAGTTTTGTGTTCTGTTCCTGACTTTGAAAATGATTGGAGGTATACATGGTCGAGTACGAGTACCTTCTTAAATCCTACCGGTTCCAACTACACATTTACGACCAATAACATGTAATGGCGGAACAAAAGTTAGTTAGATGCCATAATCCATGAATGGTATATCTCTAGAAATCTTTGTTGAGACCCTTAAGATCACACTGCATGTTGTTCGCCCATTGTGAAAACTTATCTCGAATCAAGATTAGAGCATTTTTTCCAACATTGTTCGCAATATTAATGGAGTAGTTAAGGTTCCCTTAAAATGCTTGATTTTCCATTAAACGAATGATCGAACATAGTACAAAGAGATTTGAATCGAAAACATATTTCATCAAAGATTTAAGTAGGAAAAATAAGTTACATTGAGTCAAATTGAAAGAAAAGTTTGACCAATAGGCTTGGCCAAATGGTAAGGCGTCGCCCTCTAACCTTAAGGTTGAAGGTTCAATCCCCACTAGGGAGAATAGGTGGATTATAGGTGAATTAGAGTAAGAGTAAGAGTATAAGAGTAAGAGTATGATAAATTTGCCGGTTCAAAAAAAAAAACACATAATCACTCACCGTGTAATATGCATAATTAATATTAAATTGATTAAGGACATAAATAACGAACACGGTTATGAATACTCAAACATTTTTCATGTTGATAAGACATAATTAAAATACGAAAATCAAATTTGCATGAATAATGAAAAGATTATAAAATAAACGCCAAAAGTATTTATACAATGCAGTGTTGTAAAATTTGGTCAACTCAGTCGAGTATTCGACTGAGTACTCAGAATCCACCATGTGTCGCTGCAAGTTTCTCGGAATCTGTCAACAACCTGGAATCAGTCAAAATCGGGTTAAACTCGCTCCAACTCGGGTCCAAGTCGTTCAACTCGGTCAAACTCGAAAATTTTGACTTTATTTTAAATAAATAAATATACTTATTAAGTATTTAATTTAACATATATATCATTAGTGTTTATTAAATATTTTGTTATCTAATTTAATTTTATTTAATTTAATGCAATTTGTTTGGAAAAACAAAAGAAGAGACAAATGATTAAATGATTACTCTAACTTTAAAAATGAATATCAAATTTTGAAATAGTTTAACATTTTAATATTTGAATATGTGTCATGTATCATTATTAATGATATTCTTCTATTTTGTCATAAAATTTTAATAAATTTATGATATTTGTTGTATATACTTTTCCAAAAAAATTATGATATTTTCTGTATATAATTATAAATGAAAACAAACAATGCAGCATCAAATATGGCCCCTATTGATCACCAACTAAAGAAAAAGATAAGTGTTACCAATTAAAATATTGTGCTGACCGGATCCATATGAAAAATACAAAATCAATCACATCTTAGATTTACAATTTCTTAATGCGTCTCTCTCTCATTCTCTCTCTCTCTCTCTCTCTCTCTCTATATATATATATATATATATATATATATATATATATATATATATATATATATATATATATATATATATATATATATATATATATATATATATATATATATATATATATATATAGAGAGAGAGAGAGAGAGAGAGAGAGAGAGAATGAGAGAGAGACGCATTAAGAAATTGTAAATCTAAGATGTGATTGATTTTGTATTTATATATATATATATATATATATATATATATATATATATATATATATATATATATATATATATATATATATATATATATATATGGGAAGGTTACATTTAGAATTTAGAATGTAAATAATGTTGAGAACGTGAGAATGAATCTGAGCCACTAGATGCGCCAGCGCCGATGTGCGCCGCTCCACGACGACGAGCTGGGTTTTTTTTCATATATGATTTATTCATATATGAATGAGTATATTCATATATGATTATTCATATAATGAATAATCATATATGATTATATGAATATTCATATAATCATATATGAATAAACATATATAAATCTACATATATGGTTGTGGTGGTCGGAATTGTGGTAGAGGGTGACGATGATGATGGTGATAGCGATAGAGGGTGGCGATGATGGTGGTGATGGTGGCGACAGTGTTCGTGGGGTGGTGGTGTTGGTGAAGGTGGGTGGTGAAGAAGGTGGTGGTGGTGGCGGCGGTGATGGAGGTGGTAGTGGTGGCAGTGGGTGGTGGTACCGATGGTAGAGGTGGTGGTAAAGGTGGTAGCGGCGGTGGTGGGGGAGGTGGCGGCGTTGGCAGTAGCGGTGGTGGTGGTTGGTGGCGGTGGCTTTGGGGGAAGGTGGCGGCGCCGACGGTGGTGGTAGAGATGGCGGTGACAGCGGTGGTGGTGGCGGCGACGACGGTAGTGGTGGTAACAAAGTTCGTGCAGGTAGAAGTGGTGGTGAAAATCATATGTGAATAATAATACATATCTCGTCGTTAGAGGGTCAACGCTCCGACGGCGCCAAAGCATTAGAGCGGCAAGAAAAAAATATGTGGCTGAGATTCATTCTCGCATTCTCAACATAATTTTCATTCTCAATGTAACCTACTTTTATATATATATATATATATATATATATATATATATATATATATATATATATATATATATATATATATATATATATATATATATATATACTAGCGGCATACCCGCGCGATGCGACGGTGACGATTAGTTCGTTATGTCCAATAATTTTCGAGCAGCTATTAGTTTTTTTTGGTAAATAATTTATGTCGACAAATAATTTCCTGCAACAGAAGTCATACCCGCGCGATGCGGCGGTGACGATTTGTTCGTTACGACGAATAATTTTCGAGCAGCTATTAGTTTATTTTGGTAAATAATTTATGTCGACGAATAATTTCCTGCAACAGACGTCGGGTATAATTTATGTCGACGAATAATTTCGAACAGTTATTGTATGTTGATGTTTTAGGTAGAACTCTAGAGTATATTTATGTTTTACAATGTTATTTTGACTTAAAAAATAAGTATACTGTTGCTTTTCAATTAAAATAAATATTATATCTTATGTTGTAAAAGTTTAAAAATCTCGTTTCATCCTATTATTTCAGTTTTTCATGTAGCCCTGTCTCAAAATAAAATTTTATAATTTGAATATTTGTTGCAATCATAAGGAGATTACTATATTTAAAATAAAACGTGTATATCTTAAAAGTTTTGCCAATAAACAAATTATATATATATATATATATATATATATATATATATATATATATATATATATATATATATATATATATATATATATATATATATATATATATATATAATTGTTGAATATCGATTTTTTCAATTATTAAAAAAACTATTTTTAAATTTGAAAAGATGATAGCGCTTTAGAATAATGACACGTGGAATAAAGGCTTTTAGAGGGTAACACGTGGCATCTAAAGCCCTTGTTTATTATAAATTATATATATATATATATATATATATATATATATATATATATATATATATATATATATATATATATATATATATATATATATATATATACATAGGGCCGAGATTATGAGAGAACGTAAAAAACCCTAGGAACCTAGGAACTTTTTTTCTACACAATATTTTTCAAAAAAAATTGCACCCAATCTTTTTAATATCCGCGATTAAGAGATTTTCAAAAAAAATTCAAAAAAATGCATATTTCATTTTTTATATGCATATTTATATAAAATTCATGGTATATGCATATGCATATATATAAAGTTTTTTTTCAATTTTTTTTAAAAATGATGGAATAGGACCGTCTAAGAGATTTAAAAAAATTCAAAAAATCATTTTTAAAATTTTTTTTCATATGCATGTTTATATGCATATGCATATAAATATGCATATGAAAAAAAAGTTTAAAAAAATGATTCTTTTTGAATTTTTTTTTTTTAAATCTTCTAGTCGCACAATAAAGGGGGTTTTTTTTTTAAAATATTGTGTAGAAAAAAAGTTCATAAAATGGGTTCTTAGGTTTCTAGGCTTTTTTAGGTTCTTAATTGAACTTTACTCTCTCTCTCTCTATATATATATAAATATATATATATATATATATATATATATATATATATATATATATATATATATATATATATATATATATATATATATATATATATATATATATATATATATATATATATATATATATATGGAGAATGATTAAAAGGTTAAAATGATAACGATTAAAAGGTTGAGAATGTGAGAATGATTCTGGACCAATCATTTTATAGAGATATTATAGTAATTTAACAATATGTCTAATTAATTAAAAATCTTAAATAATTATGTTTTCTCTATAATCATGGTATTAAATTATTTACTTTCCATGATTATAAAGATTACGATAGCTGTTATCTAAAATAAATGAATTAATTGATTATTTTTGTTATTCTATTAATGGAAGATAAAAAAATATTTTTATCAATTCTTTTGTCAATCAAAATTTTAATAGTTTGTTCTTCTTTTTCAAGGTTTCAATCATGAATGAATAGAAAAAAATATATATTTTTATAAATTATATTTGATATGATTATGTTAATCATGAATGATTACAAGTAACAATAAATAATAAAATGAATAAAGTACAAAAAAATATAAACATTTAATACAAATGTAATCATAACACAAATAAAAACGAAACAATACATTTGTAATCATTAATGAATAAAACACAATGTAAAAGAAAAAAAATAGTTTAGCTGTAATCACAAATGAATAAAACAAATAAAAAAATATTCGATTCATTAGTAATCATTAAAACAATGTTGCAGCCCCGATGATTATTATTGCTTTGATTTTTCTTATTGCTGCCATCACGCACAAAAGAAAGAGGGGCACTGATGATCATTATTATTATTGTATTCTCACCTACAAAATCAAGTTCAAGCACATTCAAAATAAAAACAACTCATAAATTACATTATGTATATGCATATGACTGATGATTACAAATGATAATAGAAAGTAGGTGTTACAGTGTTAATCATCAATTATTAACATCGCTCATCATCAATGATTTATACTTAGACACTTAGTGTTAATCATCAATTATTAACATCGCTCATCATCAATGATTTATACTTAGACACTTAATCAAAGACGCATACATATATAGTATAAATCTTTAATGATTAATATTTTGGCCCTTAATAGAACAAACATACATATACAGTGGTAATCATCAATGATTAATACTTTGGCCCTTGATAAAACAAACATACATATACAATGTTAATCATCAATGATTAATACTGAATCAAATATAAAATAGATATCAATAAAAAAGAAACTTTATATACAACCCTTACTATACCAATATTTAACGTCTATAGATGGTAAACAACAAAAAGCTTAATGTCAGGAATTAAAATTACATAAGAACATAGATGATTATAGCTATAATCATAGATTACTAGCATACTTTTCATACCAAATTCGGAAAAAAATATATCATAAATTAGGATTGGGAACATCGATTTAAAACTACACATGTCGTTTTATAGTAGTAAATTTTGCAGAAATCAGATAAAACAACGGGTAATTTGTAATTCAATTATTTTCATAAACATAGATTTTTCATTCCACGACAAAGAAATTGAGTTTGCTTAATAAGGGTAAATTTGACATTGGTAGACATTAAGAATTTTAATTTCCAATAAAGTACTAACGGAAAGTGAAGCTATGTTGTTTTTCTTAATAAAAAATCATAATGTTAGTCAAAAGCAATTTTGAAATTGGAAACAATTAGGTTCCGATTTTTCACAGTTGGATTTAGATACAAGCAAACTACTCAAAACTTGCAGAAAATCTGGAGCCAGAATACACCCAAGAGATTAGGGGTAGACTAACAACTTCATTTCGATTTCAATTATATGAAAATTAAACAAAAACCCATTTTATTATAAATAGAATCGTCAAAAACCGACTTACCTGAAATCCCCCAAAAGCCATGAAAAGCCGGCCAACGAAGCCGTTTCCGCCTATAATCTGAGATGCCACATAGTGCAATCTTCCGGCCATTGTTATTTCCCGATCAGATTCTTCAAATTGATCGATGTAAGGGTGTGGTCTCACGGTCACCGATGGAAAAGGGAGAGATCGAAAGAGGAGGTTGAAGACCGGTGGTGTGGGGTGGTGTCTGCTGTTAGCGCTCGGGCGGAGAAGAGATGAAATTCATCCAGCATTTTCAAAATCGTTGTGATATAGCTGTGTGAAGATCCAATTAGGGCTTAATATTGAAGTCGAGGACGAGAGAGAGAGAGAGAGAGAGAGAGAGAGAGAGAGAGATAGAGAGAGAGAGAGGGTTTAAGATACGTTTTGCAGATTTTGTGGAAATCAAAATAAATGAAATTCCTACAATACCCCTATCTTCATTTAAAAGTTAAAATTTCATCTTATAATTTCTAAAATTGACATAATTGGCATGTTAATATTAGCCCTAGATCTTGATATTTGGAGGGCTGAGATCTGTTCTCATGTTCTCAACCTTTTAATCATTATCGTTTTATTCAACCTATATATATATATATATATATATATATATATATATATATATATATATATATATATATATATATATATATATATATATATATATACATATATATATATATATACATATATATATATATACATATATATATATATACATATATATACATATATATATATACATATATATATATATATATATATATATATATATATATATATATATATATATATATATATATATATATATATATATATATATATATATATATATATATATATATATATATATATATATATATATATATATATATATATATATATATATATATATATATATATATATATATATATATATAGAGAGAGAGAGAGAGAGAGAGAGAGATGGGTTCAATGCATAACCAAATTAAATCACCTAACTGCAGAACCACATTTATAACCCTTGGATCATTATATCAATGGTCTAAATTAAAAAGGGTGCACCAAAAGAATTATAATCATTCTGCAGGGAATCCTATCAAAGCAAGGGCATAATAGGGTTTGTATCATTCTCATCTCCTTCATCTCGCTTTTTCTCCTCTGCTCAAAACCACAATCGCCATTAGCGTCAAGCACCTCCAACTTCCTGTACAATTGGACCTTCTCATCTCAATCTCGATTTCAATCCCTTCAACAATAAATGCCAAGCTCACATCTGTCTTTCCTTCCACCGACGGTGAGGTATTGCTAGTTGCACAGAATCCTCTGACTTTCTATTCATGTTGTCAAGCAGTTAGGGTTTTGATCATCAATGGTCCCTGTGCAGATGACTCAACCAGCTGTGCAATTAGCCTCAATCGATGAGGACAACTCCTTAAGCCAGCATAAGCAGCAGGAAATCAAAATTTCTGTCGCTTCACAACATGTTCACTCAAAACCGTGTCCAGATCTACTTAACGGTAACTTCTGCTAGCCATTTTACTCCTTCAATTCATTAGATGTAATGCTATTTTACACCAATTTCACATCGAAAAGAATGTGATTTCTATGAACTAATGCTGAGGCTCGGCGATAGTCAAGAGATGTGTTTGTACGTACCTTCCTAGTTCTGTTTCCACTGGTCTCCTTCGATTAAATTAGAAAATTTTGCAAAAAATGGTTAAAATCAGGACGTGATTTCTATGAGTCAGGTGACCATACTTAAGTTATTTCACCTTTGTTTGGAGGGTTCTTCATTTCTTTTGGAAATTCCACTAGACTGTTATACAAAAAGCCTACTTTTAAGTTGGAATGAATTTTAATAGAACTTGCTTGTCAAAAGAATAAGATGGAATTGATTTTCAGTTCTCGTATATGATACATTACCTAATTCAGAACCAAATTAAAGGATTCAAATTGGTTATATGCACTATAAATGATGTTCAAGGTTAAAAGTCAAGGTGGTACTAACTTTGTCATTGGATCTACTTTACAGGACCTAGAAAAGATTACATCACAACTGGTATCCCTTTATATGAAGTATTAATTAAGCGTGATTGGAAAGCAGCTAAGGAGATTCTTGATAAAAGGCGAGAGTTAGTAAGGTATAGTATCACTGAAAATGGCGAAACAGCTCTTCATGTTGCAGCATCAGCAAAAAGCACCAAACAGGTCGAAAACTTTGTTGAAAATCTGATGGATTACATGCAAAATACATACCTGGAACTTGAAAATAACAGTTCCAACACTGCCCTCTGTCTAGTAGCCGCAGCTGGAAACGTTAAAATGGTCAGATTTTACCCCGTACTCCTATGTTCATTAATGAACATATGTTCATAAATGAACATACTATCATCAATTAACATAGACAGGAATCTGATAAGGTGATAGTGTAAGGTTACTTGTTCATTTGTGAACGTTTAATAATGGATATATTTTGTATAAGGTTATAGTGTCTTTTACTTATTCACGTTGGTTTTAGTTGATTTGGTTGAACTTGTTCAAAGATTAAGATGAACCTATAACCTTATACAGAATACATTTAATAATGATATGTCAACAGTGATCTAATTTCAATGTTCAGGTATAAACATATGTTCATGTATGAACATATCCTTTTGAATTAAGTGTTTACGATGATATGTCAACAGTGATTTGATTTAAATGTTCATGTATGAACATATGCTTTTGAATTAAGTGTTTACGATGATATGTCAACAATGATTTGATTTAAATGTTCATATATGAACATATGTTCATGTATGAACATATGTTCATGTATGAACATATGTTCATGTATGAACATATGCTATTAAATTAGCTATTTGCGATGATATATTTATATTATTAGTTAATGTGCAGGTTATAGAAGATGCAAATGTTTAGATATTGCGATGAGAATCAGAGGAATCAATACAAACTAGAAACACTAGTTGCAGGGGGTATTTATGTTCATCAATGAACATATGTTCATCAATCAACATATTACGCAATGATTTCTTTCTTCTTTTTCGTTAACCCTTTCTGTTATCCTGTGTTATTTTTGATGAATCTAAATACACAGTTAGCTTAAACCTTTGAAATCGAATTGCTTATTGTAATCACGTAACATTTGATAGCGAGTATTCGATTTTTTAGGATAAGATTTTGATTTGGTTGTTCAGTTATGAATATGTAACTTTGTTTTGACCATCGTACCCTTTTGATTACAATCTGATTAGACGGTCAGGAAGTTGGTTCTACAGTTAGGCAATATATTTTGGTTCTGCATTGATGAACATAAACCAAGGGGGAGATTGTTGGGCCCTATTTTGTGGTTTATGTTTTGTTTATTGGTCTTTTAGGTATTTTGGGCTTTGGGCTTAATTATACAGTTGGGCTTTAGGTGCAATAGGCTTGTTTAGTGGGTCTAATATAAACATGAGTTGTTAGGTGTGTTGGGCACAGTTGGCCGATCCCGTGAGTAGGAGGAACAAGGGTGAACTCGATTTTGGTGCTCTAGATGATCTTATGTACTTGACTTTCTAGTAATACAAAGTGTGCATTTGAAGATCAATTGATTCTCATTTTCTTATTCCATTCGATGTTTTCTTGATTATTACTTATTGGGATTCCGCACCTATTAAGTAACTTGGAATGATACTGTGTTAGATCTAAAGTTTGGGACTTACAATTTTTTATTTTTTCACACTTGTTTATTGTGTGAAAATACATCAAACTTAATAAATTTTCTTATTTTTTAATACGTTTTACAATATTCACAATATAATAAAATTTCTAGTTATTAAACTGTGAATACTATAACGTAAAAAATGTTTTCTTTAAAACACATTAATATTGATATCTAATAGAAAAAGATGGATAAATATATATTTTTATGTGTTTGGTAATTTTATTTTGATAAAAAACAAGTGTTAAAAATAAAAAATACAACATTATTAAACTGTGAATTAGTAGTTCTCACGGTTCTCAACCTTTTAGCGGTTCTCATTTGAACCTTTCCATATATATATATATATATATATATATATATATATATATATATATATATATATATATATATATATATATATATATATATATATATATATATATATATATATACACACACACACACACACACATAGGGTTAGGATCAAATACATTTAACAATTATTGTGTGAATGTAGGACCAAATGTGGAGCGTCCGATCGGAATGATCAATGGTGTTAGATTCAAGGGCCTAATTGTAAATTTCTAACAATTAATTAATCAGATTTTACAATTAAACCCCTAAAAAGGGTATTTTAGTCTATTAATCAAATTTTAAAAAAGGAATCCCGTATTTATCTTCTAATTTGGTGGGATTTCTCTCCCGAATTCTGATGAACATGTCTTTAACCCAAATACGAGAATAATAGATTTCTTTACTGTAAAAGTCATTCTTCAAGAATATGTTGTTATTTTTTCCTATTCTCCAAGAATGCTAAGCAGAAAAGAATGTATAGTTTACGTATTTTAGTTTGACATTTTGACACACTTTTTCTTGAAGAATGTAGTTAATATTGTACCTCTTTTTGCATTTTCTACGAGAATGTAATATATTTTGTACATTTTTTTTACAAAAAAGTCTATGAAGTTTGGTGTGATTATATGTTCATTCTCAAAGAATGAATTCTCCATTTAGTAATATGTTGATCAATTCTCCAGGAACACATTATTAGCACTCAATTAAATACATAAAACAATGGCTAATTGACTAATTTAGTAATAACTATTTGTATGTTAGAAAACATGTTTAAAAAAACACTATTCTACAAGAATACCGTCAAAAATTCCCTCATGAACAATGTGACAAACTCTCAACCCAGAAAACCATTCTTCAATAATGAATTTTACACGTTCATTCTCTGAGAATGCATCTTTACTTCTTGTTTTTTACGTTCATTATCTAAGAATGCATCTTTACTTTCTGTTTTTCACGTTCATTCTCCAAGAATTCGAGAATTCTTGAACATGTATATATGCACATGCAAATAAAAAAATTATGTCTTTTAAATTATGTCTTTTAAATTTCAAAAATCTAATTAAAAAAATAAAAAATTATTTTTTTTCAAATTCCAAAAAAATATGATTTTAAAAAAACAAAAATTTGATTTTTTGTTTTTAAATTTGAAAATTCAAATCTAATAGGATTGATTTTAGGAATGGTTATTTTGTTGCCAAAAATAAAAAAAATCAGAATTAAATGAGATTTTTGGTAAATGACTATCATGCCCTTTTATGATCTAACTAATGAGAATGAGTTCTCAAGATCTCATGAATATTTGAGTTCTCAATAGAACCTAACCTTATATATATATATATATATATATATATATATATATATATATATATATATATATATATATATATATATATATATATATATATATATATATATAAAGGGAACGTGTGGCTGTTATGTATCTAATTTTAGGTATATAACTAACCAAAATGGCGTCGTTTTACTTGATATAACCATATATGTTCCTCTGTGCTTAGGTTCGCTTCATTTTCTTCCCTTGGTTCTTCTCCATTCATCTTCGTCTACCTTTTAATTGAAAATTTCTTTGATTCAGATGACTAAATGATTAGAATGATCGATTAAATAACCTTATTTGTTATAAATGTTTTTCATTGCTGCTTATATTACACCAAGAAAAAAGACCAGGTTCCTTCTAAATGCATCCACACCCGATTTTATTCTAAAAATCACAAAATAAACAACAATCTATATGACACCAAGGTACCACCTTACATAAATCAGTTACATAATTTATTACCCCATTGCAAAATGAACATATAATAATAGTTGTTTTAATCACACGTACAATCTACATTACAAAAAGTTAATACCTTTTGATAAAAGTCGTGTTGCTTATATTTTGGTATTAGGTGAGTGATTTTGTGATTTTAGAGATTAGATTTTAGGTGTTTAATAAAATGCATATTGAATGTTTGCTTAAATGCCTCAATGTCACGAAACGATTTTAGGAAGCAGTTTGCAAGTAAAGCTTATTTGATTTTGTGTTTTCTCCTAGATACATATATGGACAATTATGTGGAGGCACATGGCCTTTCCTCGTGTGGAGGTTATACTGCTCTATGTAGAAATAACTCAACATGATTCTTGCTTATTTAGTCTAAAGTGGTAAGGTTTATGTGTCGGCAATGAGACTTTGTCCATTTGACTTGTAATTTGCTCAATTTTTATGGATATGCAACAAATGAAGAGACTAATGTATCATTATTATCTATGGAAATTTTTATTTTAAACTTGTAATCATCACATTTCTATGGTATATAATTTTGTTTGAATCTGAACTAAAGTGCTGATGAACAATCTTATATATATCTGAAAACCAAAGTAACAATGAAGTTGATTTATTATGTATATGTGTCTCGAAGCCTCATCATCTAAAGTTTACGTAAACTAGTGCAGTTTAACAATTTGATTCGTCTATTTTAGTATTCTCACCATCTCTAGGAAAGCCATCTTTTGATATTCTACCTTTGGTGGATAAGTACCGAGTTATGAAAAAAAAATAACTTACCCTACATTAGAGATGACGTTGGACGCTTCAGTTCAGTTTCATTAAATGGTTCTTCTTGTTGGATGACAAACTTTTCTACATTTTAGACAAATTTGATGCAAAATTAATTAATGATAATGCAAATGGCATTTTTTCGAACACATGCTATGCAAGAATAAAAATGCTAATATTATCAATTAGCCATTCGATTTGATGCTAATTGAAGCAACATTATTCCTTTAAAACTCTATCCTATTGAAGAAACCAATAATTTGCACCATATTAAGCACATTTGGAACTAAAGAAACAGATCATAAACATATGCAATTCGATTTCATGATTCTATTGGAGACGTTATTCTCAATCAAGACTCAACCTGGATTAGGATAGAAGAAACAAAAAAAACAAGAAGCAATAACTCTTACCTTATGCAATTCAACCAGGAGCAACAATGAAGAGCGGGTTATAATTTGGAAGGAAGCGATGGTGAAATTTTGGGCAATTGGAATTGTGCCACAAAACCTAGAATCAGGCGGGGAATTAGCATATACATAGCAATCACAATGATCTAGATAAAAGAAAACCAGAAGGAAAAACAGTCAAAAATAGTCAGAGATATCTAATGGGTTGTTTTTAGGGTCTGTTTGGATGTGCTTATAAAATCAGCTTATTGGATTATTGACTTTTTGGAAAAGTCATAAGCCATAAGAAAAGGCAAATAAGCTGTTTTTAATAAGTAAGAAGACTCTTACTTATGACTTATGACTCTTCCAAAAAGTCAATAAGTCAATAAGTTGATTTTATAAGCACATCCAAACAGCCCCTTAATCATATACGCATAAGAAATTAAATACCGGAATTATGCAATCAGAAACGAGACCATAAAGATGGAGAAAGCAACAATGGAAGAAGACGAAGGTAAGAAAAATAAACGATAACTGAGGCACGATTTGGCTGTACATAAAACGACTGGTTGGGTTCTATATCCAACGCTACAAACACAACAGCCACATATTCCATTTATTATATATATAGTAGGTACATTTTAAGGGCCGTGCTAAGCACGGCCCAGGAACGGTGTAAAGTTTTATTTAAAGTGAAATATACAAAGGGTTTATGAATAGTATTTCTTTCAGCACAATGTTGTAATAAAGTAAAAGATAAAAAGCAAGATGTTTACAATGCTATAAGTGCGTAATATTTTTGGAATACAATGACTTAATAAAAAAATTACATTTAAAATGAAAGCAAGATGCTCCAATAAAAAAAATTTACCATAGAATTGAGTAGTTTTTCCAAAATACAATGTCCTAATAAAAAACTTCCTGAAGTACATTGTTGTAGGTAACGCAAACCCAAAAATCTCGTGTTTGAAAAAGAAAGATTTAGGCTTTGGGATGACTTTAGAAGACATGGTCAAATTCAAAATTGACATGGTCTTGTTTGTGCTTTAAGCAATGAAGAACCAAAGCAACAACATATTAGGGTAGTAGATGAATTCTACCAAAAGTAAGCTGGCTTGTGTAAAACCAGAAAACTAACTAATACTGGTACAATGACTATCATAGTATATTATTGGATAAAAGCCAAAGAAGATCACTTCCAACATCAAGTACAACAAGGAAAGAACACTCAACATTGCTATAAAAGTCCAAGTAAGTATAATAAAAGTTCTTGTGTTTTCTATTTTTGATATTGTGGCATATTTTCTTTCTTTTTGTTTATCATACACATGGCCCCAGCCTTTATAAATATTAGTGATGTTCAATATCTTGTAACTTATAAAAAGAACCTACTTCACTTGGTAAATAGAAATTAATATGTTAGAGCACCCAACCTAAATGTTCAATATTAGTGATGTTCAAGGTATTTTGGTGTTTGAATAAAAAATGAATGGAATTTTGAAAATTACTCCACCCAGCCTAGGAATTGTGAAATCCACCAAACATGTGAATTTGAAGGATTAATACAAAACTAAGTTTTGTCTATTTGGCAACAAAAATACATGGATCGGAATTTCAATTCCATCCAATTTCATTGGAACATACAAAGAAGTTTTACGGTTTCCAAAAGGGGGGAATATCATGAAATTGAGAATAAATAAAATTCATTGTAAGCAACTTACAATATGATTCCAATAACGTGTGGTATAGATAGGGTCCCATTCTTAATAACCCTTCCGTTTGTTCTTCGAAGCATGAATGGCCCCAAAGTCTATCTTAAACTTTGGAACTTCTCCTTAACTATTGGTGCGCCTTCCTTGAATTTAGAGCAGAATTCGTCCTATGTCCCAAAGATTGAAAACATACATAAATAACAATGACAGGCAATGAATTCTTGATATTCAAGAAATAAAAATCCAGCAGCATATAAAATATAAAATCAATAAAAACTTCCCGTGATAACATATTAAACTTCCCCAAAATATTCAAATTATGTGCTACTTATAAGACCACTCCCATCGGTGCCTTCTAGCGAGCCGCTCACCACCTTTTCAGTTAAAAGAAAAGAAAAAATGAAAAATTATCCATGGCCTAGGCCACATGGACGACCCAGTTCACCAACCAGCTCACCATTTAAAAATTAAAATCAATTATTATATTAAAACTATTATTGATTAATAGTTATATTATATCTTTGATATAAATAAATAAAATATACTGAAATATCTAGTTTTTTTTCTCTTCAAAATGAGACCAATATTGATATAGTTTTTTTATATATATTTTTAATATAAAGTTTGATTGGGTTGGGTTGTTAATGGGTGTGAAAATGAAGTTAGGTTGGGTTGTGTAGGTGGAAGAGTAAGATATTAGTTTTTTAATAAAAAAAGATGGATTAGGTTAGGGTTACTAATGGGGATAGTCTAAGGAGATCACTGAAGGTCGGCTGATTGTATAGAGCTCTTTTAACTTCAGCTGAATTTTACAAATATGCCCTCATTTATTTTTCAAAGTATCGACAAATATGTTGTTATTTTCTTAATATGTTTCAAACATCATTTATCCAGACAGTATTGAATAATAATAATAATAATAATAATAATAATTATTATTATTATTATTATTATTATTATTATTATTATTATTGTTGTTATTATTATTATTATTATTATTATTATTATTATTATTATTATTAGATCTAATTTAAAAGCAAGCTTCTTGCGTCATGACGGATTAATATTAATATTTATTTTTTACTGGAATACCAACAATGTTTGATCTTTTTTCCTCTTGGTTGTATTTGTTCTCATCCAAATAATGATTTCCACTATCCGTTCTAAATGATGAATAAACACAACTGTTGAATAGGGATGTGTAAATGGTCCTCGGAACCGAGCCCAAGCCCAAGAACTGAGTAACTGGACCCAAGATAAGGAACCGACCATGTTACTTGGTCGGTACTCGGCCCGTATATGTGGCTTAATTCGGTCTTGGTCCGTCTCGGTCTTGGTCCTTCTTGGTCTTGGTCCTTCGGTATTGTCGGGTTCTCGGGTACGGAACCGACCAAAAGTTTAAAAGACATTAAGATTTTAATGTAGGCCTTTGAAATTTTTACGCTTGGTCCTGCTCGGGTAAAACTCGACCAAACCCGTACCCGAACCCAAGATCAAGTCCCATAGTTTGGTCAGTCCTCGGTTCCATTGAATGTCTTCCCTCGGTCTCGGTCCGGCTCAGGTTCGGTCCTAGTTGGGTCGGTTCCAAGACCACGCTCACCCTTAGACTGTTGAATTATCAAAATCTAAGATATTTAATATCTTACCCTTTAATTTGAAAGCAAAGCTCTAGCGTCATGACAAGTTAATATCTATATATCTTATAATAGAGGCATATTTCAAAGCACCACATTCATTTGAAACCCCCATGTCTTTTCATATTTCCATTGATTTTCTAAATTTCTTTTAATACTTCAATATTTCATGTTTTTCCTTTATCCCACATTGCTTCACATACATATATGACAATGTATCTTTCTCTTATATAATACAATGCATTTGCTTCCATTCTCCATCAAACTTGATTGTTGATAATACGATAACTGATCACCACGAATAAGGTTTTTAAGCCGATTACTGTGTGACAGATATGTATTTTATCTATAATATGCGGAATAAATAAGAGTTGCGGAATAAAATAAAACGGTAAATCTAAACTAGACAGTATTTAAATAGACAGAAAGCGGTAAATAAAGTAAATGTTAGAAGTTAGAGGTTAGATGTAATAAACGCCATTATCAACGATAAAGTGTTTTTACAATAAATAAAAAGGTTAGAAGTTAGAAGTTAGAAGTTAGATGTCTCGGTTAAATACAGTCCACATATGTTTTCGTTGTCACGGTTCGATTTTTATGTCTTGGATATTTGGTACAGTTGATTTATAAAAGTTTGAATAAATCAATAATAACACAGATAATTTCAAAAGAACTTATCGATAGCAGATGAATATGGTGATTTTCTTTGAATCTTTGATTCTTGTTCTTTGCTCGGGTTTTCTTGCTGAAATGGTATTTCTTCGGTTTTGTGTTGGTTTGGACGTGGGTTTGCTTGAGTGTGTGTATTGTAGTTGTATTGGTGCTGTATGGGTTTGGTGTTGGGTAGAGGTTTTGTTTGGTGTCGGGTAGAGGTTGTTTAGAGGTTTGAAGTTTTGGTGTCGGGTGGAGGTTTTGTTTGGTGTCGGATAGAGGTTGTTTAGAGGTTTGAAGTTTTGGTGTCGGGTGGAGGTTGTTGTTTCTTGCGGTTATATGGTTTGATTCTTGTTGCCAAATTCAGAAATTTGACTGTCTTGAGATGTCTGGTCGTGGGGTTCTTTGAGAGTGTATGAGTATGGTTATGTGTGTTGTTGATGTTGTAGTGAATGGCAAGAGATTAGCTTCTTATTTATAGTTGCTGAACACAGGCTTCGCGTCGCGACCAAAGGGTCCGTCGCGTCGCGAGGGTGCGTGATCGTGTTGCTTTTGGTCGGCCACTGGTTAGTGCGTTGGGTTGGTAGTCTCGCGATCAAGAAGTAGGTGGTGTCGCGTCCAAGGTCTTCGCGTCGCGACCACCCTTGCCGTCGCGTCGCGATCGCTGTAGCGATCTGGACTTCTGTGTTTGCTCTTCTTCACGTCGCGACCATGGTGTCCGTCGCGTCGTGATTGCTGTAGCAGTGTGACATTTTTGTATTTTGCTCTTTGGTTCGTAGCATTACTTCCTCAGGATTGGTTGTTTTCTCAAAGTTTCTCGGGTCTAGATTCATTCTTGTTTTTGATCTCGAATTCACGCAACCTGAAATAAACTGATAATATTTGTTAGATAAAAACAGTTCATCTTATTTCAGTGATGGTCACATACAAAAATATATTTTTCAACAATTTCCCCCTATGTGATCATTTTTGAAATAAGAACAGATTAAAAGGTAAGGTTGAAAATTCTTGAAATTTGGATAAAACATTTATAAAACCATATCACCTTTTTTGAAAAAGTGTGACTAGATTTTACTTATGTTTTGAAAAATGTTTGTCAAGAATATATGTTTCTAAATCAAGGTTTCAGGTTCAATTATCAAAAGGTTTTTGTATATGTTCTTTCATAATATTCCTTAAGATTTTATAACATTTATAAAGACGACAAGTGATCTTAATAGGTCGATTCAGATGAAATCTCATAGGTATAGCTCACATTTGACTGAGGTGTTTTGGTTGTTCTGGGTGCAGAACTGGTGTATAATCACTAAAGATGAGTGATATCGCTCAGTTTGAAGGTGTTGACTTATGCTTAATGTGGATTTATACCTATATACTTTAGTCACTTGGTCTTCATATTAGATAATCAATCACATAAGACTGGTTTCGGCATTACTCTGAGGGTTTCTTCATTCATGCCATTGATGTTCACTCTCTCTCCGTCGGGAAATACATGTAGAGGGGTTTAGAAATTTTCATAGTGCATATTGCAACTAAGAATATTCAGTTTATGAAGGCTACAGTATCCCGGTAAGTCTTCGGTTTTGACAGCTATATTTGAGAAAGCTTTTGAGAATTCGTTGTTTGAGAGATGTCTGTCTTTATGGATTTGTTGTAATAACTCTTCTTTTGCTTTGGTGAAGTGTTCACCTTTGTTTTATCTTTTCTTGATTTTCGCGAATACCTTTTGTGTAAAAGATATCTGATGTGGTTACCAGTTGTGATTTGTTGACATCATTTGTTGGATATGACTTTGCGTTTTGAGATTTTGAGTTTTCTTCTGGTTTTCTTGGATACGACTTTGTCGTTTCTTCAATTGTCAGACTTGCTATGCAAGATGATAAATCTTTTCTTGATGTGGCTTGATTGAGGATAGGGATAGGTGATATAAAAGATAGTTTGTCTAATATATAAGAAAATGATTGTATCGTCCCTGGTCATTTTGATATCTAAGCAAAAATGAGACTAGTATCACGGTATAAGAGTATAAATCCTATAAGTCATAATGAAAACACCTTTGCTCACAGAAATGAATTTCACTTAGCAGTTGAAGACGAGGCACAAATTCTCACATGGGTTTGGTTTTCATCTGAATCTCCTGATCTTATGTCCCTTAATTGATAAAATCGTTATAATTGAAATAAATTCAAAGGAAATAGGAGAATGTTCATAACGAAAATTTTGAGATTTGAACCTTCACTTTAATTTAAGAATCAATATGACTGAGAACATTCATCGAGCATAAGTATCTGAAAATTTAGTCAAGAAGATGTTAATCACATGGTTTTATAAGGACTTTAAAGTATAAAACTTTATCCTAATTTTTTTGTGATTTTTGATTATGTGGATGTTTTTGGAAAATTTTGGTTATTTGAATGTTTTTGGAAAATTTTGGTTATTTGAATGTTTTTGGAAAATTTTGGTTATTTGACTGAAAGTAAACACTCTTTTGTACAAACAAAATGTAAGAGATTAGGGATGGATGTTATCTGGATTCAACATTCCTAGACGGCCTAGGAAGTATTGAAACTTGGTTTCGTCTAAAGCCTTAGTAAAGACATCGGCAATTTGATCTTCAGTGTTGATGAAGTGTAATTCGATATGACCCTTTTGAATGTTGTCTTTGAGGAAATGATATCGAATGTCGATGTGCTTTGTCATGGAATGGTGCACGGGATTGTGAGAAATGGCAATAGCGCTGGTTGAGTCACAAAATATTGGAATTTGTGAGACTTTGTAGCCATAGTCACGTAATTGAGTTTGCATCCACATGACTTGTGAACAGCAGCTTGCGGCAGCTACATATTCAGCTTCTGCGGTTGAAGTGGACACGCATGATTGTTTCTTTGAAGTCCAACTTACCAGTCTGCCTCCTAGAAATTGGCAAGAACCAGATGTGCTTTTCCTGTCTAGTCTGCATCCTCCATAGTCGGAGTCGGTGAAGGCGTTAAGCTGAAAATCAGAGTTAGCTGGATACCAAAGGCCAAGAGATGGAGTTCCTTTAAGATATTTGAAAATTCTTTTCACAGCTAAAGCATGAGATTCCATAGGATTGGCTTGGTATCTGGCACAGACACATGTAGAAAACATGATGTCGGGTCTGCTGGCTGTGAGGTATAGGAGTGATCCTATCATTCCTCGATATTTCTTTTGATCAACAGGCTTGCCATTTAAGTCTGCATCTAATTTGTAACCAAGGGCCATTGGGGTTTTTGCTATATTGGATTTGTCAAGAGAAAACCGAGTTAGAAGATTTTTGACATAATTTTCTTGATTGATGAAAATTCCATCTGATGATTGTTTGACTTGAAGTCCAAGAAAAGTAGTCATTTCTCCTATCATGCTCATCTCAAATTTGCTCTTCATTAAATCTGCAAACTTGACACTCAAAGATTCATCAGTAGAACCGAAAATGATGTCATCGACATATATTTGAACGATTAACAGATGTTTATTAAAGATTTTACGAAAGAGAGTTTGATCAATTGAACCTCTTTTGAATCCTGATTCTTCTAGAAATGTTGACAATGTTGAATACCAGGCTCGAGGTGCTTGTTTTAAGCCATAAACTGCTTTTTGTAACTTAAAACTGTGATTTGGGAACTGTGGATCTTCAAAACCTGGATGTTGTTGAATATACACATCGCGATCAATCTCTCCATGTAAAAATGCACATTTTACATCCATTTGGAATACTTTGAAGTTCTTGTGTGCTGCATATGTTAGAAAGATACGAATGGCTTTGAGTCTTGCAACTGGAGCATAAGTTTCATCGTAGTCGATTCCTTCTTGTTGTGAATAGCCCTTGACGACAAGTCTTGCTTTGTTTCGACAAACTATGCCTTGATCATCAGTTTTGTTTCTGAAAACCCATCTTGAACCTACTACAGTAACATCGGGAGGAGTAGGAACAAGATCCCATACTTGGTTTCTTTCGAATTCAGCTAGTTCTTCTTGCATGGCTTTGACCCAGTCTGGATCTTTGAGAGCTGAATGGATGGTTTTGGGTTCAGTCATTGATAAGAATGCTCCGTATAAACATTCATTTGAGGTAGCGGCTCTTGTTTGAATACCAGAATTGGGATCTCCTATGATTTGGTTTGCAGGATGATTCCTGGTCCATTTGTTTAGGCGAGTTTTTTCAGGTATTTCGATTGGTGTTTCTATGTCCCATTGTTCTTCTTGGTCAGGTGATTCTGTTGGGAATAGATTTTGGTTGTTGTCAGATATGTCTTTTTGGATTATAGGGTGAGAATGAGGTAATGAAGGTTCCCCTATAGATGATGCACTGGGATCATTTTGAACAGGTGGATTGGGAGTGTTCAAAGAGGGATTTGGTGTTGGTAATTCCCCCTCAACTTGATCTGCATTTTCTTGGTTTGATTGTGAAGTTTCTGCATCGGAGTTTCCTGTAGGAATAGTAGAGGATGTTAGAAACTCAGAATTATAAGCGGTTTTGGGTTGTTCAAAAAGTAAATCAAGATCGAGTTCTATGTCCGTAGAAGGCATTTGTTGAATTGGATTTTGAAAAATATTATCAATCATTTTAGAACCAAAATGTTTACGATCCAATTTCCTGACATAAAATTCATCGAAATGAACATCAGTACTTTCTTCAATTACTCTAGTACGTTTGTTCAGTACTCGATAAGCAGCTGAGGTAAAAGAGTAACCAAGGAAAATTCCTTCGTCTGATCTTGATTCAAATTTTGAAAGGTGATCTTTGTTATTCTTTATGAAGCATCGACAACCAAAAATGTGAAAGAATTTGATGTTTGGTTTTCGGTTGTTAATGACTTCATATGGTGTTTTATGAAGATGTTTATGGATTAAAGAACGATTTTGAGTGTAGCAAGCTGTGGCTATTGCTTCTGCCCAGAAGTATTGTGGCAGATCAGCAAAGATGAGCATTGATCTTGCAGCTTCGCACAGAGTTCGGTTCCTTCTTTCAACAACGACGTTTTGTTGAGGAGTGTAAGGGGCTGAGAAGTTGTGTTCGATGCCTTTGTTTTTGAGAAATGAGTCTAGAGTTATGTTTTTGAACTCTAAACCATTATCACTTCGGATTCTTCGAACTGGTCGTTTGAGCTTTAATTCAATCTGTTTGATGAAGTTGATCATTTCTTCAGGTGCTTCTGACTTTAGCCTTAAAAAGAAAACCCAAGTAAAGCGTGAGTATCCATCAATAACAAGGATGTATTTCTTCCCTTTTATGCTTTGGGTTTTTTGCAGGGCCACAAAGATCAATGTGCAGTAATTCTAGTGGTTCGGATACACTAGATTCAGAAATGCTTTTATGAGAGGATTTGGACAATTTTCCTCCTTCACAAGCTGCACAAAGAGTTTCATTATCAAGTTTCAGAAGTGGCAGTCCGCGAACAAGATCATTTGCAATCAACTTGTTGATGTAGCCGAAATTGAGATGGGAAAGACGACGATGCCACAACCAACTAATATCAGCTGAAGCTTTGGATAAGAGACAGATGTCTGGTTTTCTATAGATAAGGTCCATATCTAGTAGATACATGTTGCCTAGACGATCAGAATTAACTAGAATGGCTTTGGTCTTGGCATCTGTGATTATGCTTCGTTGTTTGGAGAAAAGAACTTCATGATTGTTGTCACAGAGTTGTGATACGCTGATTAGGTTGTGTTTCAGGCCGTCAACGTAGGCTACTTTCTTGATGGTGAAGTGACCATTTATTATGTTTCCATAACCTTTGATTCTTGCAGTCATGTTATTTCCAAAAGTAACATCTTGTTTGGATTCTGTGGGTTTGAAGTCTCGTAGAAAGCTCTGGTTTCCTGTCATATGCTTGGAGCAGCCACTATCGATATACCATGTGTCATCCTTGGGCTCTCCAGCACAAAGTGCCTGCAATTAGACAGAAAGTTTAGGTACCCAAACCATGGTGGGTCCTGATTTGTTAATGGTTTTTGATAACTTGGAATCATTGTAATATTTGTTGATTGGACGGAATGGTTGAGGTTTAAGTTGATTTATTAGATTTTCCCAAAGTGAGATTTGTTTTTGAAAACCTGTCATTTGAAATGATTTCTGATTTTGTGAAAAGTATCCTATATGTGAAGTTCTGTTTGATAACCTTTCTTTGTATCTGGGATTTTGATGATTTTGAAAAACATTATGATGATGGAATGGAATTTGGTGAAATGATGTGTTGAAAAATAACGATAACCGATCTCCACGAATAAGGTTTTTAAGCCGATTACTGTGTGACAGATATGTATTTTAGCTATAATATGCGGAATAAATAAGAGTTGCGGAATAAATATAAACTAAAACTAGGTTACTGAAAACTATAAATAAGTAAAATAAAGCGGTAAATCTAAACTAGACAGTATTTAAATAGACAGAAAGCGGTAAATAAAGTAAATGTTAGAAGTTAGAGGTTAGATGTAATAACCGCCATTATCAACGATAAAGTGTTTTTACAATAAATAAAAAGGTTAGAAGTTAGAAGTTAGAAGTTAGATGTCTCGGTTAAATACAGTCCACATATGTTTTCGTTGTCAAGGTTCAATTCGGATGTATTGGATATTTGGTACAGTTGATTTATAACAGTTTAAATAAATCAATAACGACACAGGTAATTTCAAAATAACTTATCGATAGCTGAGGAAGATGGTGTTTTCTTTGAAGCGTCGATTCTTGTTCTTTACGGTAGGATGAGGTTTGGTAGTTTTTGGTGTTTGGTGAAATGGGTTTTTGGTGTCGGTTTAATTGAGATGCACGGGGTTTTTGTATTTGGTAGAGGGTGTGTAGGTTTTGTAGTTTGGTATTCGGGTTGAGGTTGTTTAGAGGTTTGAAGTTTGGTGTCGGGTAGAGGTTTTGTTTTTGATGTAGGGTAGAGGTTTTGTTTGGTGTCGGGTAGAGGTTTTGTATGGTGTTGGGTAGAGGTTTTGTTTGGTGTCGGGTAGAGTATGGGTGTAGCGGTTTTGTTTGGTGTTTGTTTGGACGTGGATTTTCTCTGGTTGAGAAGGGTTTTCTCTAGAGAGTTTTGGCAGGTTTTTTGCTCTTTGGACGTGGGGTAATCTTGATGTATTGGTGCTTGAATGGGTATAGTGTGGTGGAAGGTTTTTCTACACAAGAATGGCAAGAGGTGAGCTTCTTATTTATAGTTGCTGAACACAGCGTTCGCGTCGCGACCATAGGGTCCGTCGCGTCGCGAAGGTGCGTGTGTCGGGTTGCTTTTGGTCGGCCACTGGTTAGTGCGTTGTGTTGGTAGTCTCGCGATCAAGAAGTAGGTGGTGTCGCGTTGAAGGTCTTCGCGTCGCGACCACCCTTGCCGTCATGTCGCGATCGCTGTAGCGATCTGGACTTCTTTGTTTTGTTCTTCTTCACGTCGCGACCATGGCTTCTGTCGCGTCGTGATTGCTGTAGCTGGGTGACATTTTTGCATTTTAAGAATATTTTCTTTTTATCTCGTTCAATCTTGAATCCATGCAACCTGAAATACTGATAATATTTGTTAAAAAACATTTCGACTTATTTCAGTGATGGTCACATAAAAACATAAAAACATTATTCAACAATTTCCCCCTATGTGATCATTAATGAAATGAGGAGAAAAATGTTTGATTGAAAATTCTTGAAATTTGGATAAGACATTTATAAAACCATATCACTTGTTTTGAAAAATGTGACTAGATTTTACTTATGTTTTCAAAAAAGTTTGTCAAGAATATTTGTTTCTGAATCAAGGTTTCATGTTCAATAATCAAAGGGTTTTTGTATATGTACTTTCATAATATTCCTTATGATTTTATAACATTTATAAAGACGACAAGTGATCTTAATAGGTCGATTCAGATGAACTCTCATAGGTATAGTTCACACTTGACTGAGGTGTTTTGGTTGTTCTGGGTGCAGAACTGGTGTATAATCACTAAAGATGAGTGATATCTCTCAGTTTGAAGGTGTTGACTTATGCTTAATGTGGATTTATACCTATATACTTTAGTCACTTGGTCTTCATATTAGATAATCAATCACATAAGACTGGTTTCAGCATTACTCAGAGGGTTTCTTCATTCATGCCATTGATGTTCACTCTCTCTCCGTCGGGAAATACATGTAGAGGGGTTTAGAAATTTCCGTAGTGCAGTTTGCAACTAAGAATATTCAATTATGAAGGCTATAGTATCCCGGTAAATCTTCGGTTTTGACAGCTATATTTGATAAAGCTTTTGAGAATTCGTTGTTTGAGAAATGTCTGTCTTTATGGATTGTTGTAATAACTCTTCTTTTGCTTTAGCGAAGTGTTCACCTTTGTTTTATCTTTTCTTGATTTTCGCTAATACCTTGTGTGTAAAAGATATCTGATGTGGTTACCAGTTGTGATTTGTTGACATCATTTGTTGGATATGACTTTGCGTTTTGAGATTTTGAGTTTTCTTCTGGTTTTCTTGGATATGACTTTGTCGTTTCTTCAATTGTCAGAATTTGTTATGCCAGATGATGAATCTGTTCTTTGAAGTGGCTTGATTGAGGATAGGGATAGGTGATATAAAAGACAGTTTGTCTAATATATAAGAAAATGATTGTATCGTCCCTGGTCATTTTGATATCTAAGCAAAAATGAGACTGGCATCACGGTATAAGAGTATAAATCCTATAAGTCACAATGAAAACACCTTTGCTCACAGAAATGAATTCCACTTAGCAGTTAAAGACGAGGCACAATTTCTTACATGGGTTTGGTTTTCATCTGAATCTCCTGATCTTACGTCCATTAATAGATAAAATCATTATAATTGAAATAAATTCAAAGGGAATAGGAGAATGTACATAACGAAAATTTTTAAATTTGAACCTTCTCTTTAATTAAGAATCAATATAACTGAGAACATTTATCGAGCATAAGTATCTGAAAATTTAGTCAAGAAGATGTTAATCACATGGTTTTATAAAAACTTTTAAAAGAATAAAACTTTATTCAATTTTTTTTTTGTGATTTTTGATTATGTGGATGTTTTTGAAAATTTTGGTTATTTGAATGTTTTTGGTAAATTTTGGTTTGGGGGTGAGAATGGGGTAACGAGAGTTCCCCCATAAATGATGCACTGTGATCATTTTGGATAGGTAGATTGGGATTGTTTAAAGAGGAATTTGGTTTTGGTGGTTCTCCCATAAATGATGCATTGGGGTCATTTGGACAGGTGGATTGGGGTGTTTTAGGAGGGTTCTTGTTTTGGTGGTTCCCCCTCGACTGGATCCGCATCATTTTGGTTTGATTGTGAAGTTTCTGCATCGGAGGTAGTGTGGGTCTGAAGTCTCGTAGAAAGCTTTGGTTTCCTGTCATATGCTTGGAACGGCCACTATCGATATACCATGTATCATCCTTGGGCTCTCCAGCACAAAGTGCCTGCAATTAAACAGAAAGTTTAGGTACCCAAACCATGGTGGGTCCTGATTTGTTAATGGTTTTCGGTGATTTGAAATCATTATGGTTTCTGTTAATTGGACGAAGTGGTTGAGGCTTTATTTGACTTATCAGATTTTTCCAAAGTAAGATTTGTTTTTGAAAACCTGTAAGTTGAAATGGTCTTTGATTTTGTGAAAGGTATCCTATATGTGAAGATCTGTTTGATAACCTTTCTTTATGTCTGGGATTTGGATGGTTTTGAAAAACATTATGATGATAGAGTGGAATTTGGTGAAATGATGGATTCTGAAAGTTCTTTGAGAGATTGAAGTTTTTCTCTTGAAAGCGATTTTGAATTGGTTTTTGAAAAGGTTTTTGTTTTGGATTAAAGGTTTGTTTTTGTGGCACAGAGACTGGTTTCAAAGGTTTCTTTTGGGTTTGTTTGAAAATTTTGGGTTTGCCTTGTTCCTTTTGAAGAGCAATTGGTTTAGAGGTACTGCCTTTCTTGTAAAAGGAGTTTTGGTTGGTAATTTGGATTTGGTGGGTTGAAGACCTATTAGTGAAAGATCTTTTGGAAACAGTGAAATCAGTATCATCTGGGTTACAGTTGATAACTGTTTCGTCGTCTGAATTTTCCTCATTTACAGATGTGGATATATCTGTTAGAGTTAATTCAGAGTTTTCACTGTTAGTCCTGGTTTCTTGTTTGGTTTGTTCGATTTCGAAGGATTCTCTTCCTAATCCAGGTCTGTAATTTGTATCGATTTTGCCAGATCCTAAGGATGTTGCTTTGATGAAAATATCATCACTTAGCTTTCTAGCAAGATTGATAGAATCCAGTTTTCCTTGAAATCTTTGATTTTCGGATTCAAGAAGTTTGATTTGTTTTGAAAAATCATCTAATTTTAGAATCAAACTAGAGTTTATGTCAGTTAAATCTTGAATTTTTAGTTTTAACTGAAGGACTTCTATTTCTAAGGCATCTTTTATTTCAGATGGAAAAACAGATTGATTTTTTATTTCTAAGTCCTTTTTTTGTTTTAGAGCTTCATTTAATTGATCTAAGACGTGATTATATTCTTCTAATTTTCGTTCGACGTCTCTTTCAAGTTTGTCTCTAGTCTTTGTTGATTCTCCAAATCTGAGTTGCAAGGTTTGTAATTCAGATTTGTAGATATCAGATTTGACTATTGTGTCATGATATAGTTTGAGATCAGCTTTCAAACTGTTCTCAATCTTAGTCATGTGGGACTCAAATGGTGTTCTTGAAAGACCGATTTCTGAGATCATAGACCATACATGATCGATGACATATGGAGCTCTTGAGTAGGTTGTGGAAGACATTTTTGGGTTGTTTTTTTTTTTTTGAAAATTTTAAGATTTTAATTTTTTTTTTTTTTTTGAACAAGTGATATTAAGATGAAATTTTTAAAGAAAACTTATTGGTGGTTTATAAAAACGCTACACAAAAGTTCTCGACAAAAATTTCAAAGTAAATCACACAAGCTCTGATACCAATTGTTGAAAAATAACGATAACCGATCTCCACGAATAAGGTTTTTAAGCCGATTACTGTGTGACAGATATGTATTTTAGCTATAATATGCGGAATAAATAAGAGTTGCAGAATAAATATAAACTAAAACTAAGTTACTGAAAACTATAAATAAGTAAAATAAAGCGGTAAATTTAAACTAGACAGTATTTAAATAGACAGAAAGCGGTAAATAAAGTAAATGTTAGAAGTTAGAGGTTAGATGTAATAAACGCCATTATCAACGATAAAGTGTTTTTACAATAAATAAAAAGGTTAGAAGTTAGAAGTTAGAAGTTAGATGTCTCGGTTAAATACAGTCCACATATGTTTTCGTTGTCAAGGTTCAATTCGGATGTATTGGATATTTGGTACAGTTGATTTATAACAGTTTAAATAAATCAATAACGACACAGGTAATTTCAAAAGAACTTATCGATAGCTGAAGAAGATGGTGTTTTCTTTGAAGCGTCGATTCTTGTTCTTTACGGTAGGATGAGGTTTGGTAGTTTTTGGTGTTTGGTGAAATGGGTTTTTGGTGTCGGTTTAATTGAGATGCATGGGGTTTTTGTATTTGGTAGAGGGTGTGTAGGTTTTGTAGTTTGGTATTCGGGTTGAGGTTGTTTAGAGGTTTGAAGTTTGGTGTCGGGTAGAGGTTTTGTTTTTGATGTAGGGTAGAGGTTTTGTTTGGTGTCGGGTAGAGGTTTTGTATGGTGTTGGGTAGAGGTTTTGTTTGGTGTCGGGTAGAGTATGGGTGTAGCGGTTTTGTTTGGTGTTTGTTTGGACGTGGATTTTCTCTGGTTGAGAAGGGTTTTCTCTAGAGAGTTTTGGCAGGTTTTTTGCTCTTTGGACGTGGGGTAATCTTGATGTATTGGTGCTTGAATGGGTATAGTGTGGTGGAAGGTTTTTCTGCACAAGAATGGCAAGAGGTGAGCTTCTTATTTATAGTTGCTGAACACAGCGTTCGCGTCACGACCATAGGGTCTGTCACGTCGCGAAGGTGCGTGTGTCGGGTTGCTTTTGGTCGGCCACTGGTTAGTGCGTTGTGTTGGTAGTCTCGCGATCAAGAAGTAGGTGGTGTCGCGTTGAAGGTCTTCGCGTCGCGACCACCCTTGCCGTCGCGTCGCGATCGCTGTAGCGATCTGGACTTCTTTGTTTTGTTCTTCTTCACGTCGCGACCATGGCTTCTGTCGCGTCGTGATTGCTGTAGCTGGGTGACATTTTTGCATTTTAAGAATATTTTCTTTTTATCTCGTTCAATCTTGAATCCATGCAACCTAAAATACTGATAATATTTGTTAAAAAACATTTCGACTTATTTCAGTGATGGTCACATAAAAACATAAAAACATTATTCAACATGATGGATTCTGAAAGTTCTTTGAGAGATTGAAGTTTATCTCTTGAAAGCGATTTTGAAATGGTTTTTGAAAAGGTTTTTGTTTTGGATTAAACGTTTGTTTTTGTGGCACAGAGACTGGTTTCAAAGATTTCTCTTGGGTTTCTTTGAAAACAGTGGGCTTGCTTTGTTCTTTTGGTTTAAAGACAGTTTGAATGGGTTGTTTATTTGTCTGCTGTTTCTTTGAATACTTTTGTCCCTGACTGTTCTTTCCAATAAAGGTTGAGTTTAAAGAGGGAAAGATAGTTGGAACAGAAGTACTACCATTTTGATGATCAGAATTTTCTCCATTTAAGAAATTTTCAAGTTTGATTGTGCCATCATTCTTTGTTAGTTTAGTAGATCTCAATTGATGAGTTACTGAACTAGCAGAGTCTGATTCAGATTTTACAACTCTTTTGTATGACTTGTTGAAAAAGTATCATCTGGGCTGCAGTTGATAACTGTTTCATCATCTGAATCGTCCTCATTGGCAGATAAGAAAAAATCTGGTAGAGGCGATTTAGAGTTTTCACAAATTGTCCCATTTTTCTTTTCAGTCTTTTCATTTTCAAAGGATTCTCTTCCAATTCCTGGTTTATAATTTGTATCAATTTTGCCAGTTCCTAAGTTGTTTGCTTTAGTGAAAACATCATCACTCAATTTTCTGGCAATATTGATAGAATCCAGTTTTCCTTGAAATCTTTGATTTTCGGATTCAAGAAATTTGATTTGCTTTGAAGAATCATCTAGTTTTAGAATTAAACTAGTGTTATTGTCAGTTAAATCTTGAATTTTTTGTTTTAACTGAAGGACTTCCTTTTCTAAGGTATCTTTTATTTCAGATGAAATAACAGATTGAGTTTTTATTTCTAAGTCCCTTTTTTGTTTTAGAGCTTCATTTAATTGTTCTAGGACGTGATTATTTTCTTCAGATTTTCGTTCAATGTCTCTTTCAAGTTTGTCTCTAGTCCTTGTTGATTCTCCAAATCTGAGTTGCAAGGTTTGTAATTCAGATTTGTAGATATCAGATTTGACTATTGTGTCATGATACAGTCTGAGATCAGCTTTTAGACTGTTCTCAATCTTAGTCATGTGGGACTCAAATGGTGTTCTTGAAAGACCGAGATCTGAGATCATAGACCATACCTGATCGATGACATATGGAGCTCTTGTGGTTGGTTCATTGTCAGCCATGAAGCAAAAGTTTGATTGAGCTGGTTCAGTATCTGTTTCATCATCAGAAGTTGGCCAGTGTTCCACGCTAGGTTCGTAGAATGCCATCAAAGCTTTTTGCTTTGCTTTCTTTTCTTGTTTCTTCAGCTCTTCGGCTTTTTGAGCATAGTAAGCTGACTCTTTGACCTTGACTTTGGCTCGACAATCTCGGGCATAATGATTTAGTCCTTTGCATTTGTGACAAATGATTACGTCATCATCATCATCGTTATTGTCAGCCTTTTGGCTCTTAACGGGTGGTCTTTCAGATGTTTGAGTTTGTTTCTGTTGAGATGGTTTTGAATGATTTTGCTGAAATCCAGAATTTTGGTTATTTTGAAAACCATTGTTTTGATTATAAGAGTTGTGATTATTTTGAAATCCACGATTCTGAAAGTTTTGTCCAAAAGTAGATCTTTGTTGAAAATTTGGTCTATGATGTGGCAAAAATCTTTCGAGATTAGTGTTTGCTACCAAAGCACACAATTGATGGTAGTCAGCTTCATTATTTGGATCAGACAAGTCACAAGAATTACTTAAAAAAGCTTGGTTTTGATTTAAATCAATTTGACTTTGATCAGGAAAATGTGTTTGGTTTTGAGAGGATGTTGACAAAAGAGCAAGTGGTCCTCCAAAAGAAGTAGACATTGGTGGGTCAATCGAGGATTCATACGATTGTAATTCTCCGTACAGATTGTACAAAGATTCAGTATGAATTGCTGGATTTCCCTGAATGATTAGTTTTACCATTTTCCAACTTTCATTAAGGTTGTTTAAAAATTTGAGGTTTATTTCATGCTGTGACTTTTTGATGCCCAAATTATTCATTTTGATGGTAATGAGATTGAACCTGTCATGAGCATCATGGATGGTCTCATGTGAAAACATTTTGAAGTTGTCAAATTCGTTTAAAACAGATGTTTTCTTGTTTCCAATGATTCTCTCATTTCCTTCAAAACGATTTTTCAAAGTTTGCCAAATTTGGTTTGTAGTTAAAAGGATTATATCATTCATTTGGCTTAGAATACTGTGGGGTATTCCAGACACAAGCTCCTTTTTGGCTTGAAGTTCAAGTTTCTTCCTTTCATTCAGTATATCCAAGTTACTTGTAAGAGAGGTCATGTTATCTGGTAGAGATCCGTCTACACATTTCCACACATCTTCACTTATAGAGTTGAGATGAAGATTCATACGACCTACCCATGATTTAAATTCTTCGGGAATAAGAATGGGTGCTCGAGTACCTGAACCTATACTGTTAGCAATAGATACAGAATTTATGTTTAAGTAGTTTGCGGAAGACATTTTTTTTTTTTTTTGTTTACAAAAATGTGATGTTAAAATGAAATTTTTAAAGAAAACTTATTGGTGGTTTATAAAAACGCTACACAAAAGTTTTCGACAAAAATTTTCAAAATAAATCACACAAGTAATTTTTAAATGTTTTTTTTTTAATTTTTTTTGAACAAGTGATATTAAGATGAAATTTTTAAAGGAAACTTATTGGTGGTTTATAAAAACTCTACACAAAAGTTCTCGACAAAAATTTCAAAGTAAATCACACAAGCTCTGATACCAATTGTTGATAATACGATAACTGATCACCACGAATAAGGTTTTTAAGCCGATTACTGTGTGACAGATATGTATTTTATCTATAATATGCGGAATAAATAAGAGTTGCGGAATAAAATAAAACGGTAAATCTAAACTAGACAGTATTTAAATAGACAGAAACGGTAAATAAAGTAAATGTTAGAAGTTAGAGGTTAGATGTAATAAACGCCATTATCAACGATAAAGTGTTTTTACAATAAATAAAAAGGTTAGAAGTTAGAAGTTAGAAGTTAGATGTCTCGGTTAAATACAGTCCACATATGTTTTCGTTGTCACGGTTCGATTTTTATGTCTTGGATATTTGGTACAGTTGATTTATAAAAGTTTGAATAAATCAATAATAACACAGATAATTTCAAAAGAACTTATCGATAGCAGATGAATATGGTGATTTTCTTTGAAGCTTCGATTCTTGTTCTTTGCTCGGGTTTTCTTGCTGAAATGGTATTTCTTCGGTTTTGTGTTGGTTTGGACGTGGGTTTGCTTGAGTGTGTGTATTGTAGTTGTATTGGTGCTGTATGGGTTTGGTGTTGGGTGGAGGTTTTGTTTGGTGTCGGGTAGAGGTTGTTTAGAGGTTTGAAGTTTTGGTGTCGGGTGGAGGTTTTGTTTGGTGTCGGGTAGAGGTTGTTTAGAGGTTTGAAGTTTTGGTGTCGGGTGGAGGTTGTTGTTTCTTGCGGTTATATGGTTTGATTCTTGTTGCCAAATTCAGAAATTTGACTGCCTTGAGATGTCTGGTCGTGGGTTTCTTTGAGAGTGTATGAGTATGGTTATGTGTGTTGTTGATGTTGTAGTGAATGGCAAGAGATTAGCTTCTTATTTATAGTTGCTGAACACAGGCTTCGCGTCGCGACCAAAGGGTCCGTCGCGTCGCGAGGGTGCGTGATCGTGTTGCTTTTGGTCGGCCACTGGTTAGTGCGTTGGGTTGGTAGTCTCGCGATCAAGAAGTAGGTGGTGTCGCGTCCAAGGTCTTCGCGTCGCGACCACCCTTGCCGTCGCGTCGCGATCGCTGTAGCGATCTGGACTTCTGTGTTTGCTCTTCTTCACGTCGCGACCATGGTGTCCGTCGCGTCGTGATTGCTGTAGCAGTGTGACATTTTTGTATTTTGCTCTTTGGTTCGTAGCATTACTTCCTCAGGATTGGTTGTTTTCTCAAAGTTTCTCGGGTCTAGATTTTTATTCTTGTTTTTGATCTCGAATTCACGCAACCTGAAATAAACTGATAATATTTGTTAGATAAAAACAGTTCATCTTATTTCAGTGATGGTCACATACAAAAATATATTTTTCAACATTGATCTTATAAGTCTATTATTAGTTAGTGATCATTTTATCATAAAACATGCTTTTATCGCAAGTTTTAAAATATTTTTACTATTTAGTTTCAACTATAAAAAGTATTGAAACTCGAAAATAAAAATTAAAATTACTAAAACTTTTAAAATTTTGACTAGGTTTGAAGTTATGATATGTCGTTCTTAAAAAGTGACACTGGTGTAAACATTTTTCGATTCACCAATATGTATATACGTAGAGATTCTAAAATTACTTAAAACTTTTAAAAACTTGACTAGGTTGGAAGTTTATAGTACGCCGTTTATAAAAAGTGACACCGGTGTAAACATTTTTCAATTCATCAATATACATATACGTACAAATTTCCAATTGTTAACGTTTTAATCATCTATTCTAAAGGAGATTATTCAAAACAATGTGGTTTAACATTAATCTTGATCATAATATAACTTTCAAAGTCTAATATTAATTAAATATCACATTATCGTACAAACATGTTTTCTCAAAGTGATAAAGGCTTCTATTTATAGGTTTTAGTTTCCAAAAATATTAAAACTCAAAATGAAGATGAATATTGCAAAAAAAAAAACTTTCGAAAATTGGCTAGGTTACAAGTTTAAAATATGTCGTAAAAAAGTGACAAGGATGTCGCGTTGCACATATATAACCTTTAATTTTCCCTTATATGGTACCACTTTTTAGGTTCTCTTATCAATATTTAGCGTACCATTGTTTTCAAAGTCTATTGTTAGTTAGTGTTTTTATCTCAAAGTTTCAACAATTATCCTATTTTTTTCAACTTCAAAAATCATTTAAACTAAAAGATGAATATTTAAAAGAGTTAAAAACTATTAAAAAATCAATTGAGTTGCAAGTTCATAGTACGTTGTGTGGCACAGTTCAATGTGTGATAACAATATTTTAAACATTTTATTTTGCTTTCATAAGATTTATGCACATGAAACTTCCAAAAAGTATTCGTTTAAAGTTCAAAAAAAAAATTGTTTATATAAATATTATAATAGATGTCATTTAATCAATACAGGTCAAGATAAATTTTTATCATGCATCACATTAATTTGAATTTATTAGAAAAAATCATATCATAGTGGACAACGGTGAGTACCTGTCGAAATTTTAGGAAAATGATCTTAAAACTGAAACCAAAGGTTCCTGGAATGTAACAACCGATTCCTAATTTGGTTATAATAAAAAACACAAAAGAACAAAGATATTAGAGAAATGATTTTAGCCACTCTACTTATAGATGTTTTCTTTCCTTTGAGATTTGTATCTTAAGCTATGTGGGATGAGAAATATATTAGTCTCTTTACTTATAAATTTTTGATTTCTCTTCATTTGTGTTCTTAAGCGATGTGGAATAAGAAAATGAGACAAAATAACACACTACGAATGAACTTTTAATCCCACATCGTCATGATAAACCAACTCAAGAATCATTTTTATTCTATAAATAAAGGTCTGCCTCAAATTAAAATAATTATATAGATCGTTATATATTTTTTATTGTTGGAAACATTTCCAAATAGTAAAGTTTAAGGAAATATATAGTTAAAATTTTATTATTTTTTAATGAAGTTGAGCTTTAAATATTTAGCAAGTCGATCCGAGATGAGCTATGAATTCGTCTATCAAGTTGCACAAAATCGCATGCATTGTGTTGAATAATGCAATTTTGAACTTTTATTTATTATGCAATATCGTTGGTCAAAAATGACGATTTCTAATTTTCTCAAAGGTCATTCAATAAATATACTTCGAGTATTCTAACTATATTTATTTTTTATTTGTAAATGAAGTCATTCAAATCAATATGGTTCAAGATAAATGATTTATCTTTTACCATATCAATTTGAGGTTTTTTTTCTTTATCTGACATTGCTTCACATACACATACGATATTTTATATTTCTCTTATATAATACAATTAATTAACTTTCATTATTTAGAAAAGAGCATACTATTAATTTAAATTAAATATTTGCAATTAAAACATGACAAAATACGCAATTTTTAAATTGATTTTAAAATAGATAAAAGTAAAATTAAATTTGAAAATTTACAAAAACTTTATCCAAACACAAACTGTTGGTAGACTACCAAACTTATGTGGTTTGAGATAACTCTTTATCTTAAACCATATTAATTTGATTTTTATTTGATACATTGTATTTATTTATTAAAATTGTTAAAATTTATTGTCTTCCAAATTTATGACACATGTACGTATTATTATATAGTTAAAAATAATGAAAATATTTTTCTATATAATTTTTTTAATTTGGGATAAAATAACATGCATTTGTTTATATTCTAACTAATTTTTTTCATGCGCAACGCGCGGACATTCGTCTGGTTTATATTTATTTTAGTAGAATAGGAACAATATTTAATCTGTTTTCAATATTTATATGTAAGTTTTGGATAAAAGGGTGGTAGTTGCTTCAGATAATTGGGGACACATTTGTGATTGTGATGATTGGGGATTTTTTTTTTTTTTTTTTTTTTTTTTACTGCAATGCATCATCATTGGTTGCTAAGGTTATTTCCTTTTTTCTCATATATCTCTATATTCATAAGTGGACGGATGCGATAAATACGGAATTATGGAGGAGCAACAAAGCTGCTTTTGGACAGAAAAATAACCCTTGGAAACACAATATATATCTCATGAAAACGACATTATAATAAGAACTATTTTAAACCCCAAATAGATGATTCCGTAAAACAATGGAACCAACGGCCATAATCTCATTTAAAGTCAATGAAACGCATACTTCAAACAGAACAGAAAAAAGTAAAAGTTGTTGAGACCTAAGACATAAATGAAAAAAGCAAAAAACTGAAAAGAGTAAAAGTCAAGAAGCAAAAAGGAAAATTTAATTGTAAGTTGAAAGGGAAATGTGAAAAGAGTAAGAGTTGGAGAAGCGGATGAACGATGTCACGAGAATGAGAGAGTGAATGAGTGGGACTGTTGAATATATGAGAGAATGAAAAAACTAAAAATTAAGTCTTGATTTAGAAGAGAAAATTGTTATCATATTACAAAATGAGTTACATAAAGTTTTTCATTCATATCTGATTTTGTTTTGGGTTTGTACAATTTATCCAAAGAACTAAAAAAACTTATATATAATTAAAAGAGTCATGTTCGTGTCATCTTCGAGTTAAAACTCTCCACCTTAACCTTACCCATTTAATAATCGTGTCGTGTCGTGTCAAGCCGTTTAATTAAACGCGTTGAAATCTTTTATCCAAACTCGTTTATTTCGTGTCCGATTAACGTGGCGTGTTAGTTTTTGTCATCTCTACTTGTGGCTATAGGGATAGCGAAGGTAACAAGATAGCGTTGGCGTGACACACCTCAGCCTAGAGGTGCACATTTACCGGTTTTAAACCGGTTCGGTTTTTTAAAAAATCAATTATAGTCCAACCGGTTTTGGCAAGTTTTTTTGAAATGAAATTAAGTTCTAGACCGGTTTTTTCCGGTTTTTAAACCGGTTCGGTTTAGGATAAAAAAACCTATTAAAAAACTGGTTATTAAAAATCAGATTATTAAAAAACCGATTTTGGTTTTTCTTTCGATTTTTAAAAAAATCCGTTTGGTTTGTGTACCTCTACCTCATCCATATGGCAAAGACCTTTGCCTTCGGCTTTAACCCGATGTTGAAATAATAGCCCCTCATACATTATTGGATCGAAAAGTTTCTCTTTATTGGGCCAATGTTGAAATAATAGCCCCTCATTACCTCATGTCCTCATATATAAATTCTTGGATCGAAAAGTCGTTACCCAATTTCCGACGGACTTTTTTTAAAACCAAATTACTTTCTTTTAACGGTAAGCGTATATTAAGAAACACTAGCATGGGCTAGTGGAATGGACCTCCAACTACTAGACAGTATCTCCCATATCTGAATTCTGACGTTCCCATTCTTGTGCTTAATAAAATTACAACAGCCATATAATTTTTACACCTAATTTAAATGGGAATTGGGTTTGAGAAATTGGGTTTTTACTAAAAAATGGTCTCTATGTTTGTTGTTTTTTGTGGTTCGGATCTAAACATTTGTCTTTTTGTATTGTATGAATAGTCTTTGTACAGAGGTTTCTTTGTGGATATGGTCCCTATCCAAATTGAAATGTCTATTTTACGATTTTAATTTTTTTCCCATTATTTTTAATTATTTATCAAATTGATTAAATAAAAAAACAAAGTTAAACTCCTCTCTCTCTCTCTCTCTCACTCTCTCTCTCTCATTGTAAAACCCACATTGGCTCGATGATTAACACAATACAAAATACAAATTGATACCTCTTCAATGCTCATTCCATTAAGTTCTTCTGCTATTACTTATTCAGTGAGTGCAAATTCAACTGGACCATAAACCGGTAAGTAGGGGAAGCATCGAGCCCAGTGGAGCTCATGAGTTTTCCGTCGAAGTCCACTAGAGCATCGCCAGGAAGGGATTGGCGGCCAAAGAGAAGGGACGATCGGGGTAGGTGACGGCTGCGATGATCTCGTTTCGGTTGGGTTAGTCATCGGCGATTGACGCCTGATGCAGCTCGGCTTGGGGCTAAGGCATTACACAATTGTCGAAGATAGAAAAGATGGGTGCGATAACTTTCGCCGGAGAAAAAGGATGTTGTCGGTGAAGAAGGTTTGATCGTGATGTGGGTGTCTCCTGGGATGTAGCGGCTGCCGGAGAGGTGCAGGCCGCCGGAAGGGGGCGAGCAGCCAGTGGCGGAGACAACGCCGGTTGTTGGATCTTAGTAACGAAGCGTCGGCGAAGGGTACGTCTCCACCCGTTCCGCTTTGGGTTAAAATTTTGAGCTGAGTTATTTGTTTCATATCTTGGGCCTACACTTTGGAAATTCCTGAAGAATAATACGAAATCTAATTTAATAATGATTCAAGAAAGTTTTGTAAGCAGTGTTTTCGTGTTTATGTTGATTAGTACCTTCAATAGTTCGATGTTCATCGGATTAACCCCAGCCAACGCCTGTCGTGCCAACTCGTCGTCACACAACCAAGGAAATTTATTCCCTGAACGAAACACAAAATTAAAATTTGTGAATTTTATTGAAACGCTAACGTTAGATAAGTTTGAATCTGAATCATGCGTACGTTTCATGATGGCTGGAGTGTCGTATTTCATCAGGTTTTTACCAACGTTCATCACTTATTCATAAACTTGACCAAGAATTGCTTGTGTTCTACTGCTAACGACGACTACAATAAGTCTTTTAATGGCACATGGAATGAAGATGAAGATGAAGAAGGAAAGAAGATGAAGATCAAGATGAAGGTTCTTATTCAATGGGTTGTTACAGCTAGAAAGAGGGAATATATGGAGACCAGATGGGATCAGAGGGTAACCGAAATGGACATCCATTTGCAATTTCAAAAAAAAAAACCATTTGCAATTTGTTCTTCCGACAACAAGAAGGCCTTGTAGATTCAAACCAGAAAAAAAAAAATTCAAACTAGTAGAGAGAGAGAGAAAAAAAAGAAAAAGAAGGGTGCTACTAAAGATACACCCGAGATACACCTTTAATAAAAGTCAAATCATTTTCAACCAATCATATTTGATTTTTCCAGAAAACAATGCAATATCAACAAATAGAAAACCATTAACTTTGAATAGGGTTGTATTTTTAGTGAAATAAAGGTGTATTTTTGGCAATTCCCAAAAAGAAATAAAGAGAGAGAGAGAGAGAGAGAGAGAGTGAATGAGAGAGAAAGAGCACAGCCGGGAGAGAAGGTTACGATGTGGTAGGGGATTATTTATTTATTTTTAATTTAAAATATGTAAGTGGATAAAAAAGAAAATGAAAAAAAGAACTAAAAGAGTAAAATAGACTTTTTCAAGTTGGACATTGACCAAATCCACAAAGAAACCTCTGAAAAATGATCATTCATACAAATTTGCAAAGGTTTGGACCAGAACCATAAAAAAAAAAAAAACAAACCACAGGAACCATTTTTGCAGTTTTATCTCTAAAATATTATAGTTATAATTGGATGATACATAAAATTATAGTTTTAATTACAAACGAATTCTGAACAAACAATTTGTTGTATGATTATTCTAATTTATAATTTAACAATGTCCGGAAGTTGCTCTAATGGTACTGTTGCTATTTCAACAAAAATAACAGTTGATTTATGATAATCATGGTTTTGAAAACCGGACCGGACTGGCCGTTCAACCAGTTAAATCGGGAACCGGTGTAGTTACCGATTTTTATAACCCAAAAACCGCTCGTTACTAAACTAGTTAAAACCGTCCGGTTTAAAAAAAATAGGTTCAACCAGACCAGTTAAACTGGCAATAAAACCGGCTCAAATGGAATTTGCTTCAACAAAGACCCGGATAAATTAAAAAAGAAGAAGATACAGCTAATTGCTTAATTTGCTACCGTTGAGACGTTCCATCAAACACCTTAGCATACACCTTAAATATAAGCTTCATGAACATGATCCCATAAGATGTCACCACCCAAATTATTAAAATTAAGAATGGTTCTTCAGATTTCAAGAACACTTGATCGTAAATTGACAATGAATTCGATTTATTTGATATATATGATTCAAAGTCACTTCAAAATACGTATCTCCTCTGATTATGCCGACCTTAATATTTCATTAAGAATATGTTTTGGGGGAATAGCGATTAATACAAAACTTACCTATTATTCCTTGTTTACCACACAGATGGTGTTGGAACTTTGATAATTCTTTTTTCTTTATGTGTGTTTGTCCCACATAGGAAGTGGAATGAAAGTTAAAAGCCTTTATAAGATAATCCCCATCAAACCAATCAAATGGATCAAACATACTATGATGGGTTGGACTTGGTGTGGGCTTGGGTTATAGTCATGGGCTACTTGAAAATGGGCTGGATATATATACATTTAATGGTCAAAGATAGGGCCTTGGGCCTTGGGGCTCTACTTGACCAAATTCGGATCTTTTTGACCCATTCACGAAATTAAATTAATTTTTTAATTAATAATTATTTTCATGACAGTTTTTGACAGTTATAAACTGTCATATATATACATCATTTTGGCGACATTTTGGAGAGACAGACACACTGAAACTTTCTCTCAAAAATCGTTCATGCAATTCAAGATGGTTGGGACTTAGATTCAATTCGTCAGGTTCAAGAAACAATCTTGAACAGATTGTTGAATCCTCAAGACAGATCCATACCCTGGAAATTTCTATCTTAGGACACTGCTTGGCAGGCCTCAAACTTCATTTTCGAGTTTTACAATTTGTGTAATCATACAAGTACATTTTTCTTTGTAATTTGACTTGTGTTAATGTAATTTTACATTTTTGTTTCATTTATATATGTCAATTTCGTTTTTGAATAACTTCTGTCATAACAATCTAAGACAGAAATAAAAAACGTGAAGAATGGATACACAATCCATCATCAAATCACATGTGGAAAAGCCTGAAAAAGTCAAAAGTTCAGACTTTCAGAGATGGCAACAGAAGATGTTGTTTTATCTTACAACTCTTCATGTTTCCAATGTTCTCACTGATGATATCCCTGCATATCCCACTGGTGAAGGCCAAAATCCACCCACTGCTGCCCAGATGACTGAACATCAAAGGACTGTGGAATCTTGGAAACTGAATGAATATAATTGCAGAAATTATATTCTGAATGCCTTGGATGATTCCCTCTATGATATCTACTCAACATTTTCTACTGCAAGAGAGATATGGGAATTATTGGAAAAGAAATACAAAACTAAAGTGGCATGTTCCAAGAAATTCGTGGTTGGAAAGTTTCTGAATTTCAAAATGGTAGACACCAAATCTGTCCTCAAACAAGTGGAGGAACTTCAAGTAATCTCTCATTATCTTGAAGTCGAAGGTATGATTAAACTCTAATTTTCTTGTTGGTTCAATCATTGAAAAACTTCCAACTTCCTGGAAAAATTTCAAGTTGTATCTCAAACATTTGACTGATGACATGAGTTTTGAGCAACTTGTTTTGAGGATCCGGGTTGAAGAAGATAACAGATTGAACGAGAAGGCTGATGCAAACTCCTTGGAACCAAGTGCAAACTTTGTTGGTGAAGCGAGTACATCAAAGTCAAAGAACAACAACAATAAGAAAGGAAAGCATGCAGGCTCTAAAAACCATTCCAAAGATGGCAAAAACCATGACCCAAACAAGAAAAACTTCAAGAAAAATAATGGTCCCTGTTATGTTTGTGGAAAAACATGACATAAGGCCAAGGATTTTCGTTTTAGGAAGGGTCAAGGAGGCAATGGTGGAGGAAACAGTGGAGGAAACAATGGAAACAATGGTGGAATTTCTGGTCAAACCAATGTGGTTGAATCACCAACACAATTCATTGGAATGATTCAAACACATATGGTTAGCAACTGTGTAGATTGGTGGGTTGACACGGGAGCAACAAGACACATTTGCAACTCAAGGACCATGTTCTCCACATACCAAAAAGTCATCGATGCTGAACCAATGTTTATGGGAAATGCTACTACCGCAAATATTGAAGGAAAAAGAAAAGTGGTGCTGAAACTCACTTCTATAAAAGAACTTGTACTTAGTGATGTATTGCATGTCCCCTCTATTACTAAGAACCTGATTTCGGGACCACTTCTTAGTAACAAGGGATTTAAGTTACTATTTGAATCTGATCAGTTTGTACTCACCAAGGGTGGGGTGTATGTTGGAAAGGGCTACCTTAGTGAGGGGCTCTTCAAACTAAGTGTTTTACCTTTGTACTATGGTGTTGATGCACCAAACAATGATGATGTAACTGATGCTAATGCTAATGCAATAATGGGCACTAGCCCTACTTCTATGTACATGCTTGACCCTTCTTATTTGTGGCATTCCCGTTTGGGACATGTCAATTTTCGTTCCATTCAAAGAATGATAAAACTTGGCATGTTACCAAAATGTTCATTAGATAAAACGAAATGTGAAGTGTGTGTAGAATCAAAATTCTCACAACACCCCACAAATCTGTTGAAAAATCTAATGAAATTCTACGCTTAATCCACTCCAATTTATGTGATTTTAGAGCAACACCCACTAGAGGAGGAAAGAATTATTACATATCTTTTATAGATGATTGTAGCAAGTATTGCTATATTTATTTGTTAAATACCAAGGATGAAGCCTTGAATTCGTTTAAGAATTATAAGGCTGAAGTTGAAAATCAACTTGATAAAAGGATCAAAATTCTAAGATCTGACCGAGGAGGTGAATATGAGTCTAAGGACTTTGCTGAATTTTGTTCCTTACATGGTATTATACATCAAACAACTGCTCCATACACTCCACAACAAAATGGAGTGGCTGAAAGAAAGAATAGGACATTGAAGAACATGATTAATTCAATGTTGATCACTTCTGGAGCACCACATAATTTGTGGGGAGAAGCATGCCTTGCAGCCAATGCAATACTTAATAGAATTCCTCATAAAAAGAGTGACAAATCTCCATATCATCTATGGAAAGGGAAACGTCCATCTTACAAAAGGATGAAAGTGTGGGGTTGCCTTGCCAAGGTACAAGTACCTCTTCCAAATAGGACTAAAATTGGACCAAAAACTATAGATTGCATCTACCTTGGTCCTGCCTTGAACAGTGCAGCCTATAGATTTTTGGTGTACAAATCACATGTTGATGATATCCACAATAATACCATCATGGAATCAGCTGAAGCTGAATTCTTTGAAGATATTTTTCCTTACAAAGATAAGGGAAAAGAGGTCTCATACTCAAGGAAAAGACCTCTAGATGATGGACTGAATGAAACTATTCTTGACAGAAGTTCACAATCTATTGATGACAATTCTTCCAAGGTTCCTGACAACGCCTAGTGATATCAAGTATTTTAGGCGTTGTTGAGCCCTGTTCTTGATGAAATTATATCAGATATATCTTGGTATTCTCACTTTTCATGCCAGGACTTGTTTGGAGAAAAAGAATGGAAACAGGGACTAAAAGCGTGCAAAAGGAAGAAGTTTGGAAAAGAATGAAAAATCAAAGAAATTCGTACGCACGACGCGGGCTTAAGGCGGTGGAACACATTCAAATACCGAAGAAACGGGAAAAGATTAGTACGCGCGCTGCGGATTCTTCATCTGCGCGGCGCGGCTGCGGGAAATTTGCAAATATAAATAGATGCAATTTCAGCCGAAAACCCGAGCAAAGACTGGGTGTAAAATCGACCTTGAAGCTCTTTGACTCCAAAAATTCATTCCAGCAACATCTCAAGTGGTATTTTTATGTTTTGGATTTTTATTTCGTTTAGTTAGATATTTGTAAGCTTTAGTTTGTATCCTTGGGAGTGACAACCATTGATACCAAGCTTTAGGTTTCTGTTTTATGACATTTTGTTACTATTTGGATGTTTGGAAGTTGGATTTGATTAATGAGAAGCATTTGGTTACAAGTAATCTTAGCTTTTCGGTGTTTTTATGCTTGTGTTTGGTTTTGGATGTTTGATTTGTGTTTGGATCTTGTTTTGACCTTGTTGGGACTGTTCTTCCTTGCTGAAATCAGTAGCTAATTAGGTTAATTTTTAGGCATTAAACATAGGCTAGTAACTGTTCAGTAGAACTTTAGTTAGTGGCTAGTTTATGCTTTGCTTGGTTTTGCTTAGTTTGGATGCCTTTGATTGCTTCTGATTCAGAGATGCACTTCTGATTTCAGAAAGTGACTAGGTTCATTTGAGCTTAGCTTAGCTTGGCTTGAGTTGTTTGATCATTGCTTTAGGGTGTTAGTAATTGAGAAGATAGAAACTGATTCCTCCGACTGTAGCGTGACACTACTAGTTGGTAATCTTTCATTTAGTCTAACCACGAAGCTCCTGCGGATCGACCCTGACTGCCACTGTACTAGTGTGTGTTAGGTTTTTCTCTATTTTTGACCGCACGACGACCGCTGCGTTGTCAAATTTTGGCGCCGTTGCCAGGGAGCTGTGAGCTTAGATTAGGTGATTTGTAGGACTTAGCTTCTGATTTTTGATGTTTGATTCTATTTTTCTGATTTCTGGTATGTGTACGTTTTCATAATGGCCGATTACATGTACCCGGATCAGTATGATTATTATGAAAATCCGGCCGACACCTATTACGAGGATGATTGTTATAATGGATCATTCGATGACAATGGATGGCGGACCGAGGAGTCATCTGAGCCTGAGAATTCTGCAACTTGGGCCCAACTTTGGGTACTCATGTATAACAACTACCACGAGCAGAAGGACCAGGCTGAAGCTCTTGAAAAAGTACAAGCTTCTTTAGATAGGTTAGAGGAAAATTGGAAATGTTCACCACTTACGCCAGAACCGGAGGTGAGTGATTTTTATACCAATGATAATGTGTGTGAGCTTGCATCACCTGAATATGTGATGGAAGGGCATACACCATGGGAAAATCAAGAGACCATTGAGATGGTCGAAACGGTTGTTGAGGAAGAGGTTGTAGGTGACAATGCTACCTTTGACTCAACAACTTTTGATGTTTTTGAGGGTTTTGAGAATGTTGAGCTGGTGATGAGTGAATCTATACCATCATCAGACAATTTGGTTGATGAGGTTGTTGTGGAGGGGACTGTAAGTGACAGTACAGATCCCAGCCCAACAATTCCCGAATTTGTTGAAATTGTTGATGTTTTTGAGGAAGGGGTTGTAGATGACAATATTACCCCCGACCCTGTAATTTTCGAAAATTTTGAGAAATTTGGAAGTAAGGATCTGATGATGGGTGACTTCGTACCACCATCAGATCAAACTAGTCGCTCACTTTTGGTTCCAATCCACCTGTTGGACGATGATCAAGAAGTTGATGCTGACGAGTTAATATTTGAAAATAAAAAACATGATTTTATCACCACTCATGATCCATTCATGAATGGAAAATTAGATGTGATCAATACCATCGATGAGGACATATGGAAGCATCCCAATATGTTGCCTTCCGATCCCATTCGATTGGAAAATTTTTATTGGTACTGCAAGCCAAAATTGAAAACTGAAGACGACACACAATATGTAAGCAACAAGCGAGGTACAACAAATCTACTGGAAGCGGCGCTCGGCGCGCTTCACGTCAAGCCAGTGATTTTGAAGAGATATAGAAGGAAGGACCGAGCTTGGAGGTTCAAAGCTACCTCCAAGCATTCACGGGAGTTAATCAGAAAGCAGCCACTGGGCAGCAACAGGAGAACCAACAAGCCATTCGACCCAGGAAAGTTTGAGGGGCAGTGGGTCAGCGAAAGGACGGTGGAAGTAGAAATGCAGCAGAAACAAATGGCGTACGATCCACCGTAGCTGTAAAGAGGCAGTACGTCTGGCTGAAGACGTTAAACTTAGCGCTTGTTGGGAGGCAACCCATCGTGTCATAAGTTAGGATCTATATTTCTTTGAATTAATTAGGAAAATACATCAATCTTTTTGCAGGTATTAGTGGTCTAAAATAAGTGTGGGGTCATGTAAGAAGTTTTGAAATTTTTGAAGACCGCGCCGCGGGTTTTTGAATTACGCGACGTGGGATCGTAAACCAACCCGATGCGCAGGGGTTGATTTGGTGACACGCGCGACGCGCAAAGGGAAAAGGCGCGACGCGGTAAACGATCAGACGGTTTTCTCCTATATAAGGTAAGCCGCGGCTCACATAACCATCACACGACTCGGAGCTCTGATTGACGAAATTTTCTTGCAATTTTTCTTGCTCATTTTGTTTCCACTGCCAAGGTACGCTATTCTAACTATCTATTAGCTTTTAAAACTAGCAATTAGGTAGTTAATTTTAGTGATTTGCCCAAATAGTTCAAAACTTAGAATCGCTAATGCTAACTCATAAGGTGTTTGTTTTGCCAAATGGAGACCCTAGATGAGTTAGTCGGCACTTAGGCTACCTTGTGGTATGATTGAATCGAATTTTAGCAGGTTAAATCACGACTTTGGATCGGGGTTTAGAAACAGCCGCACGCCGCGCCGCGCCCTTGCTCTTGGGCCGCGCCGCGGTGTGGTGGGAAAGAAGGGACTAATTTTGCAAATTTTTTCTGTTTTGTGGCCATGTGTTTTTTTTGTAGATAATGTTCAGATTGGAGCACGCTTTCCTCCAGTTCCCCGAGGGACTGGCTAGTTCGGCAGAGTACATCTCACGGAGGGACGCGTTGACCATTCGCCGGGTTCTCGAGGCGACGGTCATTGACAGAGATATACTGAGGGATGCTGGGCTCTGGGATGCGATCGAGCCATTCTTACATCGTACCTGGACCCATGAGGAAGCATCATTCACCTGCCGTGGATGGGACAGGATCATGGCCACTGACGAGGACGTGGTCTACACCGAGCTATTGTTGGAGTTTCTCTCCACGATCCATTTCGCTCCTCGGGCGTCGGACCCACGATCCAGGATCATCCTCTTTCGACTGGGAGGTGCACAGAGGGAGTGCAACCTCCGGGAGTTCGGGAGGCGCACCGGCATCTACACTCCGGCGGATCTTCAGCACCACCACTTCACTCAGTTTTTTGGGGCGTGCATCCAGGGGCAGCCGGACCGAGCTGCCAACATGGAGATTTGGACACCACTGTCCAACGTTATGTATGAGGGAGGGACCTCGAGGGAGAGCCACCTCCGCGACCCACTTCACCGCCTCATGCACCGTATCGTCTCCGCCTCCATCATGCAGCGGGAGGGGGCGAGAAGGTGTCCGGGGAGGATATGACATTCTTTTGGGCTCTCCTCGACCCATCCCGATTCCTCCATCTGCCCTTCGCCCTCGCAGTTGCCCTCTCCACTCACTCGACTGGCGCCTCCGCCAGCAGCCCACTGGCCAGGGGGTATTTCATCACCCGCCTGGCTCGCTCATATGGGATCCTCACAGGCCCCCATGGCTGCCTCCTTGACCGCTCTACCTCCATCTTGCACGACAGCGCGCACTTTGGAGAGGATGCGGCTCATTGAGCAGCAGCGCCCGGGGCAGTTTATCCGGGCACCTACAGAGCCACCTCAGGCACCGCAGCCTGCGTACGCTCAGCCGGGCCGGAGACGACAGAGGCAGGAGCCAACCGCCGAGCCAACACCACAGCCGCAGCCACAGCAGGAGGACCCAGCGGCCATCCATCGGTTGGAGGCCCGGGTTGCGAGGATGGAGGACCAGCTCGAGTGGATCGGGGAGGTACTCCTGGATTTGGCCACTCAGCAGGGCCGGCGCCCCCGACCATTCCCAGCCAGGGCCCACGATCACGAGGATGGACCCTCCAGGCTACCTGGTGATGATTGATGTACTTTTTCTTTTTTTCTTTTTATATTTTTGGGATATATGTACAAAACTTATGACACCTCTATCTGTATATTTTGTTCATATTTTGTTTTGTTATGTTTGTTTTTAATTTGTTTGTTGAGTTATGCATGATACACCAATTGAGAAGGAGTTGTCTCAGACAAGTGTGGGGTTACCGTGCCCCCTCCACTTGTGTCGACCACCGGCGTGTTCACTATAGCGCTACAACTCCGGAATACGAAATCAAGGATCCGTTTGTTCGCAATTATACCTGTGATATTGAGCACCAAGCAGTCTATCGTCCAAAAAGGGGTAACTCTTTCTCCCTTGTTTTGAAATAATTTTTTTGTATAACGGGGACGTTGTACGGTTTTAAGTGTGGGGTGTGGACGGTCGAAAGAGATTTTTTTTTGAATTTTTTGCAGAAATGATCAATTTTTCAATTTTTAGCAATATTTTTCAAAATTTTTAATAAATTGCAATTTTGAAATGAATGGTTTGTGATTGTGATAGCACTAGTATTTTTCAAGAAATACTGTTTATTTGTAATTATGCTATTAGTTAGTCAAATAAGTTGAGTTTTACGAGTTTAAAAGATTGAGCTGTTTTAGGATTGGAATTTAGGAAGGAAAAGTCAATCTGTGACCTTTGTTGTTCGAGCCAGTAAGTCTAAAATGGGTGGAATTTATGCACCTTACCACCTAAGATCGTCTGGTCTGGGATGATATTTCTGAAAGCTCGTTACACGGACAACATCGAAAGTCATGGACAATTCCTTAATGGCCTTTAGAATCTGAATGAGTAAGTACACTTCATTGTGGACAGAAAGTTTGTAATCAAGGGTTCTTTAGAAAGCCATGAATTCCAAAGAGCAATTCAATTATGTTTTCGCGAACTATTCCACTCTAACTCAAAGAGCAATAAACTTTGAAACTAAACACAGTCAAAAATTATTTGATTCCTTATTATAATTTGTTAAAAACTCTCTTGCTTGGGGACAAGCAAGGCACAAGTGTGGGGTGTTTGACAACGCCTAGTGATATCAAGTATTTTAGGCGTTGTTGAGCCCTGTTCTTGATGAAATTATATCAGATATATCTTGGTATTCTCACTTTTCGTGCCAGGACTTGTTTGGAGAAAAAGAATGGAAACAGGGACTAAAAGCGTGCAAAAGGAAGAAGTTTGGAAAAGAATGAAAAATCAAGGAAATTCGTACGCGCGCCGCGGATCTATGATACGCGCGACGCGGGATTAAGGCGGTGGAACACATTCAAATACCGAAGAAATGGGAAAAGATTAGTACGCGCGCCGCGGATTCTTCATCTGCGCGGCGCAGCTGCGGGAAATTTGCAAATATAAATAGATGCAATTTCAGCCGAAAACCCGAGCAAAGACCGGGTGTAAAATCGACCTTGAAGCTCTTTGACTCCAAAAATTCGTTCCAGCAACATCTCAAGTGGTATTTTTATGTTTTGGATTTTTATTTCGTTTAGTTAGATATTTGTAAGCTTTAGTTTGTATCCTTGGGAGTAACAACCATTGATACCAAGCTTTAGGTTTCTGTTTTATGACATTTTGTTACTGTTTGGATGTTTGGAAGTTGGATTTGATTAATGAGAAGCATTTGGTTACAAGTAATCTTAGATTTTCAGTGTTTTTATGCTTGTGTTTGGTTTTGGATGTTTGATTTGTGTTTGGATCTTGTTTTGACCTTGTTGGGACTGTTTTTCCTTGCTGAAATCAGTAGCTAATTAGGTTAATTTTTAGGCATTAAACATATGCTAGTAACTGTTCAGTAGAACTTTAGTTAGTGGCTAGTTTATGCTTTGCTTGGTTTTGCTTAGTTTGGATGCCTTTGATTGCTTCTGATTCAGAGATGCACTTCTGATTTCAGAAAGTGACTAGGTTCATTTGAGCTTAGCTTAGCTTGGCTTGAGTTGTTTGATCATTGCTTTAGGGTGTTAGTAATTGAGAAGATAGAAACTGATTCCTCCGACTGTAGCGTGACACTACTAGTTGGTAATCTTTCATTTAGTCTAACCACGAAGCTCCTGCGGATCTACCCTGACTGCCACTGTACTAGTGTGTGTTAGGTTTTTCTCTATTTTTGACCGCACGACGACCACTGCGTTGTCAGTTCCATAAGAGAATATAGAACCTAGAAGAAGAAAACGAGGCAAAGTAGCCAAAGACTTTGGACCTGATTACATGACCTACATTGTTAATAATGAACCCCAAACATATAAGGAAGCAATGAATTATTCTGAAGCTCCTTATTAGAAAGAGGCAATCAAAAGTGAGTTTGACTCCATTGTGCAAAATAACACGTGGAAATTGGTAGATTTGCCACCCGGGCAAAAACCAATTGGGCACAAATGGATATTCAAAAAGAAGTTTAGACCTGATGGTACTATAGATAAGTATAAAGCTCGTTTAGTAGCTAAAGGGTACCATCAAAAAGAAGGTCAAGACTTCTTTGACACTTATTCACCTGTTACAAGAATAACTTCAATAAGAACATTGATGGCAATCGCAGCCATTCACAATTTGGAAATACACCAAATGGATGTGAAAACTGCATTGTTGAATGGTGAATTAGACGAAGAAATATATATGAATCAGCCTGAGGGGTTTGTTGTAAAAGGTCAAGAAAACAAAGTATGTAAGCTAGTGAAGTCTCTTTATGGACTAAAACAGGCTCCAAAACAATGGCATGAGAAGTTTGACAATACACTCTTGTCTAATGGATTTAGAATAAATGAGTGTGATGAATGTGTTTATGTCAAGCAATTCAAGAATGCATATGTCATCATATGCTTGTATGTAAATGATATGCTTATAATGGGTACTAGTTTAGATATTATAAACCAAACCAAGAAAATGCTACATTCCTCATTTTCCATGAAAGACATGGGGGTAGCTGATGTCATTCTTGGTGTAAGAGTTTGTAGAAGTCCACAAGGATACACTCTTACACAGTCCTATTATATTGAAAGCGTACTTAAGAAATTTGGACACTATGATGATAAGCCTGTAGTCACCCCATTTGATCCTTCTAGTTATCTTAAGAAGAATCTAGGTGACACTGTAGCTCAGTTAGAATATACTCAAGTCTTGGGAAGCCTAATGTATATTATGAACTGCACTAGACCGGACTTAGCCTATAGTTTTAGTAGATTGAGCCGCTACTCGCACAATCCTGGAAAAGATCATTGGTATGCATTGGCTAAAGTGCTTAGATACCTAAAGCATACTATGAATTATGGGTTGCATTACACGAGATATCCTCCCGTGCTTGAAGGATATTGTGATGCAAATTGGATTTCCAATACCTCTAAGGGTAAATCCACAAGTGGCTATGTGTTTCCACTTGGTGGAGCTGCTATATCATGGAAATCAACTAAGAAAACTGTGAATACCCGTTCTACAATGAAAGCAGAATTTGTAGCTTTAGACAAAGCTGTTGAAGAAGCTGAGTGGCTTAAAAGCTTCCTAGAAGGTATTCCTTTGTGGCCTAAACCTGTTACTGCCATTTGTATACATTGTGATAGTATGGCTGCTCTTACTAGAGCATAAAATCAGATATACAATGGCAAGTCGAGACACATTAGGCGTAGACACAATACTATAAGAGACTTGCTTAAAAATGGAATCATTTCCATCATTTACATAAAGTCAAAGGAACATATAGCTGATCCTTTGACAAAAGGCCTTAATAGAGAGCAAGTTCTCTTCACATCGAGGGGAATGGGCTTAAAGCCAACACAATGAGTGACTACCTAGTGGCAACCTAACCTAGCAACATTGGAGATCCTATGGTCTAGGTTCAATAGGAAAACTAGCTGGGGAAGACTCAACAAAGCACATCACAAAGGTATGCTCACTCCTATGATATTTTCTTTGTGTTTATCCATTGATGTTTTAGGCTTGAATATTTTATTCTTAATAATGCTAATAGCTTTTATAGTGGAGTATTATGGATTATTCCAATCAGCATTACCTATGTGAGATGGATGTGAGGTCGCATCTTTGGGAGCTGACATGGCTAGGCTCTCTAAAAGTATCATGAAGAAAGGATTGTTCACGACCGAAATGAACACAACGGTAAGAATTGAACTAAGCTTCATATAATATGTGTGATACCATTTGCCTTGATCTACTACAAAAAAATGTGGTTAGTTCAAGACTCTAGTTCACTACCAACAAAGTAGATCCAAATGGTACTCACTATGTAAGGTTCAAGTTTATCAACACCTTTCCTGATGCATATCATATATTGTGTCCCTTATTTGAATACCAAAGTCCTCTTATTTTCTATTCAAATGTGGGGTATTGTTAGAGTTTGAATAGAAAATGTGGGGTATTGTTGGAACTTTGATAATGCTTTTTTCCTTATGTGGGTTTGTCCCACATAGGAAGTGGAATGAAAGTTAAAAGCCTTTATAAGACAATCCCCATCAAACCAGTCAAATGGATCAAACTTACTATGATGGGTTGGACTTGGTGTGGGCTTGGATTATAGTCATGGCCTACTTGAAAATGGGCTGGATATATATACATTTAATGGTCAAAGACAAGGCCTTGGGCCTTGGGGCTCTTGGGCTCTACTTGACCAAATTCGGATCTTTTTGACCCATTCACGAAATTAAATTAATTTTTGGCGCCATTTTGGAGAGACAGACACACTGAAACTTTCTCTCAAAAATCGTTCATGCAATTCAAGATGGTTGGGACTTAGATTCAATTCGTCAGGTTCAAGAAACAATCTTGAATAGATTGTTGAATCCTCAAGACAGATCCATACCCTGGAAATTTCTGTCTTAAGACACTGCTTGGCAGGCCTCAATCTTCATTTTCGAGTTTTACAATTTCCGTAATCATACAAGTACGTTTTTCTTTGTAATTTGACTTGTGTTAATGTAATTTTACATTTGTTGTTTCATTTATATATGTGAATTTCGTTTGTGAATAACTTCTGTCATAACAGTTGGAACTCAAAACACAAAGAAAATTTTGTCCATTGCACTTTACACTTTACATCTTGCAAAGGCAAAATTAGAAAAAAGTTAAAAACAAATTTGATGTGCGATGTTAGGAAATTGAGTCTTATAATAGAAAAGAAAAACGAAGCAAACAGGAGAATGATCATACGGGAATAACATTAAGGCTGGGTAGATCTATTCGCACAAAAAGTCGCACTTTATTTGGTCAATATTGAAATAATAGCCCCTCATAACTTCTTGGATCGAAGTGTCATTACACTACAAGAAAAAGTCTGAATAGCTACGAAAAGTTTCTACGGAATCAAAATCCGTTTGGCTACGGAATATGCTACGAAATGGCTGGGTATAACAATTTTGCTACAAAAATTGCTATGAAAAATTGTATTCCGTAGTTAAATTGTGAATAGCTACGAAATGTTTCTACGGAATCAAAATTTATAGCTATTTGGCTACGGAATATTCTTGGAAATGATCGGGCATAACAAACTTGCTACAAAAATTGCTATGAAATTGTATTTCGTAGCTAAACTGTGAACGGCTACGAAAATTTTCTATAAAAACAAAGTTTGTAGCTAGTTTGATATGGAATTTGCTTCACAATCACAATTCTTAGTTATTTTGCAATGCAATATACTACAAACCAATATTTGTAGCAATTCTGCTACAAATCCTGCTTTGGAATCAATGTTCGTAGCTATTTTGCTACAGAATTTGCTAAGGATCAATGTCCGTAGTTACTTTGCTACAAAATTTGCTATAGAACTGAAATCCACATGTAATTTGCTAGAAGATTTACTACAATATCCAAATCTATAGTTATTTTTGCTACAAATAGTTGATACAACATATAAAATACATAGCTATTTTGCTACAAAATTTTCTACGAAATCGGAATACGTAGCTATATTTCCACAGAATTTTCCGATAAGAAATTTCAAGTGATTTGGCTTTCAAAGAAACATTTACACCGGTTAAAATATCACGAAACATCGACAAAACCATTTCCAACTAAGGGCAAAGTACGAAATACTGACAAGTGATTTGGCTATCCAAGAAACATTTACACCCGTTAGAACACTCTTGGAACTTATGTTGGTTCAGGAACCGAAACAAATGTAAGTGTGTGGTTCCGGTTCTTGACGTTTGGAATAGATTATAAGCGTTTATATCTAGATTCTCAAATTTTGGAACTGCTTCCATTACCCGCCAGTTCTGGTCGCAAATTTAGAGTGCCCAGAACCGACGAATAATTGGAACCTACACTGTGGTCTCAAATTCAAGGTACCTATAATCAATAGATAATTGGAACATGTCGTCAGTTCTCGTCGCCAACCAGGGTACCTGTAATCGACATATAAAATTGAAACATGTAGATACATGGAATCGACATATAAAATTGGAATAGGTAGTTACCTTGAACCAATGAGTATCAACTATTTTTAGTAATATAGTTTTTTATTAGAATTTTATAACTGTTCTAAGTGCTTTCCAAAATGTACGTACCTCAAATCGGCGAATATCAACTGTTTTGTATTATTAAAAATAAAAATACTTTTCAAATATATCACATAATCCAAAAGTCTTGTTGTATAGCAGTATCAAGACTAAACTATATGGAATCATCTAATATGGACTAAATTTTATGCAATTATCTTATATTTACTATTTACGTTAAGTGAAGAGACAAAATATTTTATTGGGAAGAGTTTCAGGTAAATGATCTATTATAATGCGCTTTTTCAAATATAAGGCAAACCGTAATTTATAATAACTCATGTGTATATTCTATATTGTAGAAAAATTGCTATTGGGATGTTGCAGTTCACGATTCAGTAAAGGCTGCTTGCGAAAGTAAGGCCAAGGAAAGATATGATCAATATATCTGCAACATGAGCTCAACAACAAGAAATTCAACCCGTAAAAAGGCCACCTCACATAGAAGAACAAGTTTGGACTGCTTGGAATGCAATATGGAGTTCTGAGGACTTCAAGAAGAAATCCGAGCAAAATAAAAGAAATAGGCGTAAAGGTGTAGTAGATGCACAACCCCTACGATCTCATAATGGTGGATCGGCTTCTCATGAACAAATCGCTATTGATTTGGTAAGTATTTTTTAACGATTAGTAGGATTTTTATACCAATTAATTTTGATTTTGATTTGACGCATGACTTTTTTAGGTATTAAAACTTTTAAGTGTAGTTTTATTTATACATCATGTGTTGAGTTTTGGTTTTTTTTTGTTGTAATATTGTAGGAGGAAAAATTGGGACAACCTCTATCAGTGTATGATTTGTTCATGTATACTTATACCAAGAACCATGATGGAAAGCCCATTCCTAAACGACAAAGTGAAACATGTTCATGTAAGTTTAATATTTTTTTTAAACTCATTTGATGATAGTAAACTTATATATCTTGTATCAATTGTATTATAATGCAACAATGACATTGTAGGAATTTTTTGCGTCTCGACGTGCGGACTTAGAACTAATAGGAGAGGAAGTTGACGAGAATGAGTTGTTTTATAGAGCTATTGGAGGACATGATCGTAAAAGAAGAATTTACAGACTTGGTTCATATGGCAAAACCTTTTTTCCAACAAATTCCTTTGAAACATCTGCTTCACCAAGTACAAATTCAGAAAAGCATCACCTCGAGATGAAAATCCAAAACCTAGAGGAGATTGTAGAACAACGTATCGACTTGAACGATGTGAGGACCATCATGGATGAAATGAGAAGCAAGAACAACGAGTGATATATTTCCTATTGGTTGTATTTCATGATTTTTAGCTAAATTTGATGTGTTAAATAATTTGGTTAATGTTTAAACAAAGTAGGATGATATTGGATGATATGGTCTTTTAATTCAGGATTTATGTAATTTGTTAATTATTTGCCTTATTATATTGTGTTTTTTGTTATACAAATATTTTCAAAACGATTTTTTAGTGATTTTCCTACGTATGTTGCAACGGAATTTAGCTCCTCACCATTTTTTCTACAAAATTCATTCGTAGTTATTTTGCTACAAACATCTTCCATAGGTATACTACTATGTAATTTGCTACGTAATTTATTCTACCACATATTTGCCGTATTTATGTTGCTACGATATTATTCCATAGTTTATTTGCTATGAAATATTCGGTACAGAACAAAGGTCGTAGCTAATTTGCAATGACAAATTTGCTACCGAATTCATTTCCGTCGTCTTTTTAACCATAGTTAGTTTGCTATGATATTATTTCGTAGTTCATTTGCTACAGAATAAGGTGGTAGCTAATCTGCTACGAGATGATAGCTACGGAATTATGACATAGTTAATTTGCTACAAAATACCAGGTACAAGAGTAGATCATAGTTAAATCGCTACAGCTTTGCTACCGAAAACTTTTGTAACTAATTTACTACGGATGTGCTACGAAGTTTGTCCATAGCTAAATAACTATGGTTCTGCTACGAAAGTAGGGCGTAGTTAATTCACTAAGGACTTAGTACGTAACTAATTTCATAGCGAATTTGCTACGGACGCCGTAGTTCAGTTTTAGCTACGAAGAAATCTGCTACAGAATCGATCCGTTACTATATCCGTAGCTATTCATCTTTAGCTACGAAATTTCGTTGTTTAGTTAGGAAATTTTTCGGTAGCTATTTCGGTTTTTTCTTGTAGTGTTATCCAAACCTTTTTGATAATATAGAAAATGGTTGTGGTCCAAAATTTTAACTCACTTTCGGATCTATATAAATCCTGTTACTTCATATCTTTCCCTTCACCCAAACCCAACGAACCTCAAATCCATTGAGTAACATAACAGAGATTTGACCCAATGGTTGGTATTATGATGAAGTTAACCTGTGTGATGGTGGCTTGCATGGTGGTGTTGGCACCGCATCTACGTAGAAGCCATCACTTGCAATGAGGTTGAGAGCAACGCGTCACCTTGCATTAATTACCTAAGGTCTTGTGGTGTACTGTCGTCTACATATTGTTATGGTGTCAAAAGAATTAACAGTGCAGCCAAAAGCATCGCTGACACAAAACTCGCTTGTGCATGCTTTAAGGATTTTTATTCTTCCGTCACCGGGATAAATACTGCCACCGCTGCTCACCTTCCCGGCAGATGTGGTATCTCAGCTTCATACTTAAGCCCCACTACTGACTGCTCCAAGTATGTCAACGCTTATGATTTATCTTTCATAAATAACACTCACCACACACACGTATAAATGATATATATATATATATATATATATATATATATATATATATATATATATATATATATATATATATATATATATATATATATATATATATATATATATATATATATATATCTATACTATACTATAAACCATATATAAATTACAACCATCTTATTGCATAAAGTCTTAAAAATGTACAAGTATCTTACTGCATAATTTTTAAGCGGGATCTATACTCAATTCAGGCATGTTTAAAAACACACAGTCACATGATTGCCGCCTGTAACTTTGATTGCCGGTCAAAAGAAAGTCAAAAGAAACCTGGATAAAGTGAGAGCTGGTTGTTTAAAATTCAAAAAAAAAAAAGTGTGAACGGGTTATTTAAAATTTGAATAGCAATCCCAATCAAAAGAAAGCCGGATAATCCGCTATACCCATTATTCTAGGCGACATTAAATACTAGAGGATTGCTTGACCAACCTTTCTCCATTTTATGGTCCTCGCCAACAACTCTAAACCCTAAAGCAATCTTCGCCACCACCATCATCGGCCGCTAAAGCCATCCTTGCCACGGTATACCGCTAAAGCCATTATCGCCACCACTATCATCGGCCGCCACAGTTACAACCACCGTCACCGCAACCTTCTCTTCATCTTTTTCTGGAAACTACTTTCTCTCTATATCCCTCCGTTCTCTAAAAATCAGAAACCCTAACCTAATCCTCTCCTTCTATTTGTAGTTCCCGTCAATTTCGTTTTGATTCGGGTTTATAGATTGGTGTGCGTGTGTGTAATCTGATCCCACAAGAGAGAGAAGGGTAAAGGAGTGTCGATTAGGGTTTCCTATGGCTGCATCTTCTTCAGATCGAGGAAGGGGTGGTGGAAACAGACGCGTTTCTTGCTATAAAGAGGCAATCGACGGCGGTAGCAAGCCGCCGGAGCTGTTACCGGTGGCGGTGGCATTAGTGTGTACGTGACTTCGCTTTATTGATAACGAGAAAGGGACGGATCGAGCAAGGAAGGGAAAGAGATAGAGATTCAGGGTCGTAAAGAGGATCGGAGTGAAGTGGACAGCAGCTCCTAGCTGCTGTCGGTTCGTTATCATGCAGAAACCGCCGGAGGCGGCGGTGGAGACGACTGGAACAAACGTCGGTGGTCGGAGGTGGTCGAGGGTGATGCTATTAGTCCGACTCCTCCGTCTACGGTTACCACCCACCGTTCCACAGTCAGTGCAATATGCCCCGTCGCACATCACCGATCTCACCTTCACCACCATGGTTTCACCTTCTCTTCTTATTTAATTTTTTTTTGTCTGTTTGTGTATTTGTGTGCTACTGCTTATGTCTATCTGTGCATTTTTGACTGTTTATGTGCATTAGTGGACTATAAGTGTATGTGTGGGTATGTGTATATGTGACTGTGTGTACATTAATGACTACATGTGTATGCCTGACGTTAGTTTGATTTTAATATGTAGAAAACAAAGGATATAGAGAGGAAATGGCGATTGCTATGAAATGGATAGTTGAATGAATAATTTTGGATCCTGGGTGGGTAACATGGTGAGAGAAAGTGGGAACCGAGTATGGGATTTAAGCTCTCTATACCAATTACCGAAGATGTAAGTTTTCTTGTACAAAATACTTTCCTTTAGTTCTAATATTAATCATATTTTTGTGCAGAATCCGAATATGGAAACTTTGGCTACCTAAATCGGAACAGTTTGAGCTTTTGTTATTCGAATTTCAATTGTTTGAAAGGTAAAATTTCCTGATTTGTCTTTTAATATTTGTTTTAAAATGTTCTAATTTGTGTTCTGATTTAGATATTCAAGATGTGCTCACCAAGGTCCAACACTGCACAGGTTCTCTTGCCAAGGTCGATTTTTCTTTTCTAATTCTTCATCCGTTATGTTGTGTTGCTTTTACATACATATCATTTTTGATAACTTTGGTTAGTTTCTTTTTTTTTCCTGGTCAATTTATTTATATAGTTAACTTTTTTATTTACTTTAGATGATTATCGAGTTTAGAACTTGGTCAAAAGTTTTTATATACACCTTATCTTATATGCTTTTTCACTGTAGTCACATTTATCTTATGTAACTCAAGAATGAATTCCATCTTAAAGGTAAAGCTTATACAGTTTTGGGTAAATTACATTTTCATCAATGCTCTGTTTTTTCTCATATTTAACCTTTTTCTTGCCTGTAAGTTGTTTTTTCATGCTTCAAGTCCCTGGTGTGGACACTACTTAGGTAAATGTTAAATGCATGTAAATTAACCATTTTGTCCCCTTGAGATTTCTGTGAATTTGATTGGCCACTTCCACCACATTTCATATTATTGATTTTCCAGACCGAAGTTACATGTAATTTTAATCAAGGACATTACCTGGATAATTCTAATTTTTTTTTTTGAACTAATGTATTTTCAATAAGTTCCAACGGTTTGGGTTTCAAATATTTCTAAAAAGCTTAAACACAATATACAACCACAAACAAGCAACATACTTCTATATTTTTTCTAAATCAAAAATAGAAACGTACAATGATTTTTAATCTAAAACAACCAAAGGTCTTTCTGAGTCTCTTTATCTCTCTCTCTAGAACTGTGACACCCACCTACATAGCAGATCTTGGTGTATTTGTTTGTGTTTGTCTTTTATTTTGTGTGATTGAATGACTGTACTGGTGTGTATTATATGATATTGATGGATTAACTCACTTTATTATGTCTTTTGTGCTATGTTTAAAGTCCCTAGATCAGTGGAGTATTTGTGTGTCTTGCTGTTGTATGCATTTTTATCGGTCTGTGTGCATCTATTGTAAAAACAAATTAGTAGCATTAGGTGATGTGGCGTTGGACATATTAGATTTGAAGGTACTTTTGAAAATGGGATGCAGGGCATATATTCTTGGTTTATAGTTTTTTGTTAAAAAGAAAGGTTTTACTAAACAAAAGGTCGTTTATTTTTTACAGGAGGTGAAAAAAGTCTGAAAAGCTGAAGTATGGAGGGGACATGCTTTCAGATTCAAATGGTATCAAAATGTTATATATATAGTCTTTTTAAATAATTTGGTATATTGTTAGTTTTGATATGAAAACAGAGGAGGCATCCATCTGCATCCATCTAAATTAGAAGCTTATAATTTCTCCTACAAACATGACTGCACAGTGGTTGGACGAATCAGTATGCCTTGGATGAAACAGTAACATACATTTTTTTCTACTCTCTATTAGTTTCTGATTAAAAATGGAACTGTCGGTGACAAAACTCAAAAATGAAAATATGTTGCCATTTATTGATTCTTACAGTAAAATATATTTGTTGTTACAGAAAATTTCCACTTTTGTATGAGCCCAGCAAAACGTGAGTAACATATGATCGTATCCTCAAGTCCGTATTTCGTCCCGTGGACGTGCGTCGCACGTGATTGCGTCACGTCGAAGGAAGACGTTTGACGTTATTGCCCTTATGAGAATGATTGGATGAGAAGAGTCCTCGCGGTTCCTACCGGATTTTGGGTTCCTACCGGATCCTAACCCTATATATATATATATATATATATATATATATGTGTGTGTGTGTGTGTGTGTGTGTGTGTGTGTGTATACTGAAGAAATATGCGTTATCTAGTTATACACTCAAAATATGATACCATAGTGTGGGGGGAGCTGAGGCAGATCTATAGAAGACCTGTAAGAAAGGGGTCTGGATAACACGGGGTGGTAGATATGTCTATTGGGATATCTGAATATCCATGATATCATGGGAAATAAGAACATAAGAAGGAAACTATTATTCTAAGAACAAAGATCTAAGAACATGAAGAACAAGAGAGATAGATCAAGAAGAACAAGAGAGATAGATAATATTTATTGTATTGAAGAGAGAACTCAATACTTTGGTGTCTTACAAATGAAAGAGGAGCCTCCTTTTATAGTTGAAGGAAAGGCCTAACTTTCAATAACAACCACACCTTTTTGGAAATAAAATAATACAACTTGTCATGACTAGTTAATCTAATGACATACATATGACATCAGCGGTGACAAGATACAAAATAAACTATAATTAAACATTATTAAACAAGGCGTTTATTGGAACTGTCGTCTTTACTTCCAGCGGGAATCTTCATGGGAAGGGTCATCTTCATATGGATCAAATGGTGAGCTTGGGTCGTCATATCCGTCATCATATCCGTCTGACCATGGGTCAATATGCGCAGTGTCATCTTCTGATTGGTCGTTTGGATCGTCGATGTACATGTAATCAGATCCAGGAGATCCTTCTGCCATTTGTTCTTCGGAAGAATCATATTTTCTTGGCAGATTGTTTCTCACCCAAACATCAAAAGCTCTTATCCATTGTAACGAGTCTGGGTTTTTAAAGGACCATGCCACTTCTTTATTCGTGATAAAAGATGGAATTGTAGCAGGATCAACTTGGTTAGCATGAGCTAGAGAACTCCGCATTCTCGTATACAATTCTGGGTTTGTTGTGAAACAAAAATCATTAGCTGGATTGATATTACACCATTCATGGATAAAGGATATTGGAGAGTGGTACGCAATTGGTTGAGGCTGGCCCACTGTAGCGGCTGTGAGGTAGGTTATGGGTCGTCTGAACATGATCACAACATAAGTTTTATTACCAGGACTCAGTAATCTTGACCATTGATGAGCAGGGAGGAACCATTGAAGAAGAGTAAACAGGTTTTTCGTTGGTGCATCATATTTGTTGAACTCACAGTGGAAGATATAGGAAAGAAGTTTGACAGCGTTGAAAGATATGGCAATGGTAAACTTCTCGAAGAGGTACCAAAAGAAAACCAGAGCTTCCTTTGGGAGTCGGAAAAGGTCATGAATATGGAAAACGTTTAGGAAAGGGTAAGTGGGATGGATTCTGAGACCTTTCATAAAGAGACCATGCCGACGAAGGAGTACGACAAGGAAGGTTACGTAGTTGATTGATGATCGTTCTGCGAGAGTAAAATCTGCAATTGACTCGATGATATCTTCTGGTAATTGAGGTAATGGGACTGGGTTTTGGGTAGGAGGTTCATGAGTGTTGGAGGAAGAGGACCCTTGATCAGAAACGTTGGAAATTGGAAGAACCATTCTGATAATGTGGGATGTGGCTTTGGATGGTGACGGGTTTGTGTATTTATACCCTTTTGGTCTAGAAAGGAAATCTGCAAGCAGATTATCTGTCCCCTTAATGTGTTTGACTGTGAATTTCCATTGGGAAAACCAATTTGCCCATCTTAAAAGTTGACCCTCAGGAAGCATCTTTTGTTTGAATTGGAGCATGCGAGGGAATGATGACATGTCCATTTCAATTTGAAATTCGTACCCGATTAGATGGAATTGGAATTTTTGTATTCCTCTTTTAACTGCCAGTATTTCTTTAAACGTGGAATGGTAGTGTTGTTCAGATGGTTTAAACGTGCCACTTTTGTATCCACAAATGGATATGCCACCTTTCGCATCTTCGACCAGTAACACAGCTGCCCAATAGCCATCACTCGCATCAGTATGTAAGATTCTTTTGTCAGTGACAGAAGGAATCTTTAAAGGAGGCATCACATCGAATAGCTTTTTAATATTCCTGACAGCTTCAGTTTGTCTTACTGTCCAAGTGCGCGTATTTTTTTTTAACATGGGGAACAGCCAAACAGTTTGAGTTGACAACTTAGGCAAAAAGTCCGCCATGTAATTAACGATACCAAGAAATTGCTGGATTTCTTTTTGCGAATGAAGTTCGTCTGGAAATTTATGAAGTTCTTGGGAGATATGGGGCTGTGGCTGGTACTCATCGTCTTTTATCTTCATGCCAAGGAAATCAATAAAAGTAACTCCAATTTCCATTTTCTTCTCGGAAAGCATAATCCCATATTGTTTGACCAATGAATGAAATTTCGAAAGCAATTGCAGGTGAGATTTTTCATCGGGGGAAAAAAGGAGAATATCATCGATATAAACCAAAGTATTAGCAAGAATAGGCTCGAAAATTCGAATCATTGCTTTTTGGAAGACAGACGGAGCATTTTTCAAACCAAACAGCATGACCTTCGATTGGTAATGTTGATTAGGGATGCAAAAAGCTGTTTTTGGCCTGTCATCAGGAGTGATTCCTAATTGCCAAAATCCTGATTTGATCTAGGAGCTTTCTTGGTGAAAGATGGCCTAGTTCGGGTAGAAGAGGATTCATCAGCATCCGTATCATCTGGATTTTCTACATGCATTTCTGAATTTTCTGTCATGAAAAGATGCTCAAATTCTTCATTAGGTTCAGGATCTTCATTATCAATAACTTCGTCATCAGAATGAGATGTTGGGTCAAGAATGGGAGCAACAAGCGGGGGAACCTGGGGGCTAGTAGGTAGAGTAAGGTTCGAAAGAAAAAGGGCCATGGGGTTGATAGGAACAATAGGAAAAATGGCAGGCGCTTTGGAAGAGGCTACAACATGAGTATCTGAGGATGATGATCCATGGTAAGATTGTTCATGTTTAGTAAAAGATGGTTTTGGTGCAGATTCCCTGGGTGCTTTTCTCATTTTTCTGAATTTATCTTGTTCATCTGACCATAAAGACAGAGAAGGAGAAGTCGTTTGAGAAAGAGTTAGTGGTAGAGGTTGTGGTTCAAAAGAACTTCGGAGAAAAGGTGTTGATGATAACCGCCAGGGATCATCAACAAAGGTTGACAGTCTCTTCTGTTTATGCTGGCGTTCTAAGTCAATGAGTTGTGACTTAAGAGACTTCATTTCTGCTTGTTTCTGAAGAAGAGAATTTGGAATTTGTGGTGAGGTTGAAGTTTTTGCAATTTGAAGAAGGTCAGTATGAAGATGTTGTAATTTAACACGGACTTCAGTAATCAAGTCTTCGAGTGTATTGACCTTTGAGAAAATAACCTCTTGTGTTTTTGAAAATTTGTGTTGTTGAGAAAGGATCTGAGTGAGAACCTTGTTTTGAGCAACAACATTTTCACTTTGCCAATTCAAAGTAGCTTTTGCAGTGCTGACAGAGACAGCAACTCCTGTGGACGTGATCGTCGTAGGATTCTTGATTTTCCATTCATGCTTAGTACGTTGTTGGGGATTTTCGAATGAACTTAGAGGAGGAAATTCAACACTATAGGCTTGGGATGTAGAAGTGGAAGCATCAGTGGAGATAACGTTACAACTTGCAGGAGGAGGCTGTGTGGTTGGAGATGGGAGAAGACGGTCTTTGTGGATGATGGATAAAGCTGTTTGGTTGTATGGGAAAAGTCTTGTGGGTTGTATAGTTTTGCAAGGATGGGATCAGGTTTGGGAGGTGACTTCTTGTATAGAACATAGTAATCAAATTTTCCTGATGGTTCACCAAGTAGTCTAACTGAAGTGTCACCTGATTTGTAGCGTTGCTTCAGTTTCTTTTGGGATTTGGCTTGCTTTATCGGTTCATCATTATAATGATGAACCACTGAGTATAGTCATCATTATAATGATGAACATAGTAGTCAAATTTTCCTGATGGTTCACCAAATATAATGATGAACCGATAAAGCAAGCCAAATCGCAAAAGACACTGAAGCAACGCTACGAATCAGGTGACACTTCAGTTGGACTACTTGGTGAACCATCAGGAAAATTTGACTACTATGTTCTATACAAGAAGTCACCTCCCAAACCTGATCCCCATCCTTGCAAAACTATACAACCCACAAGACTTTCCCCATACAACCAAACAGTTTTATCCATCATCCACAAAGACCGTCTTCTCCCATCTCCAACCACACAGCCTCCTCCTGCAAGTTGTAACGTTATCTCCACTGATGCTTCCACTTCTGCATCCCAAGCCTACAATGTTGAATTTCCTCCTCTAAGTTCATTCGAAAATCCCCAACAACGTACTAAGCATGAATGGAAAATCAAGAATCCTGCAACGATCACGTCCACAGGAGTTGCTGCCTCTGTCAGCACTACAGAAGCTACTTTGAATTGGCAAAGTGAAAATGTTGTTGCTCAAAACAAGGTTCTCACGCAGATCCTATCTCAACAACACAAATTTTCAAAAACACAAGAGGTTATTTTCTCAAAGGTCAATACACTCAAAGACTTGATTACTGAAGTCCGTGTTAAATTACAACATCTGCATACTGACCTTCTTCAAATTGCAAAAACTTCAACCTCACCACAAATTCCAAATTCTCTTCTTCAGAAAGAAGCAGAAATGAAGTCTCTTAAGTCACAACTCATTGACTTAGAACGCCAGCATAAACAGAAGAGACTGTCAACCTTTGTTGATGATCCTTGGCGGTTATCATCAACACCTTTTGTACGAAGTTCTTTTGAACCACAACCTCTACCGCTAACTCTTTCTCAAACGACTTCTCCTTCTCTGTCTTTATGGTCAGATGAACTGTAACATCCCAAAATTTTTGAGTAAATTTAAAAATTTTTAAACGAAAACTTCAATATAAGAAAAGCCACTTAATTAATTTTCATAAAATTCCATAACTTATAAGTTTAATGAAAACACCCCAGGATTAACAGAAGTTAACGAAATCACAATATAGCGGAATATTAATTCAAAAACAGTCCTCCAATGAAGCAGCACAGTGTATACACGTCACGCCTTGCCATCCATTGTACCTGATGTACCTGAAACAGTAGTTTATATAGGGAAAGGGTAAGCACGGAGCTTAGTGAGTTCCTCAAAATATCATACGATCCATCACATAACATACAACACACAATAACCATTCATATGTCTGTGAGACTCGTGGGCTATCCCTGTTCCGCCTAAAGACTCACGGGCAGTTCCCGTTTTGTCTTATCGCTCGCAGGCTTTTCCCGTTCCGTCTAATGACTCGCAGGCTATTCCCGTTCCGCCTATTGGCTCGCGGGCTATCCCGTTCCGTCCACAAACAATCATTATCATAGCAATAATTCATACAATTATCATAACAGGTAAGATCACCTTAGTCTAACATATCTTCCTTCCTACGCATGCAATATCACCTATAGTATAGTGAGAAGACTCACCTGATTGTAGTTGACTATATCGTTTATCTTTCTCGCCTTTGTATTTCCTTTCAACTTTAACTGTTAACATAATAAGAAATCTATCATTTCTTAATCCTTAACTATATTAAAGTCGCATCATAAAACCCTTCAATAATTCCAACATGATACTCCATGATTTATCAAGTAAAGAACGGTCAGGTAGAAGATTAGATGGGGTGGCAGGATCCTTTCAGCATTTTAGCCTTTCGGAAAATCCAACAACCAGATCCCAAGGAATCGGCCTAGGCACCGTCCTCGTAAGTAAATCAATCGGTATTATTTTCAGAATTACGAATTGTTATAATAACGACGTTTTTAAGGTTTTTATTTACTATTGTTGGAAATGAATATGCTATACTTATTACATATTCTACTTCTTAATACAAAAATTATTTTACAATACCTAATTAAGCTATAGAAAGGTTTGTAGTTACCTTATGACCATTCGTCGGAATCTATAACTCCTTCGTTAGGCTTTCGAGCTTCTTCCGCTCACTTGCTTACACTCTAGTGCTTAGAAACCTCTATATATTGGATTGAGATTTAGTTGGGTGGTTTATGAGATGTTTTGAGGGGTATTTATACTTGAATTCTTGAATAAAAAATGGCATGACACTTTTGACAAAAGATTTTAATAATATAACTTTGTTGAAATTAATACCTTCTAGAATCAGTCTGTTCAAGACTGGTTTAGCCGACTTTCAACCCACGAAATTCACGTTTTTATTTGTTATTACAGCAATTTATCTCAATACCTTTCTAGGGATGTATTTTACGTATTTATATGATTTTTCTATGATTTATTATGAATTTTTGAAAACAGACTATCTAATCTGTCAATTCCGAACTAATCAGTAAAGATTGCATTTTTTACCATAGATAATTTCATTTTCAAGCTTACTATTATTTTTGGTAATTATACTAGACTCAATTTGTAAACTTTGTGCATTGGTTTGAGGTCCAAACGAGTTTCCTAGAATTAATTATGATTTTTCTAAAAACGACACAAAATGCTGATTTTCATATGAAATTGTAACTAAAGTTTTTCTTAGCTTTATAATTACCAATGACCATATAATTCCTAACACTCTTATTTTAAGTATATGTTATAATCAGGATACGGGTCTTACAAGTCTCCCCCACTTATTTGGATTTCGTCCCGAAATCCGCATTCTCGAACGCCTCTATGTATTTCCCATCGAGTCCTTGTGTCCTTCAAAAATCCTCCTCGTCTTATTGCCGAAACTTTACAAGATTTAATTATCTTTCCCTTTCAACATTCACATACATCTGTAATAATTCTTAAGGTCCTATTATTCTCATTCACTCCATACTTCTTTTTTTCTAATTACTCTAGATGTACAAAAAAAACTCTAACTGTTTCTCACAGTCCCACACATCGACTTGACCGGCTACTATTTATAGTACATATTTAGTACTTTCTAATCTACCTATATACATAGTTAACCTAGTTAACTTGCAACACCTAATTTTAACACTATTTCGTATTTATATGAATTCGTCATATTTCAACACACATTTGCCTCAATTTAACATTTCTTTTAAATACTTTTTGGCTAAATAAGTCTATTTTTGTAGAATCTCTAAATTTTTGTGTTTCACCGAAATATAAAATTTACATCATCTTTTGTAAGTTTTTTTTTTTTTTTTTTTTGGAGTACTGAACACTCTTTAAACTATTTCCATTATATGGAGACATAAAATTTTGTTTTATTTCAAAAGTCTCTTTATTATCTCGTTCTCACCAGAGTCAAGCAGGGAATTTTGAAAAAATGTCACTTAGGGTAGTGAAAAGTCGCATCTACTGTAGTTAGTTTGAATTTCGATAATTAAAACGTGAGGTGTCCTTTCAGTTCCGTGTGTCCTTTCGGTTCCAGCTGCAAGATACTATATATACAAGTATGTAGTATCATTCATTTTCAGTCTCATCCTCTCTTATCACTAGTTTGTTCGTAAACGAACTCATATTTAAAGTCGAGTCATGGAAAACAGATCTTCAATGGGCGATTTGTCGAACCCTGGACCTGGTTTTCCGCAAGGAGAGGGTACTTCAAACCAAGAATTCTTAATAGAGTTCGGTGACTCTAACATTCTAGACATCTATAATCCATACTTCGATTACCTTTCTAATGTTTTGTTTTATTTTGAATTATGGTACAGTCTTCCAGATATACTACCAATAGAGCATCTCCATGATGAGTCGGAAATTTTTCCCGAGTTGAACATTAACTCAGATGATCCGGTGCATGCATCTGACTTTGCACTTGATCAGACTCCATGCCTTCTACCAGGTTAAATTCTTTTGAATGATCCATTTATAAGTATTCTATTTTGTTTTATCATTTGACATGTGTTATTTGTAGACCCATTTGTGGATGGTCTAACTAAGTACAATCCATTCATGGACGTGCACCCAACAAGCAGTGAGTTTGTCCCCATGAATCAAGAATTCATGGCTGGTATTCAGGATGAGAATCAATTACAGAGGACTCATAACATAAATATTAAATTGAATCCCGAGTTTGGGGTTGGTTTTCAATATCAAGATCATCTTCGGTTGATTCAAAGGAATCTAGAAGGATTTCAGAATCCTGAGATTTTAGTTGAAAACCAACAATTATTACCGATAGAGGCCACTAATTTTGATGAATCAATGTCCATCTTTGGGTCAAAAAATCAGGATCATGTTCAAATGATCCAGAATGATAACAATACAATTGGATTTGAACCTTCTAGTTCATAAAACATAGCAGGTGGCAGTGGAAGAGGTTTCAGACATTTATTAAGTAGGGAAATAATAGCTGAACACTTTAACGAACCAATTGAGAAAGCTGCGAAGGAACTCAACATTGGAACGACACAATTAAAAAAAACGCTGTAGAGAATTAGGTATCAGTCATTGGCCCCAACGACAACTTACGAGTTTGCAAACCCTTATTGATCGTGCTGAGGTAAAGAACTACATTTTTTTTAATTCCTTTATATCATAAGGTTGAAATTACTAAAGTTATTTGTGCCACAGGAATTTGGTAATGAATTTATTGAGGCAACAGAATTATCGAGAGATTTAATACCCAACCTAAAAAAAGAAAAAGAAGCGATAATTGAAGGGTCACAATCGGGTCTAACAGACGGCACAAAGAAGCTAACACAAGCTGCTCATAAGTTTGTATTTAGGAAAAGAAAAATTCAGGAAAAGGGGGAAACTTCATCAAGAACTCATACATAGCAGCAATCTCTGCCATCTAATTCTGGTATGAGTAGTATTAACCATGGTTTACTCGAGTCTTCGAGTGAGGAGAATTTTTGAGGCTTTGTAGGTGACCTAGCCTGGTTTCCTCCTTCTTATAGCTACCCCCAATTGGTTCCGAATTAGAGCCCTTCCTCATCACTGCCCTACTTACACACGCCCCAAATGAGTCAATATTTAGCCCCTAATCATGGGGTTACAGGTTCCAACCCTATCGAGACCCGATACGTTGGAGCTCCTCCTCCAATAACTGAAAGCATACCACTTCCAAATCCTCGAGAAGGTACAAGTCAACCTAATGATGACAAAGATTGGAGTGTAGAAGATCTTTTCTCGCTTCTTTCTGATTCTCCGGTTTAGGTTAGTAGTTCTGTAAACTTTTCTTAATGTATTAATATAAAGTTGTAGTAATGAATTAAATATATTGACGTGTTACTATAATTTTAATAATTTCATCGATTCAATATAATATTCATGTTGTTCCCTTAATTTCGTATTCCTCCCCCACTTGGACTAAAGTCCAAGTCTGTTTATTCGATTTATAATTTTTTTACGAGCCCTTACTCTCGAACAAAAACCAAGCCCACTCTGCTCAGCCAACAACTTGCATCAGGGGCAAACACCATCTCAATAAACATGTTTCGATAATGTAAAGACGTTTACATCAACCACCATATGTTACTCATCCGCTTGCGACCCTAGTCAACACCTCTATCGTCAGTTACCTCAATCACGAGCGAGTGATCCAGACTCTCAACCCACATGACCTGATCAATCACTCAAGCAAGATCAATACAAGGGTAGGTAGCCCCACTATTACACAGCACTAGGCATGTACAGAGTCGACTCAAAAATACCCGCTATCATCTCAGGCGCCACTTGCACCTCTTTGACCATGAGTTGGAAAACTCACCCTTGCATCCTCTAGTCCGTGTCTGACTTGTGCGCCCATTAGTTGCATGAAAAATAGCTACCACAATAGCATTTTGGCATTCTCCCTTTCAACAGTCTTTAAGCTCAGTAATCAACTTAAGCATGATCGGTCCAACCAAACTGGTATGATCACATCTTAATTGTTCCTACTGAACCTCACAATCAACATTCACCAATCGAATGAATAAAGGTTTACCACATTACACTAGCATTTAAGTCAATTATGCTAGACACTCACATACTCAGCTCCTTGGATCCTTCGTAACGAACTCCCGACTCGAACGCGGATCCTGTGCTTTCGATAGTAGGAGCTCTACTACTACCTTCCACACCTATCCATGTCCGTTCCAAGACCCGTCTCGAAATATCCAATTCGCTTCTCACCGATAATTTTAACACATATGCCTTTACAAGGCATATGTCAACCCATCTAGGAATACTTGGAATCCCACCCCTACCCTGCTATTCTAACTAAGACGGAACTTCCTCCAGTGATGACAGGTTGTTTCGCGAACGTAGTTGTATACAATATCGAACTAAACAGTCTTTCAAATAAGAGAATCTTCCCTAAGGCAACAAACAAACAAGGAACATGCAATAAGGTCAACTCACACATTCTATGACTATTCAGTCCATATTGTATACAACTTAGTGGAAATCTCTAAGCAACCTATCGGCACTAGCATACAGTTCTATTAGCAAATAGCAGATAATAATACAACAATGTGTGATCTCTACCAGGCATTTCAGCAAACATATACCATATGTTTTTTTTTAACATCTACAATATTAAATACTTAACCCTTTTCTCATACTGGCGTTGGCTGGCGGTACACACTGTGTCTTCAGTTCACCCTTCATAAAACATCTTTCTTTCGTAAAAATGTTTTAAGAAAACTCTTAAGCCTCAACTTGAGTCCAGAACTCACTAAGTGAGCCTGATTCTCCCAAGCTGTGCTCTGATACCAACTTGTAACATCCCAAAATTTTTGAGTAAATTTAAAAATTTTTAAACGAAAACTTCAATATAAGAAAAGCCACTTAATTAATTTTCATAAAATTCCATAACTTATAAGTTTAATAAAAACACCCCAAGATTAACAGAAGTTAACGAAATCACAATATAGCGGAATATTAATTCAAAAACAGTCCTCCAATGAAGCAGCACAGTGTATACACGTCACGCCTTGGCATCCATTGTACCTGATGTACCTGAAACAGTAGTTTATATAGGGAAAGGGTAAGCACGGAGCTTAGTGAGTTCCTCAATATACCATACGATCCATCACATAACATACAACACACAATAACCATTCATATGTCTGTGAGACTCGCGGGCTATCCCTGTTCCGCCTGAAGACTCACGGCAGTTCCCGTTCTGTCTTATCGCTCGCAGGATTTTCCCGTTCCGTCTAATGACTCGCAGGCTATTCCCGTTCCGCCTATTGGCTCGCGGGCTATCCCGTTCCGTCCACAAACAATCATTATCATAGCAATAATTCATACATTTATCATAACAGGTAAGATCACCTTAGTCTAACATATCTTCCTTCCTACGCATGCAATATCACCTATAGTATAGTGAGAAGACTCACCTGATTGTAGTTGACTATATCGTTTATCTTTCTCGCCTTTGTATTTCCTTTCAACTTTAACTGTTAACATAATAAGAAATCTATCATTTCTTAATCCTTAACTATATTATAGTCGCATCATAAAACCCTTCAATAATTCCAACATGATACTCCATGATTTATCAAGTAAAGAACGGCCAGGTAGAAGATTAGATGGGGTGGCAGGATCCTTTCAGCATTTTAGCCTTTTGGAAAATCCAACAACCAGATCCCAAGTAATCGGCCTAGGCACCGTCCTCGTAAGTAAATCAATCGGTATTATTTTCAGAATTACGAATTGTTATAATAACGACGTTTTTAAGGTTTTTATTTACTATTGTTGGAAATGAATATGTTATACTTATTACATATTCTACTTCTTAATACAAAAATTATTTTACAATACCTAATTAAGCTATAGAAAGGTTTGTAGTTACCTTATGACCATTCGTCGGAATCTATAACTCCTTCGTTAGGCTTTCGAGCTTCTTCCGCTCACTTGCTTACACTCTAGTGCTTAGAAACCTCTATATATTGGATTGAGATTTAGTTGTGTGGTTTATGAGATGTTTTGAGGGGTATTTATACTTGAATTCTTGAATAAAAAATGGCATGACACTTTTGACAAAAGATTTTAATAATATAACTTTGTTGAAATTAATACCTTCTAGAATCAGTCTGTTCAAGACTGGTTTAGCCGACTTTAAACCCACGAAATTCACGTTTTTATTTGTTATTACAGCAATTTATCTCAATACCTTTCCAGTGATGTATTTTACGTATTTATATGATTTTTCTATGATTTATTATGAATTTTTGAAAACAGACTATCTAATCTGTCAATTCCGAACTAATCAGTAAAGATTGCATTTTTTACCATAGATAATTTCATTTTCAAGCTTACTATTATTTTTGGTAATTATACTAGACTCAATTTGTAAACTTTGTGCATTGGTTTGAGGTCCAAACGAGTTTCCTAGAATTAATTATGATTTTTCTAAAAACGACACAAAATGCTGATTTTCATATGAAATTGTAACTAAAGTTTTTCTTAGCTTTATAATTACCAATGACCATATAATTCCTAACACTCTTATTTTAAGTATATGTTATAATCAGGATACGGGTCTTACATGAACAAGATAAATTCAGAAAAATGAGAAAAACACCCAGGGAATCTGCACCAAAACCATCTTTTACTAAACCTGAACAATCTTACCATGGATCATCATCCTCAGATACTCATGTTGTAGCCTCTTCCAAAGCGCCTGCCATTTTTCCTATTGTTCCTATCAACCCCATGGCCATTTTTCTTTCGAACCTTACTCTACCTACTAGCCCCCAGGTTCCCCCGCTTGTTGCTCCCATTCTTGACCCAACATCTCATTTTGATGACGAAGTTATTGATAATGAAGATCCTGAACCTAATGAAGAATTTGAGCATCTTTTCATGACAGAAAATTCAGAAATGCATGTAGAAGATCCAGATGATACGGATGCTGATGAATCCTCTTCTACCCGAACTAGGCCATCTTTCACCAAGAAAGCTCCTAGATCTGATACTAAAATGCAGTTCACCTTTGACAATATCCCTCCCACCAGATGGCATGAACGATGTATTGAAATGCAAACATGGTGTACAGCTGAGCTTCAATACTATTCAATGGATATGGTCATTAAAAGATTCCTTGCTAGAATCCAAGGTTGATTACGAGATTGGTACCTTAGCCTTGGTAAATACAGACAATTGACTTTAAAGAAAAGTCAATCTCCTGAAGATTTTATAAGTATCATCCATAATGAATTCATTGGGAGCCCTTTTGAGCACACTATCCAAGCAAGGGAAGAATTCATAAAAATGAAATGCTGTTCTTTTCAAAAGAAGGATCTTGAAAAACATTACGATCGGATGTCGCAACGTTTCTATTGCCTCCAAGGAATAGATGATGTTAACCTTAAAGGAGTTTTCCTAAACTCTTTTCCCGAATCTCTCTCAAGCGAAGCTCAAAAGTATTTGGAGTTCAAAAATGTCACAGTGGCACAAACCTCCCTTGGTGAACTATATCAGTTAATCCTAAATGCCATGTGAAAACTTTGCAACCAACAAAAATTCTTGGCTGAGTATGCAAAGGCTGGAAAAAATCTTGGATCGGCATGTGATGATAGGCACCTACGAATCAAATGCAAAGATAAATCATCCTGTGACTGCTCTTTTACAAAAAAGAAGTCCCATTTCAAAAAATTCTCGAATTTTGAAGCCTCTAATCCAAAGACCAGGTTTTCTCGAAATACTTCCCAAAATCAAAATAAATGGAAGTATATTAAGAAAAAGCCATTTCGAGGCTGCACCTCTGGCAGATGTTTTATCTGCCACAAGCAAGGTCATTTTGCAAGAAACTGCCTAGACAAAAAACGATCTCAGGCACTGATCCAAGTTCTCAACCAAATAGAACCAGTTGACATTTCAGATCTGGAGTCTCTTTACTCCCTGGACGATGAACCAAATGATGACTCAATTTGCTCCTTTGCTTATCCTGACTACTCATCAGACGAAGATGAAGAACCCAGCTCGCCAATATTCCATTCTTTCATGATAAGCCCACTTCTTCCTGCCCAACCAAATCCAAGTGTCAAAATTACCCAAAATCCCAAACCGATTCCTCATGTCCTCCCTGTCCGGATAAAACAACAAGTACCTGTCCCCATAGCCAAAGTTCACATTTTGACAAGTACCTATGCGAAACCAACACCTGTTATCGCTTTCTACGATACTGGTTCTGCTGTGTCAATTCTTGACCCCAAGTTTTTGCCAGATAGTTACTGGAAACCCCATTATCAACAGTTTCTGGCTGCCAATGGCGAAACTTTTGAAATCACTAAAATTAGTGTCCCTATACACGTTAGGTTTTTTCCGAAATGTGTTATACGACATCAGTTTTTAGGGTCAACCCTTCCTGCAAAGGATCTTCTTGTTGGTTTTGATCTCTTACTCAAGCTACCAAACATGACATTTTGGGTTACGGGTGTTCGTTACAAAAGGTTTTTTACTCCATGGAGTTCTATCCCGCAAATTTGCATGGCCACACCCTTGTCCTTGGAAACCCTGAAACAGCAAATCATACAGTCATCATGTGCCTTGTCCCACACAGATTTCCTCGCTAAACACTCGTCCCCTCTTTGGTTAAACCCCTCTTTCTTTGTTTCCTTGCCATTCAAACAAAATGAAGATGTGAATCCTACAAAAGCTAGCCACCCTGGAATGAATCCTGACCATTATGAACTAGCTATTCAAGAATGCACTAAGTTAATCAATCAAGGTATCATTGAGCAAACTACTTCTCCATGGGCATGCGAAGCTTTTTATGTGAACAAACGCAATAAACAAGCACGTGGAAAACTAAGATTGGTTATTAATTATCAACCTTTAAACCATTTTTTGGCTGATGATAAATTTCCACTTCCACAAAAGAAGACTTTGTTCCAATTTTTAGCTGATGCTAAAATTATGTCCAAGTTTGATCTCAAATCAGGATTTTGGCAATTAGGAATCACTCCTGATGACAGGCCAAAAACAGCTTTTTGCATCCCTAGTCAACATTACCGATGGAAGGTCATGCTGTTTGGTTTGAAAAATACTCCGTCTGTCTTCCAAAAAGCAATAATTCGAATTTTCGAGCCTATTCTTGCTAATACTTTGGTTTATATCGATGATATTCTCCTTTTTTTCCCCCGATGAAAAATCTCACCTGGAATTGCTTTCGAAATTTCATTCATTGGTCAAACAATATGGGATTATGCTTTCCGAGAAGAAAATGGAAATTGGAGTTACTTCTATTGATTTCTTTGGCATGAAGATAAAAGACGGTGAGTACCAGCCACAGCCCCATATCTCCCAAGAACTTCATAAATTTCAAGACGAACTTCATTCGCAAAAAGAAATCCAGCAATTTCTTGGTATCATTAATTACATGGCGGACTTTTTGCCTAAGTTGTCAACTCAAACGGTTTGGCTGTTCCCCATGTTAAAAAAGAATCCGCGCACTTGGATAGTAAGACAAACTGAAGCTGTCAGGAATATTAAAAAGCTAGTCGATGTGATGCCTCCTTTAAAGATTCCTTCTGTCACTGACAAAAGAATCTTACAAACTGATGTGAGTGATGACTATTGGGCAGCTGTGTTACTGGTCGAAGATGCGAAAGGTGGCAGATCCATTTGTGGATACAAAAGTGGCACGTTTAAACCATCTGAACAACACTACCATTCCACGTTTAAAGAAATACTGGCAGTTAAAAGAGGAATAGAAAAATTCCAATTCCATCTAATCGGGTACGAATTTCAAATTGAAATGGACATGTCATCATTCCCTCACATGCTCCAATTCAAACAAAAGATGCTTCCTGAGGCTCAACTTTTAAGATGGGCAAATTGGTTTTCCCAATGGAAATTTACAGTCAAACACTTTAAGGGGACAGATAATCTGCTTGCAGATTTCCTTTCTAGACCAAAAGGGTATAGATACACAGACCCGTCACCATCCAAAGCCACATCCCACATTATCAGAATGGTTCTTCCAATTTCCAACGTTTCTGATCAAGGGTCCTCTTCCTCCAACACTCACGAACCTCCTACCCAAAACCCAGTCCCATTACCTCAATTACCAAAAGATATCATCGAGTCAATTGCAGATTATACTCTCGCAGAACGATCATCAATCAACTACGTAACCTTCCTTGTCGTACTCCTTCGTCGTCATGGTCTCTTTATGAAAGGTCTCAGAATCCATCCCACTTACCCTTTCCTAAACGTTTTCCATATTCATGACCTTTTCCGACTCCCAAAGGAAGCTCTGGTTTTCTTTTGGTACCTCTTCGAGAAGTTTACCATTGCCATATCTTTCAACGCTGTCAAACTTCTTTCCTATATCTTCCACTGTGAGTTCAACAAATGTGATGCACCAACGAAAAACCTGTTTACTCTTCTTCAATGGTTCCTCCCTGCTCATCAATGGTCAAGATTACTGAGTCCTGGTAATAAAACATATGTTGTGATCATGTTCAGACGACCCATAACCTACCTCACAGCTGCTACAGTCGGTCAGCCTCAACCAATTGCGTACCACTCTCCAATATCCTTTATCCATGAATGGTGTAATGTCAATCCAGCTAATGATTTTTGTTTCACAACAAATGGCAGAAGGATCTCCTGGATCTGATTACATGTACATCGACGATCCAAACGACCAATCAGAAGATGACACTGCGCATATTGACCCATGGTCAGACGGATATGATGACGGATATGACGACCCAAGCTCACCATTTGATCCATATGAAGATGACCCTTCCCATGAAGATTCCCGCTGGAAGTAAAGACGACAGTTCCAATAAACGCCTTGTTTAATAATGTTTAATTATAGTTTATTTTGTATCTTGTCACCGCTGATGTCATATGTATGTCATTAGATTAACTAGTCATGACAAGTTGTATTATTTTATTTCCAAAAAGGTGTGGTTGTTATTGAAAGTTAGGCCTTTCCTTCAACTATAAAAGGAGGCTCCTCTTTCATTTGTAAGACACCAAAGTATTGAGTTCTCTCTTCAATACAATAAATATTATCTATCTCTCTTGTTCTTCATGATCTATCTCTCTTGTTCTTCATGTTCTTAGATCTTTGTTCTTAGAATAATAGTTTCCTTATTATGTTCTTATTTCTCATGATATCATGGATATTAGTACAGATATCCCAATAGACATCTCTACCACCCCGTGTTATCCAGACCCCTTTCTTACAGGTCTTCTATAGATCTGCCTCAACTCCCCCCACACTATGTTCTACCATGGTAACCACATATTGTCGCGCCCTCCATTAACATCAAAGTTTATTATTTGACATACACAACCATTTCTTAGTGGCTGATTATTTCAATAAGTGACCCACACATTGATTCATGGTTTAAACATGCTCATTGAGTTTGTTTAATAAGTAAAACATAAGCCATAGATTCTTAAAATCATTTGGTATGTTACTATTCAACATAACAACAATGACGGAAATGTCATTGTAGTGTTGTTAGTTTACTAATATGTTGAATTTATACTTGTATTGTTAAAATTGTAGGGTTATATAATTTATGGAGGATGAAACGAACAAGCAACAGATAAAGGGAGACGAGATGAAAGGCGCATTCAGATGTGATCCTTTCTAGCTAGATCTGTTGTCCCTTTTATATTTCTAGCTAGATCTATTGTGCCCCTTATATTTCTAATGTATTTTCCTTCAAGTGTTTTCATCTTTGCATGAAATAAATCTACTAGATATCTTTGTCATCTTCGTTTTGTTTTTTTTCTCTTTCAAATGACCGTCAAAACCAATGAAAAAACTAAATTAAAAAGAAAACTTTGACCGACACAATGTGTCAAGCGCACAACACCCCATCAACGACGTCAAAATTTGACACGTTGCCGTTGTTGATGCGGTCAAAAATATTAAACAAAACCTTACTAGTCCACTAGCTAGCGGTAAGCAAGGGTTTAACCGTGGAGTCTGTGGTTGTCACTTTGTGTCTAAATACAACCGATCTATAGTGTCATTTTATAGACGGTGCATATTCATACACTTATCCCGAAATAGAACCTAAAACCACGAAAACCAAACCAACTAATTTATGTCAAAGCAATAGTTCACAATCAACCACACTAACCTAATCTGATCTCGAGATCAATCTCAGAAATCAGAAACAAACCAAAACAGAAATGATAGCTTAAAAAGCACGATTGTTAACCGAAAAGTAAATTGCACTAAAAATAAACCAAACTTAAATTGCATTCAAAACCAAAACCCGATCAGAGCCGAATGCTTCTGAAATCAGGAACCAATCCGATTTTATGTGATCGAAGGTACTCTACAATCCAGAATCCTCGATTGCACAAGAGTTAAACAATAAACAATAAAGCAAAATAAATGTAAAACGATCCAACTGTCGAACCCTACTGTAAAGCTACGAAATTTGAGTCAAATAAGTCTGAGTTCCACTCAAATGATCAGTCTTCGCTCCCGAAATTCGACTTGGGAGCCTCTATTAGTTGAGAAATTTGGCTCTACGCGTCGCGCCGTGTGTAGGTGGAGTACGCGTCGCGGGTCAACCTTATCCTCGTTTCTTCGCGTGTTGATTTTTGAAACTCATCCGGGTTAGATCTCATCCTCGTGTCCGCGTCGCGATCCGTCTTTCTCCGCGCCGCGTGTGTTACTTCGACTTGATCTTTAGATTTACCATCAACTTTACCAATATTACACAAAACGCCCCCCTGCATTTGCACTAAAACACAAATAAGTACCTTGGCACTAAAAGTGGGTAATGTTAGCGTCTTAGAAGAATAAACTAACTATAATAGGGCTCAATAACACCTAAAATGACTAACATTGCTAGGTGTTATCAGCATCATATTACATAATATGATCTCGGAAAATGAATGGAGAGCGATATGTACGTATAATCTGAACGAAGTTGTACCATCGTACGAGCCGATATCAATTGCTTCGCCAGAATATCTAGAAAATAGAAGTGAAATGCAAAGCAAAGAAAGGCATAATAACCTTCATGCGAATTTGGTCGAACATACATAGGCTAGAGTTCATCGACGCCTATAGGGATGGGTATATGGACCGGAAAAACCGAACTGAACTGAAAACCGACCGAAACTAAACCGAACCAGGACCGAATATATATATTTGGTTCGGTTTTCGGTTTTTAAAAAATGTCAATTTGGTTTCGTTCCAATTCGGTTAGGTCCGGTCCCCAGACCATGCTTACCTCTAACACTACTATTGATCATGAAAAACTGAACCGAACTGAAAACCGACATAACTGAATATACATATTCAGTTCGGTCTTCAGTTTTAAAAAAAATTCTAATTCGGTTTCAATCTGATTCGGTTCGATTTTTGGACGACGCTTATCCGTAGACGCCTGTGTCCGACAATGAGGAAGACGATTGGGTGTGTGCTAGTAGTTTTTTATTTTTATGTAATTTTTATTTTATTTTAATTTTAATGTAATTTTAAATTTATTAGGTTTAATTTATCTATTTTAATGAAATATTTTATTTTGAATTTGTTAGTTTTATTTTATTTTAAATTTATTTTTTAATTAAAAAAATGATAAGAAGTGAAAGTTAGTGATGAGTGATCATTTTCAATGGTGAGAGGATGAATGAGGGATCTCATTGGCTGCTAGTGTGAGCTCACACCAGACGGCTTAAGAGGCCGTAACGTGGCAACTCTAATCTTCTTTTATTAGAGAGAACTAGTTGTAAGACCCGTGTATTACACGGGTTGATTAAAAGAAAATTTTAAATAGAAAGACCTAAACATCAAGCATCGTACTAACTTAATGTAAATGACATACTTTCTTAAAAATAAAAAAAAACACACAAAATTGTGAAACCTTATTATATAGAAAAAAATATGGTTATATGATAAAATATGCAAAAAATAATAATAATAATAAAATAAACCACAATTGGTCTCTTAATAGAACAATATAAATATGTGCTCATCCCTCAAAATGTTTATTTTTCACTACACTTTAATGACGCCATAAAATATATGTATTTGCCTATCATTTGAAAGCTAATCATATGTTTCTGCAATAAAATCATGAGAATCACATTAATAAAAAGAACATAAAAATGCACTACACATTTATACATAGAATAGTTATGAATATTTATATATTTGTATAAGCTGACAATGCACAAATAGATCATGTACATGTACTATATGAATCCAATATGGAACAACAAATTATATAAATAGTTTTATAAATAATACTATCAGCGCAAATACATGCAACCTCTTCTTGAAATCTCCTCAAGCATAGTACAATATATAGAGCTTCAAATTCATCAATAGTTGAACCTAAAACCATAAAAATCCAATGATATCAGTTCCTATAATATTGGAGTCGGTCTTGGAATCTGTTGGAACGAATTTATGGTTCCAAATACCAAGTACGACAAGTTTTTTAAACTCATTAGATATTTTATATGTTGAAAAGTGCAAGAAATCTGTCAATAACACTAATACATAACTTGGTAGAGATTCAATAATATAAATGGAATTAATAATAATATCATAAATTCAAAATGATATAAAAAAATTTAATATTCCAAAAAGTAAAACCAACCATTTACTACACATTACGCATGCTCGTCCCTTATAAAAGTAACAATTTTGAATAACACACATGAACCCACGTCTCAAACATGAATCATTTAATCTATAAATAAGATTTTATAACAAATAAAATTTTATAGGAAATAATAAATTCAAATATGACCCCAAATTTACAAATCCACATTAGTAAACTTATAGTATAGAAAATCAATCCTAAAAGAGTATAATAATTGTATGGTGTGACAACAAATGGTCCACCTACAATTCTACCAAAAGTGATTGCTCCTTTGTACTGTCACAATACAAAAAACCCAACAAAATATGAGTTCAATCGTAGAGCATGATTTATAGAGCCAAGTACAACCATATCAGCCTCAAAGAATTATTTATTGCAGCCCTACAGCATAAATTACATAAAATTAGTGGTATTAAGGTGGTAATCAAGCAGATCCTATCATTCACATTCAAGCAGATCCTCTCGCCTTTTTTCCTGCTCTTACAACATGAGAATATTGCAGGAAAATTTATAGAAAAGCCTAAAAAGTGAGCCACTTAAGTTGTTAAAAGATAACCTTGTTACATGTGGATCCTGCATACCGATCTTTAACAGGAGTAAGAGAAATTTACACCAAGTGTCACGTTAACTACTAAATGTGGGATTGGTTCGAAAAGACTATTGTTCTGATAAAAGTTGTAGAAAAAAGCCAAAACTAATATATAATTACAGGAGAATAAATTTGAAAAGTTATTAATTTGCTGTAACTTAAACATGCTTACATGGATTGGAAATTCGTTAAGTGCCCTAAAGAAGAAGGAATTTCATCAGTCCGAAAATATCAAAGGTTTGAAGCTTCTTTAATTCACCAACTTCTTCCTGTAATGTTATTATTCTTTAACAATCTGCAACATAAAATCAATCATTAAATACCATTAAGAGACACCCATTTAACTATAGATAAAGTATGTGATGTAGACCATTTGTAGAAATAGAAACTGTGATGCATTAGGCTTATGTTTTGGTTCCTGTTAGCCTAACACCTGGACTAATAAAAATCTTTTAAAAACTTGAAATTGGTTCTCAATTTTTGATCATTGTTTTGTAGTTTATTTGTTTTAATAGATTTTCTCATCTCGCAAATAGCAATCAAAACACACGTTGACATGGCTTACATTTGAAACCTATTATTTTTGATAAAGAAGCCAAAACCTTCACTTAGGCATTATATCAAACAGTTGGTGTGTGTAAGCTAGAACTCCTGTTATTGGAGTCTTCTTCAAACTTCGTTTTCCACTCGGGATCACTAAAATCGATGGTGGACTTTGAAATCTCTCGAAATAAGGCCGCCCACAGCCAGCGACTACCAACTACTTGTAAAAATGCAATACATTGCGTATTTGTTATTAAACAATGTTGTAAACGGAAATGATTGGGTGGAAGAACATACTTCAACATTAGGAAAACTTGAAACCTTCATTTTCAATGGATGCCAAGACATTGATAGCATTCGTGTCTGTAATGAGAGAGTAGAAAGAGTTGAGATTGGTAACTGTCCATTACTAACTTCAATCGAAGTGATAGCACCTTCCCTTGAATCATTTGAGTACAAAGGGACTGCAGATCGTCAAAGGGTTTCCAACATTAGTTTCATAGCTTCAAAATCCATTAAAGATTTGTACATAGAGAATGCAGACATTACCAATGAATGGTTAGAAACCGAACTTAATACATTAGAGTCTAAGGCTCAAGGCTTGTAATTCGTTGAAGCAGATTGTGATTGCTCATGAAAAGCTTCAGATCTTGTAATTCTTGAATTGACTTCTTGAGGGTTTCGGGTAGGAATTACCTTGGCGAGATTGACGTAGAAGAATTGAAGTCTTAAAATCGTGAAACAGAAACTGTAGAAACGGATGGAGAAAATTGAGGAACAATTAAATTTTAAATTGAATCAATCAATAAAGATGGATCATAGTGAAACCGAAACAGTTAAGTTTATTAAAAAAATTAGAAATTCTATTAAAATGACATGTGGCAAAATGCATGAGAAGATGACAAGTGTCATTTGAGATACTTATTTATTAGGATAGGATAAATGGTGTAAAAATGACATTTTTCTTATAAAAATTCATCAACAAGATTAGACTTCTCCCTTTCCCTCCCATCACCTACACGCTCGGAAGAAACAAAAACCACCACTGTTGCATTTCAACTCATATCAAATCCATCTAACAAAAAGCCAAACGTGGAAGAATATAGGACGCAAAATAAGTCAAAGTCAAATTGATACAAGCATTGATGACCCATATTAACACTCTAAAAAACTTTTTTAAATCACATAATTTCAACTAAAGTTTACACGATAATCCACTGAAGAACAATATATAGTTATGCTTATGCAACAACAAATCTGAAAACTTATAAATAACCGATAACGCCATTTCTTGATCGTATTTTATTTCCATTAGATCAGCTAACAAGTTCCTTGCGTGTATAGCTAATGGGAGAAAAAGTATTCGACCTTCAATTACTTCAAATGCGATAAAATCATGTCATAACAAGAATAAACTTAATCATATCTAATGGAATTTGCTTCAACCAAGAACCCGATAAATATTAAAAAAAAAAAAAAAAAAAAAAAAAAAAAAAAAAGAAGATATAGTTAACTGCTTAATTTCATCTACTGTTTCTCTTCTTGAACATACAGGGAACCATAGACCATCCCCCTTGTATCTTGTTCAGATTAATTACCAGGTTGATCAACCACCTTATCGCGCAACTTAAATATCAGCTTCATGAACATGATCCCATAAGGTGTCACAACACAAATTATTAAAATTAAGAATAGTTCTTCAGATTTCAAGAACACTTTATCATAAATTGACAATGAATTCGATTTATTTGACATATATAATTCAAAGTCACTTCAAAATACGTATCTGTTCTCCGATTATGCCGACCTCAATATTTCATTAGGAAGATGTGTTTGGGGAATAGCGATTAATACAAGACTTACATATTATTCCTTGTTTACCATCACAGAGATGGAACTCAAAAAAACAAATAAAATTTTGTCCATTCTACTTTACAATTTACATCCTGCAAAGGCAAAATTAGGAAAAAGTTAAAAACAAATTCGATGTGCGATGTTAAGAAATTGAATTTTAAAAAAAAAAAAAAAAAAAAAAAAAAAAAAAAAAAAAGCTTTCGTAGATCTATTTGGCCAATATTGAAATAATACCCCCTCATAACTTCTTGGATCGAAGAGTCATTATCCAAATCTTCAACTACTTTTTTAGAAACGCAAATTACTTTTTCCTTTTTGAGCAGCAAGCATATATTAACAAACACTAGCAAGGGGATACTCAAAAGGACCTGCAAACTAGTGCTATCTCACATACTTGAATTCTGAGCATATAATTTTTACAACTGATTTAAATGGGAATAGAAAAAAAAAAAAATTTGCTAAAAGATTATGGTTACAATTAGATGATATATAAAATTATAAACGAATTGTGAACAAACAATTTGTTGTACGATTATTTTAATTTATAATATAATGGAATTTACTCTAAGGATATTGTTGCTATTAATAGTAGTTGATTTAGGATAATACAGAAAATGGTGGTGGTCCAAAAATTTAACTCACTTTCAGCTCTATATAAATCCCGTATACGTCCTATCTTTCCCTTCACCCAAACCCAAGAAACCTCAAATCCATTGAGTAACAAACAAAGATTTGAACCAATGGCTGGTATTATGTTGAAGTTAACACTACAAGGTTTAGTGGTTTTAGGGGCGACATATGTCGCCGCTAATAGTCCAGTAAGTCGCCCCTAAAGGTATTAGGGGCGACATGTCGCCCCTAAAAGTGTCGCTGCTAATGCTTCGTCGCTACTGCTTCCCTGTCGCCCCTAAAAGTGTCGCTGCTAATACCGTCGCCGCTAATACGGCTAGGTCGCCGCTAATGTGTCGCCACTAAAGAGTTGGTCACCATTATGGTTAACCGTCACTAAAACGTTCGTTGCTAATACGTGTCGCCGCTAATACTCTTATGTCGCCCCTAAAAGTGTCGCCCCTAATCAGTTCAGACAGGTTCCAAAAAATGCCTTATTTTCATTAAGTCCTTACTACATATGTTCTTAATCAATTCAGACAGGTTCCAGAAAATGCAGAAATTTAAACAACATCCAGAAATATTTATATAATCCGATAACGTGTTTCAAAACCCATAACATGTTTCAAAACCCATAACATGTCTCAAAATCCATAAACATATCTGATAATACTAAATAAAACGTTAACTAGTTGTCATAAACTATAAAAACTACTCATCATTACCATCGTTTCCATCATCGTTATCATCATCTTCTTCTTCTTGCAATTGTCGCATATATGCTTTCATTTTTTCAACTTTTCTTGGGTTGTTGAATAAACGGTCTATATCATCCATCTACAAAGTACACAACAAATGTATTAAGTACACAACAAATGTATTAAGTCATTATCAAATAAGTTACAACTAACCTCAGTACTCTGTGTTGGTTGTGATGATTGGCCCTCCATAAAAGAAGGATTCTTGGAACTTTGTTTTCCAGACGGTTTACGTCCGATCCCTCTTATGTGTCCTCGTCGTGTACCGAGCACTTTTTCAAATACAGCCACCTCGTCTACTGGAGTGTTTGTGGGGTTACATATTGCGTATTGCTCGTTAAACTCACGAAGTAAATCATTCTGTAATTTACAATGATGATTAATATAGATTAGTATACTTCTTATTTAAAGTAAAAAAACAATAATATACATATAACTATAAACAAAAAACACCAATGTACTTACATATTTTTCCTCAACATCTGGGCTATCAAACTTCCCTTCTTTATCAGTATGTGCTTCATGATAGGCTTCAATTCTGGTAATGCCCTGTTTCACATAAAAAATTAGATTATACTCTAAAACTAACACATATAATTATAACTTACTTTCTTGAATGCAGCATTACTGTAGGTACTTGTCCCTCCGCGGTTCTTTACTGTTTGTTTGGCACGATTACCACTATTTTGTTGAGAGCGCTCAAGAAATTTAGGACTCATGAAAAGATCAACCGCACTGTCCCAGTTCTGTGGTTTCATACCCCGGGGGGGATTAGCCCTTGCTCTCTCCACATCATTCACCCCTCCATTTTTACCAAAATAGTCATTCGCTGTGGATTTACGGCCTCTATAACGCTTTCCTACTTGACATTCAATGCCCTCCCATAAAGCTCTTCCATCGGGATCATTTTTAAGTGAATCAAAATCAAAGTATGTCTACAAATAAAAAAAAGTTAGATAAATAAAAAGTAATAAAAAATCAACAAATGAAATATAATTATATAAATAATTTACCCGTAGGTGCTCCCACAAGCCATTCTTTTGGTCTTCTGGAACTTCTGCCCATGATTTTTTGTCTAATGGGATGTCTCGCCAAATATAATCGCTAGCCTCACGAATAAATATGTCATAATTGTCACCAACCGGAATGTAGGTAGCGGCCCTATCCCAAACTAACGGTAAAGGCCGCTTGCCATTAGCTACCCATTTCTCAATCATCTTAAGATTTTTTTGAATGCCTCTACGATTCTTGGGTTGAGCTGCAAATGTAATTAAAAAATATTATTAGTCATAATTTATAAGAGTGATTTGTCAAATAAATAAATCTTAAAAAACTTACTATCCTGTTGATGATGGCTAGGGCCTCCAAAACCTCGTGGAGGTGGCTCCCCATCACCATCTCCTCCGTGGCTCATTACATCGGCCATCCTGAAAAGTTATAAGATATAGAATACAGAAATACAAAATGAAATACAATGCCATAATTACAACATATAAACAAGAAGTATATTTCTATTTCAATGAGCCAAGTTCGATTACAATGAGACAATAATACATATAAAAAATTTCACTCTTTCTCGCCCTCAGACATTTCAGTGTCATCCTCGTACGTTTCACAATCAAAATCGCTCCCGTCATAATCAGTCTCGTCTTCAGATACTTCATTGATGATACGCGTCGATTGACGAACTGGAATTTGACTTTCGGGAGTAACTGAACTTTCACCTACCGTTGGTAAACCTATAAAGTATTGGCTCAAGTCGATTACAATTCTACAATTAGATGAACAGTTATTCTGAACGGTGTCGATATTTTCAGCAGGGCTAATAACATCAACATTTTCGATAGAGTCATTGACAACGTTATCGACACGACCATCATTTGTTGGTAGATCCCAAATTTGTCGATGGTTAACGTTTTCAACAACCCATCGGTAGTTATTATTTGGGTTTGCTCGACAAGGTTCTCGACACCCTTTAGGGGCGACACCAGGCTTTAGCGGCGACGGAGTAATTTTTGGGGGGAAAATTTAGCGCCATTTTTTTACCACCGTTGGATGAGGTTTTCGTTCAATGGCCAGGATTAATAGAAAAGAGGAAGTCCGGATCGTGGAATTAGGGGCGACCCCTTTAGGGGCGACACACCCTTTAGGGGCGACCCCAGACCCGCTAAGTCTGTTGTCGCCGCTAAAGGGGTTGTCGCCCCTAAAGGCGTCGCCCCTAATGCCACTAATTCTTGTAGTGTAACCTGTGTGATGGTGGCTTGCATGGTGGTGTTGGCACCCCATGTAGAAGCCATCACTTGTGGTGACGTTGTGATAAACGTGTTGCCTTGCATTGAATACCTAAGGAGTAGAGGTGCACTGTCGTCTACATGTTGTGATGGTGTCAAGAGAATTAACAGTGTAGCCAAAAGCAGTGCCGACAGAAAACTCGCTTGTGAATGCCTTAAGAGCGTTTATTCTAAGGTCTCCGGGATAAATACTGCCACCGCTGCTGACCTTCCCCGCAGATGTGGTACCTCAGCTCCATACTTCAGCCCCACTACTGATCACTGCTCCACGTATGTCAACATTTTATGATTTATCTTTCATAAATACACACTCACCACACACACACACACACATATACATGATATACTTCAGAAATATGCGTTATCTAGTTATACACTCAAAATATGCTACCCGATTTTACTATGGTAACCACATATAGTCTCCCTCCATTAACATCCAAGTTTATTATTTGACATACACAACCATTTATTAGTGGCTGATTATTTCACTAAGTGTCCCACATATTGATTCATGGTTTAAACATGCTCATTGAGCTTGTTTAATGACTAAAACATAAGCCATGCATTATTAAAATCATTTACTATGTTACTATTCACTTTTACATAACAACAATGACAGAAATGTCATTGTAGTGTTGTTAATTTACTGATATGTTGAATTTATACATGTATTGTTAAAATTGTAGGGTTCTATACTTGGAGGATGAAACTAACGAGCAACGGATAAAGGGAGACATTTTAGCAATAAAAGATGAAAGGCGCATTCAGATGTGATCCTTTCTAGCTAGATCTGTTGTCCCCATTATATTTCTAGCTATATCTGTTGTGCCCTTTATATTTCTATTGTATTTTCCTTCAAGATTTTTCATCTTTGCATGAAATAAATCTACTAGATATCTTTGTTCGTCTTCGTTTTGTTTCTCACACACACACACACACATTCTCTCTCTCTCTCTCTCTCTATATATATATATATATATATATATATATATATATATATATATATATATATATATATATATATAGGGTAAGATTCTTTTGAGAACCCAAAAAACTCTGAGATCTTGAGAACCAAATCTAGACCACAAGATCAAAAAATTAAAAGGCTCAGATGAAATATGGCATTTTTGTAGTTAATAACAAATTGAATGGTATATTTGGAATTTTATAAACCGTCGTAGGGGTAGTATAGAGACTCAAAAGAAATCAATAAATCACAATCCCAAAAAAACAGGAAAATTGATTTTAAAGATCCGTCTCTCACTCTCATCTCTCATCGAGTCTCTCTCTCTCTCTCTCTCTCTCTCTCTCTTTCCATCTCTCTCGCCGCTCTTCACATCCCTCTCTATCTGTCGATTCCAAGAGAGATGCGTCAGCTAGGGTTCTTCATCCCCTTGCCGGTTTTTTCAGTCGTCGCTTCCAAAAATCTCGATTCCAAGAAAAGAAAACGCGTCGGCTAGGGTTCACCAAGAACTACCACCTTCATCGCAGCTGGTTGTACCACCACTCTCACGCCAGATTCATCCCCTTTCAGATGATGAGGTCGCCACCGTCTACACCACGGATTGGAATCAAGCTCATCGCTGATCTTCAATTTCGATAGTAAGTATTCACCCAATTGCAGATTATCGATTTTAGGTTTAATTGGTTGATTTCATTAGCAAATACTCCAAACACGTCATTCGAACACGAGACAATGGACTTCTGATATTGTAATTAGAAGGGTATTTTCGGAGGAAATAGAAGGATCACCATTCGGGAATTCTTCACTTTTTCCGGTGACATCCACTACATTTAAATCAAAAAGTAAGCTTTATAACAAGCTCCCCACTTCCTTAATTTTACGTCATCTTAATTCGTTTATAAAAAATTTACAGTAGAAGTGATATCACACAACATGCTTTTGTTACTTTCAAGGATCAATTCTGTTGTATGTCTGGTTTTGTGTGCTTACAAATAAAATTATCTACAATTTTTTTTGAATCAATAGTTGGTTTTGTATTGGGTTTCAATTATAATTTGTTCTAACAAATTTTACTTTATGACCATTGCAGGATGAAAATGGCTACATTGTGTGTGATGAAGATGGTGAACCATTAATACAAACAGATGGAACCAGGTTTATATTTGAAGATCTAGCTGTTTTAGTCCCACACGACTTTTTTGATGCAAAGTTTATAATTGACTTTTTTGATGCAAAGTTAAAATTGACTTCTTAGTTAACTTTCTTTCATCCATGTTAATTTACACTTCTAACTTTCTTTAATATGTTTCCAATTGACAAAAGTTTGACTTTGTCCAACCTGAGATTGGATCCCATGGAGGAAGGGATGTTCCGGTTAAAGATTCGGTAACTAATATAATTGCTTCATAATTTATATGTTTCTTTTAAAGAATTTGAATAACTGTAACAATATTTGGTTTAATTGTAATTTTACCAGCCTTTGCTGATACAATGTCGCTTGTATAACGAGGGTTCTGCTGTAATAAACATATGATACTATTTTTATTTAGATTTTGTTTCAATGAATTTTATGAAGGTTTTGTAGCAGACTTTGAATCTGGGTAAAGGCCTCACCACCACCACCACCCTTTCTGTATTATCTTTTTTGTCTTTGTTATGGTTAATGCATATATATTTACATACGCATGCATTTTTATGACTGTGCATATTGTTTTGTAGTCATAAATAGAAGTACATTGATATGTACATATACGCTTGTACATATGTGCATATATGCATATGTGCACATGTGCATAGGTATACATATTCATATATGTCTATTTGTTTGTGTACACATGTGTGCATATTTGCACATATGCATACATATATGTGCCTTTGTGCATATGTGTATATATGCATGTAAGTATTTTTTGGGGGTTTTTTAATATGTAGTTTTATGTTAATACATGTGCACAAAAGTATATGCATTTGTGCGTATGTGCCTATGTGCATATGTGTATATATGCATGTAAGTTTTGTTGGGTTTTTTTTAATATGTAGTTTTATAAATGCATATGTGCATATATGTTTATATGCATATAAATGCGTATGTTCACATATGCATATATGCATATAAATGCGTATGTGCACATATGCATATAAATGTGTATAAGTGTGTGCATATTTGCATATATGCATGCACATATGTGCCCATGTGTATATGTGTATATGCATCTAAATATATATTTTTTCTAATATTTTTAATATGCATTTTTATTATTGTTCTTGCAGGTTTAAAAAATATATAGAGCAAATTGAAGAAGTGAAAATGATAAAACGAAGAAACAAGATAGTCAAGGAATAAACAATGAAGATATTTGGGAATAAACAATGAATATATTAGTTTAAAATTAGTAGTTTTTGTTGTTTTTTGTATTTTTATATATGTATCGTTCCAAACAATTGTAAATTATTGTTTTTAATACATTTGTTTGTTTATTATTTGTATTCAACTATTTATACATAATAATATGTTTGTACGAATTTTGAAAATATGCATATATGCATCCGGTTGCTAAATACATGACCATATATGCTTTTATAAATCCAAATCTAATTTTTTATTAAATTTGAAATTTTTTTGTTTTTTTTCAAATTTCAAAAATTTTCAAATTAAAAAAAACGAAAATAATAAAGTTTTTTAAATTTGAAATTTGAAATTGATTGTGCTTATTTTTAGGAATTGATATTCTATTGCCAAAAATAAAAAAAATCAAAATTAAATTAGATTTATAAAATGACGATCAAGCCCTTTTTGATTTGGATAATGATCTAATGGCTGACATTGAGTTCTCAAGATCTCATAAATATTTGAGTTCTTAAAAGAACCTAAACCTATATATATATATATATATATATATATATATATATATATATATATATATATATATATATATATATATATATATATATATATATATATATATATATATATATATATATATAGATGAAGGTTCAAATGAGAACAAAATTATATATTGAGAACATGAGAACAAATCTCAGCCTTTAATAGTAGAAAAGCAGGCGCGTGTTTTTTTTAAGTGATAGAGGGTATTTTGGTAAATGTGTATTTTATATCCGACGATAACAGCGTTGCTTCTTTACATTCAAAGATCGTATCTTTGTCCGACATTGTTGCCATAAAAGACGCTTTTTGATTTTGATCCTGATATTCATTCCGTTTTTGTTCTGATTCATACGGATATACATTCGATTTTATTAAACACGAGTTTTGCGATTTCATATTTTTGTTTTTTCTTAGGCGATTTCTCTTCTGATTAAAATCGATTTTTGATTGTCGTCCTGATACACATTCGATTTTTATGCGGATATACATTCGATTTTTCTTCTAATTGATCCTGTTATAGAATCGATTTCGGATTTTTGTCAACGATTCAAGCGTATTTGATATTTTTATTCGAGGACGACTAGTGAGAATACAGATCACGAGGATTCAAGCGTATTTGAGCTTCTGTATCAGTTTATTTTGGTTCGATCCTATTAGTTCAGATGGATAACTATGTTGATGATGTTAATATATGTACAAACGAAGAAGAATTAAGTATTTTCGTTACGATATCTGAAGATGAGGATACAGATAACGAGGATTCAAGTAAATATGGTCAGAATTACGGTGTTCCAGGTAATTACTATTAAAGTTTTATAATCACATGTGATTATATATGTGAATGTTTGTAGTAGTTTTATTCTGAATCATATGTGATTATATATGTGAAGTTTTGTAGTAGTTTTATTTTGAATCAAATAAAATCATATGTGATTATATATGTCGATTATTGGGAATCAAATAAAATCATATGTGATTATATATGTCGTTTATTGGGGATCAAATTCAGTCATTAAGTAAAGATAATTGTTGTAATTTTCAGAAATCGTATGTGATTTTTTCAACAGTCATATTTGATTTTATAGATCAAGACTCTGCATAATGATATATATTTTACGAATTTAATTTGTAACTCATATGTGGTTTGTTGTGAATCAAATTCAATCATCAAGTAGAGATCATTGTTGTAATATTTGAGTACTCATATGTGTTTTTTCAGTAATCATATGTTACTTTTTCAACGCAAAAATGTTTATAATCATATGTTATTTACGTATTTAAGTTTGTAACTCATATGTGCTTTATCTTGAATCAAATTTAATTATTAAGTAGAGATAATTGTTGTAATTTTGAGTAATTATACGTGATTGTTTTTAGTAATTATATGTGATTTTCTGAATTGAATATTTTTTATGTCATTTTTACATGTGATTAATTAGGTGATGAAGAGTGTACTTCTTCTTATCAATCAAACAATAACGAGGTTCCACATGATGTCAAACCGGATGTTCTCGAAGAATTTAAACCAAATTTGTTAATGAGATTCAAAAGTGTTGATGCTGCAATTGAGATGTATAGAAGTTATGCACAGAAGGCTGGTTTTGATGTTCGTTTGAATACACAAAGGAAAGTTGGTGAGATTGTAAAGCATAGATTTTTACTTTGCAGCAGGAGTGGAAAAGTAGGACAAAAATCAGTTGATACCAAACGTAACACAACATACAAGCGTACAGATTGTAAAGCAAAGATTGTTGTTAAGCTTGTTAAGGGAACTAATGACTACAAGTTTGATAAATTCAATGAAATGCATAACCATGAGCTTGAAGATATACATCATTTAAGAAAAACAAGAGAATTGCCATTCTCGGACATGGAGTATATTGTTCGGTCTTCGACAGCAAAAATTGGTGCAACAAAGGCATACAAATTGAAGGCAACCTTGATTGGCGGGTTTGAGCATGTAAAGGGTAAAGTTGGTGACTATAAAAATTTTAAGAGAAAGATCAGTTGCATTATAGGGTACAAAGATGCTCAAATGATTGTTAATAAAATGATGGAGCGGAAAGAGAATTACCCAAATTATTCTTTTTATTATAGATGCGATAAGAACAAGGTGTTGAATGCAATGTTTTGGGCCGATGAAACAGAAAAAGCTTATTACAGTGAATTTGGAGATGTGATGTCACTTGATGCTACATTTCGAACAAATAAGTAAGTTTTCACTGTTATTAATCATTTGTGATTTTTTGGAGAATATGTTTTTGATTATATGTGATTTTTTATTTTTGTATGAAACAACAGGTATGGATTGGTTTTTGTTCCATTTACTGTGATTGATCATCATAAATCATCTGTTACTGTTGGAGCTGGTTTACTAAGCACAGAAACCGTTGATTCATATAAGTGGTTGCTTCAACAATTTATGAATGCTCATGGAAAAGAACCAGTAATGGTGTTAACGGATCAAGATGCAGCATTAAAGCAAGCAGTTGAATCTGTTTTTCCAAATTCAAAACACAGATTGTGTATGTGGCATATCATGAAGAAACTTCAATCAAAGGTATGTTATTATTTTTGTATAATCACATGTGATTGTAAACAAAACATTTTAACTTATGAAGTTTTTTTTTGTGCAATTACATGTGATTTTATAAGCAAGCGGTTGAATCATATATGATTTTTATATATTAAATCATATGTGATTGTGTATGTGGTTTTACAAATTGCAGCTATCCGTGGAATTTCTTAAAAACACAGGCTTTAAGAAGTGTTTTAAGAAACTTGTATGGGACTTGAATATGGAGCCTAATGTTTTTGAGACGAAAAGGGATTTGTTAATGAAAGAATTCAATCTTGAAGAAAAAAGATGGTTCAAAGATATTTTTAAAATACGGGATTCTTGGATTCCTGCATATTTCAAGGACTTTCCAATGTGTGGATTGATGAAGACAACATCAAGGTCCGAGAGTATGAATTCTTTTTTTAACTCGTATTCACAAGGCGAAAATTTCCTTGTAAATTTTATGATGAATTATGATAATGCTATTCAAAAACAACGAAATTTGCAACGTGAACTTGATCATAAAACAAAACAAGCGCATTATGGAATGAAGTCACCATCCGATATAGAACAACAAGCAGCAAAGATTTATACCAGTGCTTTATTTTTTGATATTCAAAAGGAATTGTATAAAGGAGTATGGTTTTGTGAAGATAAAGAGTCCACGGAGGGAGATGGCGTGGAATATTATACTGTAATTCAGAAGAACAAGAGAAGGGAATTTAAAGCAACGTTTCAGGTAATTATTGATTTGATTTCTGATTTTTGAAAAAAAATTTTACTCATATGTGATTAAATGTTTAGATATATATTAGTATAATCATAAGTGATTACGTTAGATAATTAGTCGTATTCATATGTGATTTCTGAAAAAGAATGTTCAATCATATGTGATTATTATTATATGTAACATGTTGAAATAAGAATGTTTTATCATATGTGATTATTATTATATGTAACACGTTGAAATAAGAATGTTTTATCATATGTGATTTGTTATTGTTGTAACAGGTTGAAATAAGAGCCGCTGAAAAGAAAATCAAATGCAGTTGTGGACTATTTACACAGTGTGGTATATTGTGCAGACATGCCTTCAAAATATTGATAAAAAAATATTTTAAGGAGATACCTTCAGAATATATTCTAAGACGATGGACAAAGGATGTTATATATTCGAATCATAAGCTTATTAGAGATCGTTTTGATGAAAGGGATGCTGAGGTTACAAAACTTGTGAATGAAGCATTCTTTACTTTTCAATCATGTTTGGATATCGTTAGAGATGAAAAAGAGAAGCTGGCATGTTTTGTTCAAAAAACCAAACATATGTTGAATGATGTCAAGAGTGATTCTACAAGTGAAGTAACAACAAACAATGCAGATTTAGTTGAAAAGCTTCTTGGAGTTGCAGTTCCAGAAGAGATTGTTGTTCAAGTTCCTGATGTTCAATTTAATAAAGGTTGTGGAAAGAAAAGGCTGGTTGGTAATATGAGAAGTCTATTTTGAAAGCACAGAAGAAGACTAGAATTTGTTCTGGATGTGGTAAAAGAGAGCCACACAATTTACGTACATGTCCAACAAGAATTGCAAATCAGAAAAAAGAAACAACAGGTTCAGTTTTAAACGATTAATCATATGTGATTTTTTAGATGATAATCATATATGTTTTCAGAAAAGTTTACATTGGCGACAATTGATGATAATCATATGTGTTTTTTTGGATATATATGATTTTTAGTCTATTTTTCAAATATATAATCACACATGATTTTAAATATAACATTTTTATTTACAAATGACACATGATTAAAAGTTGCATATGATTATAAAGATAAAAATTAAGATATATATTTTTGTGCAATCACATGTGATTTCTGATTTCAAATAAAACATTATAGGCACACATGATTTTCTAGTCTATCCCGTTATATAATCACACATGATTTCAAATAACACAACTGTTATTTGTAGTTGCCACATTCAGTACATATATAAAACATTATAATCACACATGAGTTCAATTAGCATATTTCTTTAAGAATCACACGTAATTCAAATAAGAGAAACTGTTTAGAAATTGTATTTGCCACATTCAGAACACACATAAAACATAATAAAATTGTTTGAGAGTTAAGAAATTGTTTAAACACCATTTTATGACCAACACCATTTCAACACAACCTTCAACAACACCATCCCGAACCTTCAGAACTCCAAACCAACCTTCAACAACACCATCCCCAACCTTCAGAACACCATCCCACCACATTCAGAACATACATAAAAGATAATAAATTTGTTTAAGAGTTAAAAAATTGTTTAAACACCATTTTCATCACCAACACAAATATCAACAACAGCAACCCAAACTTCACAACACCAAACCAACGTAACCTTCAACAACACCATCCTAACCTTCTTAAGAACACCATCCCATCCCTCAATTCAGATTCTGCAACCTCTGTTGAATAATTTGGCTGGCATCTTGCAGATCTTGGTTTCTCTTTGATTTAGGGACCTTGGAGTAGTCCCTAGCAAGATTCAAGATATCGTTTTTCATAATGTTTATATCGGACATTATTAATCTATGTGCATATTTTGATCTAACCCTGTCCAACATAACATCTTGCGAACCACCTTCTTTCGGAAAACCGCAACTGTATTTGCCATCAGTTTGACCTTTAAATGTCTCCATGTGTCTCATGGCAAAAATCCCACAGTCTGTTTTATTGTTCTTTGTTTTCCAAGGCATGTCCAGTAAATTGATTGTCAAATTTGGATTTGACATTTGTTTTGCTTTTTGGTGGTTAACTTCCTCCAAATATCTGCCAAAGAATTTTTTCTGCATTTAAAAAGAAAAGAAAATTAAATCATATATGCGTACAAGTTTTTTCTGCATTTTATTATTAACAATGTTTATGAAATAGTACTTACAAGGTTGTTCAAAACAGGCATGTATTTCCCTTCCATTGTAGCATCTGATATGCTATTGTCAAGGATCACAATTCCTGGGTTCTTTAGGTTGAAAACAAACAGAAATATGTGTTCACTTCGGCATACAGGGAAAAACACCTGTATTTAAGTAACAATAATGTATAAGATTTAGGGTTGATATGTGATTATATATACGAAGAGTATATAAAATGACTGTAACCAATCATATATGATTTAACATTACAATCACATATGATTGATCATCATTTATTAATATATATATATATATATATATATGTGGAGTATATAAAACGATTGTAACCAATCATATGTGTTTTAAATCTACAATCACATATGATTGATCATCAAATATGAATATATTTTTCAGCAGTTGACACTTACAAGATCAATGTGTTTTAGCAGAATTTTCTGTTTGTCATTGTGCAAGCAGTCATGAAAATATTTTTTGAACTGTTGATATTGTTCTTCTTCTACTTGCAAAGCCATCTTTTCAATTGCTTTTTTGCTTTTTTTCTCTTTTTTCTCTTTTTCAAACGTCTTTTCCTCAATGTAGTTTGTCTAAATGGTTTATAATGTGTGTGTTAGTATAGAATATTAAAAAATCACATATAATTAACAATGTATTATGAATAACTTACTGTCATTTGCACATCAAGAAAAAGTCTGGGAACTGTTCTGATCCCTTTCAAGCTCTTGATGGTTTAAAACTTCAGCCCAGGAATCAATGATTCCATATATTATATATTCTCCTGGGAACAAACTTTCCAACATGTACCTGTGTACAGTTCTTCCACTTACTGTCGTTATCACTTCATCGCTGTCAAAAGAAAAATCACATATGATTAACAATGTATGTTATGAACAACTTAGTGTCACTTACATGTTTAAATTTAATAATTTTAGAATAAGAACCACATATGAATAACTTACAAGACGTTCCCTTTTAAGTTGAAGAGCCATTCACTAATCATGTCTTCCTCAGAAGTGTTGGGGCTTTTCATGTTTATCACCCTATCCTTAAAGGGTGATTTCATGCTTGGCCCGGGTTTTTTCTGTCTTTTTTCTTCAGGTAAGACAGTTAATACTGGTTGAGGATTTAGAATTGCAGGCCCAACTTGTTTTTCTTTCAGATTTGTTTCCTGTATAATATGTTCAGGAAAAAGAACTTTTGAGAATATAATAAATTTAAAAAAGATGACAATCACATGTGATTACATACACATATAATCAGATGTGATTAAAATATGAATTATAATCAGATGTGATTAGATTACCAATTTGTTGGTTTGAACTTGTTTTTTTTTATTTTGATTGGATTCTTCTGGTGGTGTTATTTGACTGATATGAAGGTCAAAACTTGGCATGAATGTGTTCTCTTTTTTTTTTTTTTTATTCATATATAGTCTTTTCAAAAAATTCAATAACATCTGGTTCATTTAAGAATTGAATATCTTTGATTGTGTTTTCAATATTATGAACATTATCTGTCTTTTTGAAAAAATCGTTAACCTCTGCTTCTTCATTCCTTTTTTCATCAAACGGATTTTCGTCATTGATTTTTTCTACAAAACCAAATAAGAGAAGTTAGTTTATAATAATATACAATTAACATACAAACACATATGTGATTAAAAAAAAATTTTAATACCTTTTGGATCATCAAGAACTTGTTTCACATGGTTATCTATTGTTTTGTTTATGTCTGCTTCTGTTGCTAAGTTTGATAAGTCATTCCAAGAATCCGTATCTCCACTGCAGCCAACATGGTCTTCATTATTTTTTTTCACTAAAAAAATATGAACAAAAGATTAGTATAATCACAAATGAATTCAATTTTTTAATTTTTTTAATCACAAATTAGTATATTGACCTGTTTCTTTTAAAGGTTCGTTCAGTATGTTCTGGATTGGTGTATTGAACCAAATTTCACTTAATGGTTGTTCCTGTTCACCGCTACTTTTCAAACTTATCAATATTTCTTCTACATTTTCGTCTGAACTTCCACCAATCCCTTCCTTTTTTTCACCATCATTTTCATCCTTTTTAACATCACTAACAATCTCCTCGATCTCCTCAATCTCCTCAATTTCCTCAATCTCCTCAATTTCTTCAATCCCCTTAGCATCTTCAACATTGTCATTTTCCTCATGACCAACATCATCATCATCAATCATTTGCTTCTTTTGAACATTACCTTCTTCCTCTTGAACATTTCCTTCTTTATTTTCTTTACCACCATCATCATCATCACTTTCACTGTCTTCATTACTTTCACTGTCTTCATCACTATAGTCATCATTGTCGTCATCACCTTCACTATCATTGTCCTCAGCTTCACTCTCTTCATTATCTTCATCATTATCATCATCATCATCATTATCAACATCATCATCTGAATCATCAATTTTTTCTCTTTCCTCATTAATTAACTCCATCATTGCATTCCAAAATTCCAACTTCTTGCTTTGTGGAAGCTTGACCGATGCAGTGTTCACCAAAGATTGTAATTTTTCATTCCTCTTTTCTATCTTCAACAAATATTCCTAAATGAAACAAATGAATATATAAGTACAAATTATAATCACAAATGATTTAAGAAAAACATTGTAAATAGAAATATACATCCTCAGTCAATTCTTTCTCAACAAAAGCTTTGTTTAGACGTCCTGTGCCAAATTCACCAAGGACGTCCTTCTCAAAATTTTCTCTAAATTTGACTTTTTCAGAAGTCCAGTTGTTGATCACAGGACGTGAACGCTCCACATCTAGACAATTGCATTTCACACTGTCTATGTACAGTAACTGCAAATATAATTAAGAGAAACAAATTACATATGAGTTAATATGACAATCACAAATGAATAGGAGAACCAATTAAAAACACAAGGCAAATAGGTCGGTGATTATTTTATAACCACAAGTGAGTTAACAGGAAAATCATGTATGATTTACACGTTGTAATCATATTTTGATTACATGTATGTATAGTATACAAAATTATTCTAAACAATCACATATGAGTTAACATTATAATCATATATGATTGTTCACAATACATGTATAATATAGAAAATAACATGTTAGTTATCATGACAATCATATATGAGTTTTATCAGGTAATCACATGTGATTATAAACCATTGTGTTTTCCATTGGTTTATTTTCCAAAATTGTGAGGTGGTTGAAATCTATTGTTTGGTATAAAAACATAGTAAAACGTCTCAACAACCATTCTCATTTCGCTAGAACCAGATTCCTCGTCTTCATTATATTTATTAAAATATTTGATCTTGAAATTCATTATATTTGCATGACATTTCAAGATAGTAATCAGCATCTGCTATCACAACAGGAACATGATTTTCTTGAAATTCATATAGCAACTATCATGCAATTCAATATCATTGAATATATCAAAGACCAGGCATCTGGCACTAGCGAAAATGAGAGTGATAGCTCAGATGATTTTGTTAGAAGAAATAACATTTTAGTCAATATATAAAATCATATATGAGTCATCACATAATCAAATTACATGTGTTTTATAAATGTGAAGAACATAATAATCTTCCTTGTGTTTTCCATTGGTTATTTTTTTCAGTATGTGAACTGGTTTTATCTACTGATTGGTAGAAAACATACAAAAATATATGAGCTATTACTGTCACTTTCACAAGCACTATATTAATCGTTTTCATCATATTCAATAAGTATTGACAGTGATAGCTCAGATATTCTTGTATGATTTATAACAAACAACAGATTAAACCAATTCAGATACTGAATAGAATAACCAATTAAAAAGACAAGGCAAATAGGTCGGTGATTATTTTTATAATCACAAGTGAGTTATCAAGAAAATCATGTATCATTTACACGTGTTAATCATATTTGATTACATGTATGTATAATATACAAAATTATTCTAAACAATCACATATGAGTTAACATTATAATCACATATGATTTTGCTCACAATACATGTATAATATAGAAAATAACATGTTAGTTATCATGACAATCATATATGAGTTTATCAGGTAATCATATATGATTATAAACCATTGTGCTCTTCATTTGGTATTTTTTTGCAAAATTGTGAGCTGGTTGAATATCTTGTTTTGTATAAAAACATAGTAAAACGTCTCAGCGACTATTCTCATTTCGATAGAATGAGATTTCTCGTCTTCATTATATTTGCATGACATTTCAAGATAGTAATCAGCCTCTGCTATCACAACAGGAACATGATTTTCTTGAAATTCATATAGCAACTATCATGCAATTCAATATCACTGAATATATCAAAGACCAGGAATCTGGCACTAACGAAAATGAGTCATATATGAGTCATCGCATAATCAAATTACATGTGTTTTATAAATGTGAAGAACATAATAATCTTCCTTGTGTTTTCCATTGGTTATTCTTTTCAGTATGTGAACTGGTTTTATCTACTGATTGGTAGAAAACATACAAAAATATATGAGCTATTACTGTCACTTTCACAAGCACTATATTACTCGTTTTCATCATATTCAATAAGTATTGATATTGAATTTCATTATATTTGCAAGATATTTCAAGATAGTAATCAGCCTCTGCTATCATAACAAAAACATGATTTTCATGAAAACTCATATAGCAACTATCATGCAATTCAAAATCGCTGAATATGTTAAAGACAAGTCGTATAGTTCTAGTGAAAATGACAGTGATAGCTCAGATATTCTTGTATGATTTATAACAAACAACAGATTAAACCAATTCAGATACTGAATAGAATAACCAATTAAAAAGACAAGGCAAATAGGTCGGTGATTATTTTTTATAATCACAAGTGAGTTATAAAGAAAATCATGTATCATTTACAAGTGCTAATCATATTTGATTACATGTATGTATAGTATACAAAATTATTCTAAACAATCATATATGAGTTGACATTATAATCACATATGATTTTGTTCACAATACATGGATAATATAGAAAATAACATGTTAGTTATCATGACAATCATATATGAGTTTATCAGGTAATCATATATGATTATAAACCATTGTGCTCTTCATTGGGTATTTTTTTTGCAAAATTGTGAGCTGGTTGAATATCTTGTTTTGTATAAAAACATAGTAAAACGTCTCAGCGACTATTCTCATTTTGATAGAACGAGATTTATCGTCTTCATTATATTTTTTATTAAAATATTGATGTTGAAATTCATTATATTTGCAAGACATTTCAATATAGTAATCATATTCCTGTTATGATGGCCTTCTGCCATCATAACAGGAACATGATTTTCTTGAAACTCATATAGCAACTATCATGCAATTCAATATCACTGAATATATCAAAGACCAGGCATCTCGCTCTAGCGAAAAATGAGAGTGATAGCTCAGATGATTTTGTTAGAAGAAATAACATTTGAGTCAATACAAAAATCATATATGAGTCATCACGTAATCAAATAGATTGGTGACAATTTTATAATCACAAGTTAGTTAACATGAAAATCATATATGAGTTAAACAGGGAAATCATATGTGACCAAAAATCATATATGAGTTATCACGTAATCACATGTGATTGTTTATCATATAAGAATAATAGAATTTAAATTAGTAGACATACCACTAAAAATGACGCGGGTCCAACGTAAAAGGCTGTTTTGCTTTTTGGGTCAAAAGAACTTTTTGTCTTGACCAACGAATCAATAAGAAACTTGCACCAATCCAAATTTGCAATATCTGTTTCTCTTGTGATGTAGTTCAAGGGCGAGGTGTTACATTTGCCTGTTGAACTTGATTCCAATAAAGCATTAACCAATACCGCTATGAAGTTTAGTTTGAAGTTCATATCGGCGTTTCTTGTTGATACAATTTTTGTCTTGATGTCCTGAAGTCTAACCATTGCATTGTTTTCAAATTGAGCTTTCCATTCATCATAAGAAGTATCACCTTTCTTTCTGTATTCAAGTTCTTCAAACTTTACCTCCCCCATTGGCAGACCAAGGATTTCGTGTACAGATTGCCTTGTTACAGGAATGTCCCCTCTCTTAACCTTCAGTGTGTTTGTTGACGGGTCGAACTTTTCGAGCACGAATTTACTCAAAGCTCCTGGTACGTCTGTCATTTTCATCTTTAAAAGGGAACCAAATCCCATCTCTTTCACGCATTCCTTTTGCTCTTCACTCAAACTTAGTACAATGGAAAACAATGCACCTGGCGAACACCTATTATGATGTAAAACGTGTAATTAGATGAATCACATGTGAATGATATATGTTTCAATGACATATGATTATAACTGTAAAGATAAGTAAAATTTACCTGTTTCTGATGGTCTCAAAGGTTTTTGGTATTTGTTTTCCCTTTTTTTTCAAAGGTTCTGTGGCTTCAGAATCTGAATCTGAATCCACAATTTCTTGTTGAACTTTCTTCTCAGCTTTTCTCTTATTTGTTTTTGATGATGAAACATCGGATTCAGTTTTTTCCTTTTCTTTCTTCTTCTCTCCTTTGTCCTTCTTTCTTTTTTTCTCACCGCTATCTCCAACATCTATAAGAAATGCATAAACACATATACAATTTCATTAAGCATTGATTAAAAAAAATAGTGCATTATGAATCACATATGATTTGATAAAAAATTGAAAAAACTCATATATGATTTTATCAAAATAACATAAATCACATATGAGTTGAACAATACCTTTGTCGTTTTTTTGTTTCGATTGTCTCTCGTTTACTTTCTCTATTTTTTCCTTTTTTTGTTTTGTCGTATTTACTTTCTCTGCTTTTTCCTTTCCTTCTTTTTCTGATATGTGTAAATATATATTTTGTTATAAAATCACATATGATTTAAATAAAACAAAGCTATAAGTATTAGTATTATTAATGTATAACATTAATCACAACTGAATTGAAAGGTACCTTTGTCATTTTTTTCTTTGGACCTTCGTTCTCTTACTTCTTCATCACTTTTTTCTTTTTGCTTTTTTTGTTGTTTTCTTGGATTTTCCTTCTCTTCTTCTGATATGTGTAAATATATATTTGTTATAAAATCACATATGATTTAAATAAAGCAAAGCTATAAGTATTAGTACTATTAATGTATAACATTAATCACAACTGAATTGAAAGGTACCTTTGTCATTTTTTTCTTTGGACCTTTGTTCTCTTACTTCTTCATCACTTTTTTCTTTTTGCTTTTTGTGTTTTTTTCTGGGATTTTCCTTCTCTTTTTTATCTTGTTTAGCTAGTTGTTTATGAGCAAATAAAGCAAAGTTATATTATTTATTACTAGAAATTAATAAGAAAGGCATCAATCATATGTGAAAAGAAGAGTACGTTTATCATTTTTCTTTTTTGATATTCTTTCCTCTTCTTCGTTGTCTTTTTCTTTTCGTTGTTTTTTCTGCTTTTTTCCTGATTTTTCTCCTGTTTTATTGCAAGTTTGATTGAATGTAAGTTATAGACAGAATGTATTGCTAATTATATTCTATTTGAAATCATATCATGTTAGATAAAGATATCATATATAACATATACCTTTTTCAGTGGTAGGAGATTCTGAACCCCTTTTTGAAGTTGATCTAGTCAATCTGATTTTAAGATTGGCTTCCGTGGTTTTTTTTTCTTTTGCTGTTGTTTAATTATAAATGGTTAGAAAAATATTATAGGAAATCATATATGTTTAAAACTTTTCGTTACAAATAAAATATAATTAATCAAATGGTTAGAAATCACATATGATTAGTCAAATGTTTACAAATCACATATGAGTTTATGGTTAATCACATATGAGTTATGGTCAAGTATTTATGATTTTAACAAAACTTTTCGTTACAAATCAGATATGATTAATCAAATGGTTAGAAATCACATATGATTATTCAAATGTTTACAAATCACATATGAGTTTATGGTTAATCACATATGAGTTATGGTTAAGTATTTATGATTTTAACAAAACATACGATTAATCAGATGGTTACAAATCAGATATGATTAGTGGTTAATCAGTATACTAAAATACATATCGAATCACATGTGATTTACAATTTTTCACTATAACAAAATTTTTCCTCAAATCACATGTGGTTAACGATTTTTGTTTTTAACAAAACATATAATTAATCAAATGGTTACAAGTCACATATGATTTATGGTTAATCAGTTTAACAAAATACATATCGATTCACATGTGATTAACCATTTTTTCACTTTAACAAAATTTACATCAAATCACATGTGGTTAACCATATATGATTTTAACAATACATAAATAAAATCACCAGCATCTTCGTTTTTCTGCTTCTTCTTCTTTCTTTCGTATATATTTTTGAAACTTTTTTCTTTATCTGCAAGTAAGATCAAAAAAACGTTTGTGAATATGTTATTAGTTAGTCGATTTCATATGAACAGAAGATTAGTATAACAGTAATAACAAAACGAGTGTACTGATGGTTATGTTGTGGTTTTCGGATGAAAAAATTAAAAAACTAGGGTTTTAACTTTGAAAACATTAGTTTTTGTACAAACATTTGGGGATATTTAAACGATTTCGTATACTAGGGTTTATCGGATCAAAAAACATTCAAAAAATTAGGGTTTTCGCGGTCAAAAAACTTCAAAAAATAGGGATTTAACTTTGAAAAAAGGGTAGTATAAATCGATTCATACCGTTTTTTGTTGTAGGTTGTTGATCTGGTTGTTTGCTTGTTGACATTTTGGAATCTGGATGTAGAAATCTTCAAATTTTTGAGTAGTTATTTTGCAAGTTTCAGAGGTTTTTTGAAAAAAAAAAAACTGACGAAATCGTATGAAATCTTTCGGAATGAATGATTGTCTCAGACCTATAGCGAGCGTGGGCGGTTGGACGTGACCTCTCGTGTTTTTTCAGTAATACCCTGATATTTCGAATACATGTCATTTAGGCCCTGAAGATATACATATTTTACAAAAATGCCACCGTGTTTAATCAATGGTGCATTTTTGTTCTCATGTTCTCAAATTACAAATTGTTCTCATTTTAACCCTCCCCTATATATATATATATATATATATATATATATATATATATATATATATATATATATATATATATATATATATATATATATATATATATATATACACGCACACACTACGAAAATGAAAATCCAAGACATGTGCAAAGCACAACCTGTAGAGGCTAATTTGGGTCTTTTGTATATGTTGTTTGTTTTATGTTATTTAAGAATTGGGTGAAAATGAGATTTTTCTTATAAAGAATCGTTAACAAGATTGAGACTTCTCACTTCTCCCTTCCCCTCCCACCATCTCTCTTTGGCAACCCATGATCTAAAAAGGATAAAATAAAATAAAAAAGTATTGGGCTTTCAACCCATAAGAAAACACGAGAAGTCACAACGAATATAGATATCATCTAAGAAGCCTAAACATTGTCCGTCGTCGCATTTCACCTCATATCAAATCCATCTAACAAATAGCTAAATGTGGAAGAATATAGGGTGCAAAATAAGTCTAAACTGATACAAGCATTCTAGCACCATTTACACTCTAAAAAGCAATTTTTAAATCACATAATCTCAACAAAAGTTTATACGATTATCCACTAAAGAACGAAATATAGTCATGCAACAAGTCTGAAAATTTGTACCCGAGAACACCATTTTTTGATCGCATTTTTGTTTCAATTAGATTAGATCACAAGTTCCTTTTGTGTATAGCTAATGGAGAATTAAAAAGTATTGGGTCTTCAAGTGTGATAAAATCATGTGATAACAAGAATCAACTTATCCTAAAGAGAGAAACTTAGGCCCATTGCAATGTGTTAAAAGTCTACAATTGAACCAAATGGATGCCTCTTGATAAGTCATACTTAAAGCATTAGTGAAAAGTACGACGCATTTGAGTACTGTATCCGTATTTCCTTTAATTGAATATGCGGAACCAAGTGAAAAATCGATAAATGTGGAATATGCTATACACGGAAAAAACCCAAATCCAACCCTACAAAATTGGCCTAACATATCAAATTGAAAAACATATTAATCGAAGAAGAAGCTTTATTTATTAATTAGTAGAATAGTAAAAATAAATATTAACTGATGAAAAAGATAAATTAAAAGATAAAATAGATATTTTAAGTTTGGCCGGGTTAAAATCTAAAACTTTTCTAGTGTTTTGGATCAACGGTAGAGGTTGGAAAAACTTTTATATATTCTACAACAGTTTCCGCCTTTCCGGTCATCCATAAGGACCAAATTTATAATTTGTTTTATGTATAGTGTTTTATAAACAAATGACAGTGTTTTATCTTCAATTTTTAACATTTTCTTATATAAAAAAACACACAAATAAATGTTGATAGTTTTTATTCATTATAATAATATATTTATACCTACATTACTCATTTATGACATTCTCCACGCCACGTAATTACAACATTAGCATTTGATTTTTTTGTTTTTCATATTAAGAAAACTTGATACACCTGCTAATGTAGATAAGTATGGTGTTTTTTTAACACTTTCACAACTTTAATGATATAATGCATAAAATAAAATTTTTATTGGTTTTCGTTTAACTAAATAAAAAAATTGTAATATTCATTTCCCCTAAAATAAAAACCTAACGGCAATATACGACTTTTAAGGAAAAACTACAGAAAGTATTTATACACACAAAATTTATTTGATGAAACATCATATTTAAGGTTTTTTTTTAATGTTAATTCTTTATATACATTTTCCCTCGCTATTTACACAGTTTTAAACGTGAAAAACTAATATGTATTTATGATTTTATAAAACGGTGAAATGATAATATTTTTAAAAATCTTCCTTACGTTTTTTAAAGTATAAATACCAAAAAACGTATTTATACTTTTAAAAATATTTTTAAAATTGTTATGATTTCGCCATTTTATAAATAGAAAATGACAAATAAGCTAATTATTTAATACAATTCTTAAGTTTTGGCCAAAAATAGGAGACTGGCCAAAATAGTCAGAATTTTCATGGTGGAGGTTTGTGAAATTCTCTGACATGTACGAAAATCATATGATCTGCTAAAATCTAAGATTTTCTCTCAAATTTTAGATTTCGCAGGTAATCAATTGTTAAATCAAAGATTTTCGCAGAGGGTCATTTACTAAAACCTAATATTTTCGCAAGTTCTAAGCTGCTAAAATCTTAGATTTTTGCAAGAAATTAATTGCTAAAATATAAGATTTTCGCAGGTGGTTGTTTGCATTTTTTTAAATATTCGTTCTTGATTTTTTTTTCAAATCTAGTTTTGTGATTTACATTTTCGCTAATGTTTGAGATTTTTGCAGATGACTATCTGCGAAAATCACAAAAAAAAATAACGTCGTTTTGAGGTTTTATCGATTGTTTAGATTTTTTTCAAGTATCCAACCTGCGAAAATCATGACCATTTTGTTCAGCCTCTATCTTTTATTTTTACCAAAACATGGAAAATTGATTGAATACTTAGCCTAATTTGTCATTTTGTCTTTTATAAAACCTTAAATGCGTAATTTTTATGTTTTAAACATTATAAAATGGCAAAAAAAAAATTATATAAAGCAATATTGTTATTTTTTTAAAACTTTAATATGGTGTTTTATTAAATATTTCTTTTATATATAAATATATTTTTTATACTAATACGTATAATACAAAAAAAAAAACCTTACTTAAGGTAAAATGTAAAATAATTGATAATTTAAGATTTTGTTTTTTTCCGAATCCGATAACATTTAAAAAAATATAAAAATAATTAAAAAAAAAAGAAACTTATAAAGTTTATACATCTAAACACAAAAAATATAATGTTAAAAATAAAACTGTTTTTTCAACCAACTTAATGTAATTTTTTTTATAGTTTATTTAGAAATTTATCTTCAAATCTATCATTATCGACATCATCCTCTCTCCTTTTTCAATTCACGTTTCTATCCCCTTCCTAGTCTCCAATCATCCAATATCCAGATCTCGAATCCCTAAATCTTCTGATTTCCTGAGCGCAAGCTTCAAACGGAAATGAATCTAACTATCCTGCAATCACATGAGTTTCAGACTTCTTTTCCTTACGGGTTCAATATAATTTTTGTTTGTCATCTATGTCTTTTGATTGTGGTTCAGGGTTTTTGTTTTTGAAACGAATAAGTTATCCTGCAATGAAATTCGTTAGCCTATAGATTAATTATAATTATAATGGTCCCTGGACATGGTGATGTGTCTGTTTGTCTATAAACCCTAGTTCCTGCCATTAAATAGAATCTTGATGATGCAGATGAATGTGTAGGTACTGGAATCATCTAAAAGGCACTGGTGGCCCTGACTTCATTGATTGCACAAAATATTGAGAAGGTAAAGGAGATGGGGTACAAATGTACAATGCGATGATTGATAAGTATGAGAATTTGGTGGACGCGTGAGTTATTGATCATGCACAGGTGGCAGGAAGTGCGCTTTATCATCATCTTTCCTTATTACCACTTTTGAAGAGAAAGAATCCTAAATTGTTGGATGTTCTGTGAAAAAACAGGTAAAATTGTAACCATCCTTAATAATGATTCCGATTGAAACTATAAATATCAACAATCATACCCATGGGCTGTTAAGATGACGTACCCAGTTGTAGGGACTTTTGATGTTAGAGAATGGTAATGACAAATAGATTACATTTACAAAGTTGGGAGTGAATGGTGCTAGACAGTGTAAGTTAGTGAGCCTGAGCCTGAGCCTGAGCCTGAGCCTGAGCCTGAGCCTGAGCCTGAGCCTGAGCCTGAGCCTGAGCCTGAGCCTGAGCCTGAGCCTGAGCCTGAGCCTGAGCCTGAGCCTGAGCCTGAGCCTGAGCCTGAGCCTGAGCCTGAGCCTGAGCCTGAGCCTGAGCCTGAGCCTGAGCCTGAGCCTGAGCCTGAGCCTGAGCCTGAGCCTGAGCCTGAGCCTGAGCCTGAGCCTGAGCATGAGCCTGAGCCTGAGCCTGAGCCTGAGCTCGGCTCGGGCTCGTTAAGAAATATATAGGGATCGGCTCGGGCTCGGCTTGTTACGAGCTTTATGGACCTAAGCTCGGATCGGGCTCATTAAGAAATACATAGGCTCGGCTCGGGCTCGGGCTCGGGCTCGGGCTCGGCTCGTTTAATTCTTAACAAGCCTAAACAAGCTTAAGCTCGGCTCGAGCTCGTTAACAAGCTCGTTTACTCTAATGCAACAAAATAACAACTTACTTAATAACTTATATTCTAAAAAAACAAAATATTATAAAATCTTAAGTCCCTAAATGATTAAATGATTAAATATGTTGTAATTTATATATATATATATATATATATATATATATATATATATATATATATATATATATATATATATATATATATATAATCATATTATATATAGGCTCGTTTAGGGTTCGCGAGCCTAATCGAGCTTGGTGACACAGGCTCGGCTCGGGCTCGTTTAAAATCGGTCTCGAGCCGAGCTTTTATCGAGCCGGTCACGGGTAGCTCACGAGCCGGCTCGGCTCATTTGCACCCCTAAGTGTAACTGATCAAAAGCCGATACTCTTTCTTTCTTGGCTTGAAGTCATCGACCACACAGCGTGGTAAGAGGGAGGCACAAATTTTCAGGTGCTAGGAAGGGATCTATTAGGGTTTCAAATATGTTGGCTCATTTGCTTTAATGACAAAATAACTTATGAACTCCTTTGAAGACTATGGCTCAGTTTGGCCTGCTAGCTAAAAAGCTAGCTTTAGCTTATTAGCTAATTTTTTAATGTTAGGGATGTATGTATAGAACTATGGAAGGTTTCTGAAATCACGAATTGATTCAAGAATCGTATTCTTTTATATTGCAAGTTCACGATTTATATAGTTAGAGAGAATTCATATTCTTTTATATATAAATGTTAACGTTAAAACTGGTCCTTTTGAACCAGAAAACCGAATCCAAGAAAGTATGAACAATTAAAAGGAGCAGTTAGAGCCTGATCATTAGCGTTAGCGTCAATGTCAGCCAGTCCATGAGCCTCAGCGCATACACATCGTGCCACCAGGGTCTCTGCCCTTTAGACCCTGCTAGGGGCTAGGGGGTCTGCCACCCTACAAGGGGGCAGCCCCCTTGATCCCTACTATTTGGTCATACCGGTGTCAATTTAGTCTGATACAAGTGTGCACTCTTGCACCTCATAACTTGTATTAGAACTAAAGTATGAACTCACTGGCATACTTATTATTTATATTATATACTTCCTCCGTCCCAAAATGATAGTCCATGTTTCCTTTTTAGTTTGTCCCAAAATGTTAGTCCACTTCTAAATATAAATGACATCTTTACCAAAATACCCCTAATTGTAATTATAACAGCCAACACATCTAGTGCCGGCATTAAATGCAAAGAAAGGGTAAAACAGTCATTTTGTAGGAAAAAGTAAGATGCATTAAATGTTTTCTTAATCTGTGTGTTTTTTGTCTGTGGACTATCATTTTGGGACGGAGGGAGTACTAAAATGTAAATGTGACACTAGAATTTTAAGCTACTTGAACGTAGCTTAATGAAAAGCTAGATTTTAAGCTATTTTTTAAGCTACGATAAACTACTTTGGTGGTTTCACCAAACACCGAATTCAATTAGCTCAAAGAATAAGCTAACTTATAAGCATCAAACAACTTAAATAGTCAAACCCATTAATTAACCCCTGAACTAATTTAAACGTTTTTCGTGAAATAAACTCTCATTTAATTTGAAATATAAATTTATTTATTTTGCTGCTGACCAATAAATAATAAATAATTATTATTTAATTATTTATTTAGTTGGTAAAAAATAAATTTATCCACAATAAAAATATTATTTATTTAATCACATTTAATTGTTTGTTCGTGTGTGACCATATGTTCATGTACAATCAGTCATACGATATATTACTTGTTAAGTGCACATCATTTACAATAAAAATTCACTTGTGCAAGAGACAAAATAAGCCAACTGCATAGATAGTGTTGAAAGTCGAGGGATATGTCATTGCCTTTGAACATACATGAATATTTGTCTCCATAAAGCTTCCATATAATAAAATAGTGTGCAAAAATAAAGTATTAAGTAGTCGTTAGATTGGTCCACTTGGTGTTTGTCCCTTGTTTCGACTCTGTTTTGTACCTCGGCTTGAGCTTCTCGCTTAAGTTCATTTTTCTAATGATATTTTCGCTGTTTAAAAAAAAGTAAGTGTACTATACGAATCTACACAATCACACACTAAAAAACATTAAAACATAAAATAAATACATAATAATAATTATAGCTTATATATTTATTATTTACCAGTTTAAAATATATAATGAAATAATAGTTGTTTATTAGTTATTAGTCAAATGTGGATATTTTTATTGTTTAACTAAAACTTATTAATCAAAATCATTTAAATTAATTAATGGGTTTGGGTTAGACCTACACAAAAAAATCGGTCTTAGAGCAAACTGACTTTGATTGAAAAATCCTTAAGGAGTCTAGATCGCGGGTCCGGATAAAGTCCAAAAATGCTAAATTATCGGTCTCAGATATTATCAGAGTGGTTTGTATTGAACTAGTCTTGATCCAGGTCGAGTCTCCCAAGGGCTAGAAGTCACTATGAGTGGTCCTCAAAGGCCAGACTATTTTTTCCTCCCAAAAGTCACCGTATAAATACCCTAAATAGTTACCAGCCATTTTTTCTCATCCCGAATATATATTTCTCTCTTGAAATTTCTTTAAAACTCTCTTAAATTCCATCACACTTTTAAATTATCAAATTTATAATTCCAAAAAAATCAAAAAAATGTCGGGAATCGAAGGAAGTGGTTCCCGTTTCGTTTCAAAAGGATGTGCTTTTGATCCGACCTTACCATTGGGGAAGTTAGCTCAAATTGTATTGTGGTAGTTTGGAAATAGTTTTATTTAAATCTGAAAACAAAAGAAATTTATGCTAGATGTAATCGTACAATAAAGTTATTTCTTATTCCAATAGCACTCTCGATCGATGTGATGCAAGTTTTTGTAGTTCTTATTATCACTTACATAGTTTGCTAATTTATAATTTCTTTTGTTTAGTGTGATTAGTTTAATTGGTTTACTATACTTATAATTAGTCATGTGCATCATTTACTTTAATTAGTTCTAATTGTAATACTAGTAGATATAACCAGAAGAGTGCTATCTAGAATAGTGATGATCTGATAGGTTATTGGATTTTCCAAACTATTTATATCGAGAGGATCTTGCCCAGGGCCGTAGCATGGACATGGGCAAGGTGGTCGACCGTCCGGGCCCCCAAATTCTTAGGGCCCCCAAATTTCTAGGCCCTTTATATAGAGCTCTTATATTAGTTCAAAAATTTTAAGGTCCAAAATTTTTTTGATACAAGAAAATGCCCAAAAAAATTTTGATACAAGAAAAGGCCCAAAATTTGCGTAAGCCGATCATTCCTTCTAGGCGAAACTAATCGGATCCTTCTAGGCATTAAATTCACCTTCCCAACTAATTCTTGGTATCTCAAACGTTTCACCAGGGGCACGCTCGTCGCTCAATCCGACAATCCATAGGACCATAGCAATGATTAGTATTCGGCATCTTAAATGGTAATCGATTCTACTTATTCTCGATTCTGATTTTTTATTTTTCTCTCCCTCTGCTCGATTCTTGATTTCAGATTTTATTGCCTCTGCTCGATTTTGATTTCCCTGATTCCCTCTCTAATCCAATTCTGATTTCTTATTTCTGATTAGTGATAGAATTCTAATTTCACTCTACCAAGCAATCGCACCTGATATCGAAATCGATTGACCAAGTACCAACAGACCAAACAATCGATTCTTCATTCTTGGGTATGTTTATCATTTGTAATCTTTTTTTTTTTGTTTATATAATAAGGATTTTTTTCTGTTTATACAATTGATTCTTGAGTATCGATTCTTGAATCTTGAGTATGTTTTTTTTCTGTTTTGTATTTGGAGGGCTAATTATTGATTTATTTTGTTGCTGTTGCTTGATTGTTTACATATTTTGTTGCTGTTGCTTGATTGTTTACAGAGCTCTGTTTTTCTGCTTCTTCATTGGCATTGCAGGTAGTTTCTCACTTTCTGAGTTCTTTCCCTTTCACCTTTATTTAGTTTAATTTTAAAATGTTGCCTAGAAAATACATGTCTGGAAATGAAAAAAAGGATAAAAAAAACAAAAAATTAAACAATCCATAGAAAAACAAAAAGGATCCATGTATGATGTAGACTTAAATGATTTGTTTGCGGAACTCAAAGTGTTGCAAATGACTTTGCCAAATGTGGTTATGTCCGCATTTGAAATTTTAGAGTTTATTAAAAAAAATGTTTTTATCCAAATGCTTCCATTGCATATCGAATTTTATTAACTATACCCGTTACCGTAGCATCGGCCGAAAAAAGCTTTTCAAAATTAAAATTATTAAAAAACTATTTAAGATCATCAATGTCACAAGAAAGATTATATGGGTTTGCTATATTATTATCCACATGCTTCCACCTCCTTGTCGCTGTTGTTGACTAACCCTAGAAGAATTACCGCCGCCGGTATTGCTACTGTATCGACCTCCATTGCGGCCATGTAAGACCCGTATCCTGATTATAACATATACTTAAAATAAGATTGTTAGGAATTATATGATTTTTAGTAGTTATAAAGCTAAGAAAAACTTTAGTTACAATTTCATATGAAAATCAGCATTTTGTGTCATTTTTAGAAAAATCATAATTAATTCTAGGAAACTCGTTTGGACCTCAAACCAATGCACAAAGTTTACAAATTGAGTGTAGTATAATTAACAAAAATAATAGTAAGCTTGAAAATGACATTATCTATGGTAAAAAATGCAATCTTTACTGATTAGTTCGGAATTGACAGATTAGATAGTCTGTTTTCAAAAATTCATAATAAATCATAGAAAAATCGTATAAATACGTAAAATACATCCCTGGAAATGTATTGAGATAAAATTCTGGAATATCAAATAAAAACGTGAATTTCATGGGTTTAAAGTCGGCTAAACCAGTCTTGAACAGACTGATTCTAGAAGGTATTAATTTCAACAAAGTTATATTATTAAAATCTTTTGTCAAAAGTGTCATGCCATTTTTTATTCAAGAATTCAAGTATAAATACCCCTCAAAACATCTCATAAACCACACAACTAAATCTCAATCCAATATATAGAGGTTTCTAAGCACTAGAATGTAAGCAAGTGAGCGGAAGGAAGCTTAAAAGCCTAACTAAGGAGTTATAGATCTCGACGACCGGTCATAAGGTAACTACAAACCTTTCTATAGCTTAATTAGGTATTGTAAAATAGTTTTTGTTAAGAAGTAGAATATTTAATAAGTATAACATATGTTATATTATACTAATTTCTAACAATAGTAAACAAAAACCTTAAAATGTCGTTATTATAACAATTCGTAATTTCCGAAAATAATACCGATTGATTTACTTACGAGGACGGTGACTAGGCTGATTACTTGGGATCTGGTTGTTAGATTTTCCGAAAGGCTAAAATGCTGAAAGGATCCTGCCACCCCATTTAATCTTCTACCTAGTCGTTCTTTACTTGATAAATCATGGAGTATCATGTTGGAATTATTGAAGGGTTTTATGATGCGACTATAATATAGTTAAGGATTAAGAAATGATAGATTTCTTATTATGTTAACAGTTAAAGTTGAAAAGAAATACAAAGGCGAGAAATATAAACGATATAGTCAACTACAATTAGGTGAGTCTTCTCACTATACTATAGGTGATATTGCATGCGTAGGAAGGAAGATATGTTAGACTAAGGTGATCTTACCTGTTATGATAATTGTATGAATTATTGCTATGATAATGATTGTTTGTGGACGGAACGGGATAGCCCGCGAGCCAATAGGTGGAACGGGAATAGCCTGCGAGTCATTAGACGAAACGGGAAAAGCCTGCGAGCGATAAGACAGAACGGGAACTGCTCGTGAGTCTTCAGGCGGAACAGGGATAGCCCGTGAGTCTCACAGACATATGAATGGTTATTGTGTGTTGTATGTTATGTGATGGATCGTATGGTATTTTGAGGAACTCACTAAGCTCCGTGCTTACCCTTTCCCTATATAAACAACTGTTTCAGGTACATCAGGTACAATGGATGGCAAGGCGTGACGTGTATACACTGTGCTGCTTCATTGGAGGACTTTTTTTTGAATTAATATTCCGCTATATTGTGATTTCGTTAACTTCTGTTAATCCTGGGGTGTTTTCATTAAACTTATAAGTTATGGAATTTTATGAAAATTAATTAAGTGGCTTTTCTTATATTGAAGTATTCGTTTAAATTTTTTTTTAATTTTACCCTAAAATTTTGGGATGTTACAAGTTGGTATCAGAGCACAGCTTGAGAGAATCAGGCTCACTTAGTGAGTTCTGGACTCAAGTTGAGGCTTAAGAGTTTTCTTAGAACATTTTTAGGAAATAAAGATGTTTTATGAAGGGTGAACTGAAGACACAGTGTGTACCGCCAGCCGACGCCAGTATGAGAAAAGGGTTAAGTATTTAATATTGTGGATGTTAAAAAAACATATGGTATATGTTTGCTGAAATGCCTGGTAGAGATCACACATTGTTGTATTATCATCTGCTATTTGCTAATAGAACTGTATGCTAGTGCCGATATGTTGCTTAGAGATTTCCACTAAGTTGTATACAATATGGACTGAATAGTCATAGAATGTGTGAGTTGACCTTATTGCATGTTCCTTGTTTGGTTGTTGCCTTAGGGAAGATTCTCTTATTTGAAAGACTGTTTAGTTCGATATTGTATACAACTAAGTTCGCGAAACAATTTGTCATCACTGGAGGAAGTTCCGTCTTAGTTAGAATAGCAGGGTGGGGGTGGGATTCCAAGTATTCCTAGAAGGGTTGACATATGCCTTGTAAGGGCATATGTGTTAAAATTATCGGTGAGAAGCGAATTGGATATTTCGAGACGGGTCTTGGAACGAACATGGATAGGTGTGGAAGGTAGTAGTAGAGCTCCTACTATCGAAAGCACAGGATCTGCGTTTGAGTCGGGAGTTCGTCACGAAGGATCCAAGGAGCTGAGTATGTGAGTGTCTAGCATAATTAACTTAAATGCTAGTGTAATGTGGTAAACTTTTATCCATTCGATTTTTGAATGTTGATTGTGAGGTTCAGTAGAAACAATTAAGATGTGATCATACCAGTTTGGTTGGACCGATCATGCTTAAGTTAATTACTGAGCTTAAAGACTGTTGAAAGGGAGAATGCCAAAATGCTATTGTGGTAGCTATTTTTCATGCAACTAATGGGCGCACAAGTCAGACAGGGACTAGAGGATGCAAGGGTGAGTTTTCCAACTCACGGTCAAAGAGGTGCAAGCGGCGCCTGAGATGATGGCGGGTATTTTTGAGTCAACTCTGTACATGCCTAGTGCTGTGTAATAGTGGGGCTACCTACCCTTGTATTGATCTTGCTTGAGTGATTGATCAGGTCGTGTGGGTTGAGAGTTTGGATCACTCGCTAGTGATTGAGGTAACTGACGATAGAGGTGTTGACTAGGGTCGCAAGCGGATGAGTAACATATGGTGGTTGATGTAACGTCTTTACATTATCGAAACATGTTTATTGAGATGGTGTTTGCCCCTAATGCAAGTTGTTGGCTGAGCAGAGTGGGCTTGGTTTTTGTTCGAGAGTATGGGCTCGTTAAAAAATTATAAATCGAATAAACAGACTTGGACTTTAGTCCAAGTGGGGGAGGAATACGAAATTAAGGGAACAACATGAATATTATATTGAATCGATGAAATTATTAAAATTATAGTAACATGTCAATATATTTAATTCATTACTACAACTTTATATTAATACATTAAGAAACGTTTACAGAACTACTAACCTAAACTGGAGAATCAGAAAGAAGCGAGAAAAGATCTTCTACACTCCAATATTTGTCATCATTAGGTTGACTTGTACCTTCTTGAGGATTTGGAATGGGTATGCTTTCAGTTATTGGAGGAGGAGCTCCAAGGTATGGGGTCTCGATAGGGTTGGAACTCGTAACCCCGTGATTAGGGGCTAAATATTGACCCATTTGGGGCGTGTGTAAGTAGGGTAATGATGAGGAAGGGTTCCAATTCGGAACCAGTTGGGGGTAGTTATAAGAAGGAGGAAACCAGGCTAGGTCACCTACAAAGCCTCTAAAATTCTCCTCACTTGTAGGCTCGAGTAAACCAGGGTTAATACTACTCATACCAGAATTAGATAGTAGAGATTGCTGCTATGTATGAGTTCTTGATGAAGTTTCCCCCTTTTCCTGAATTTTTCTTTTCCTAAATATAGCCTTATGAGCAGCTTGTATTAGTTTCTTTGTGCCGTCTGTTAGACCCGATTGTGACCCTTCAATTATCGCTTCTTTTTCTTTCTTTAGGCTGGGTATTAAATCTCTAGAAAATTCTGATGCATCGCAAAATATGTTACCAAATTCCCGTGGCACAAATAAATCTAATAATTACAATTTTATGATATAACGGAATTAAAAACAAAAATGTAATTCTTTACCTCAGCACGATCAATAAGAGTTTGCAGACTCTTAAGTTGTCGTTGGGGCCAACGATTGATACCTAAATCTCTATAGCATTTTTTTAACTGTGTCGATCCAATGTTGAGTTCCTTCGCAACTTTCTCAATTGGTTCGTTGAAGTGTTCAGCTATTATTTCCCTACTTAATAAGTGCCTGAAACCTCTTCCACTGCCACCTGCTATGTTTTCTAAACTAGAAGGTTCAAATCCAATTGTATTGTTATCATTCTGGATCATTTGAACATGATCCTGATTTTTTGACCCAAAGATGGACATTGATTCATCAAAATTAGTGGCCTCTATCGGTAATAATTGTTGGTTTTCAACTAAAATCTCAGGATTCTGAAATCCTTCTAGATTCCTTTGAATCAACTGAAGGTGATCTTGATATTGAAAACCAACCCCAAACTCGGGATTCAATTCAATATTGATGTTATTAATCGTCTGTAATTGATTGTCATTTTGAATGTCGGCCATGAATCCTTGATTCATGGGGATGATCCCACTACTCGTTAAGGGTACGTCGATGAATGGATTGTACTCAGATTGACCATCCACAAATGGGTCTACAAATAACATTTGTCAGATGATAAAACAAAATTAAATACTCATAGAAGCAATCATTTAAAAGAATTTAACCTGGTAGAAGGTATGGAGTCTGATCAAGTGCAAAGTCTAATGATGCATGCACCGGATCTTCTGAGTTAATGTTTAACTCGGGAAAAATTTCCGGCTCACCGTGGAGTTGCTCTATTGGTAGTATATCTGGAAGACTGTATCATAATTCAAAATCAAACAAAACATTAAAAAGATAATCGAAGTATGGATGATAGATGTCTAGAATGTTAGAGTCACCGAACTCTATTAAGAATGCTTGGTTTGAAGTACCCTCTCCTTGTGGAAAACCAGGTCCAGGGTTCGGCAGATCGCCCATTAAAGATCTGTTTTCCATGACTCAGCTTTAAATATGAGTTCGTTTACGAACAAACTAGTGATAAGAGAGGATGAGACTGAAAATGAATGTGGAAATGAACGATACTACATACCTGTATGTATAGTATCTTGCAGCTGGAACCGAAAGGACACACGAAACTGAAAGGACACCTCTCGTTTTAATTACCGAAATTCAAGCTAACTACAGTAGATGCGACTTTTCACTACCCCAAATGATTTTTTTTTCAAAATTCCCTGCTTGACTCCTGTGAGAACGAGATAATAAAGAGACTTTTGAAATAAAACAAAATTTTATGTCTCTATATAATGGAAATAGTTTAAAGAGTGTTCGGTACTCAAAAAAAAAAACTTACAAAAGATGATGTAAATTTTATATTTCGGTGGAACACAAAAATTTGGAGATTCTACAAAAATAGACTTATTTAGCCAAAAAGTATTTAAAAGAAATGTTGAATTGAGGCAAATGTGTGTTGAAATATGACGAATTCATATAAATACGAAATGTGTTAAAAATTAGGTGTTGCAAGTTAACTAGGTTAACTATGTATACATGTAGATTAGAAAGTACTAAATATGTACTATAAATAGTAGCCGGTCAAGTCGATGTGTGGGACTGTGAGAAACAGTTAGAGTTTTTTTGTACATCTAGAGTAACTAGAAAAAAAGAAGTATGGAGTGAATGAGAATAATAGGACCTTAAGAATTATTACAGATGTATGTGAATGTTGAAAGGGAAAGATAATTAAATCTTGTAAAGTTTCGGCAATAAGACGAGGAGGATTTTTGAAGGACACAAGGACTCGATGGGAAATACATAGAGGCGTTCGAGAATGCGGATTTCGGGACTCGATGGGAAATACATAGAGGACTCGATGGGAAGGACACATATGAATGGTTATTGTGTGTTGTATGTTATGTGATGGATCGTATGGTATTTTGAGGAACTCACTAAGCTCCGTGCTTACCCTTTCCCTATATAAACTACTGTTTCAGGTACATCAGGTACAATAGATGGCAAGGCGTGACGTGTATACACTGTGCTGCTTCATTGGAGGACTTTTTTTTGAATTAATATTCCGCTATATTGTGATTTCGTTAACTTCTGTTAATCCTGGGGTGTTTTCATTAAACTTATAAGTTATGGAATTTTATGAAAATTAATTAAGTGGCTTTTCTTATATTGAAGTATTCGTTTAAATTTTTTTTTAATTTTACCCTAAAATTTTGGGATGTTACAGGCCACCTCCCCGGCCAGCACGGCGACCGCCACAACCCCCACAATAATTACCTCTGCCGCCACCGCCGTTATTATTATGATTAGAGGGAGACTGAACGGTGAGAGCATTCGGAGATGAGGTGTGATCGACATGAGTAAGGAGGCTTCACGTTGTTCATCTTGGAGCATTTGTTGCTCCTCGCACAGTAGAATGGATCGAGCATCCCAAAACGATGGTGGCGGATCCCGGTGGCGGATGTTTATTGCAATATAACAAAATTTTTGAGGCAAGCCGTTAATCATATATGCCACGAGATTAGTTTCAGGAACCCTGGCATCCATGTGCTCTGAACGATCAGCAAGAGATTTAATTTTATTGCAATAATCCATGATAGAAGAATTACCAAGGGAGATAGTCCGAAGTTCCTTGTTGAGTTGAATTACTTTGGAAGCTTTGTTATCTCGAAAAACCTTCTCAAGATTTTCCCAGACTTCAAAGGCAGTCGCTTGTTTCTTGAATATCATGTTGAGAAGAGAAGTAGAGAGGGTACCGTACAACCATGATTTAACTATAGAATCCATACGTAACCATGATGTCATTGCTGCGGCATACTCGGCGGTGGCCTTGTCTTTCTCTTTGTCGGCTTGAGGTGGTTTTGTACCGGGCTTGAGATGATCGTCAACACCATACCCGATATAGTGGATTTCGAAGAGCTCCCGCCAAATATCGTAATTCATCTGATCAAGATCTAGTACAAGCGGAACAACATGTTTTATGTTGATAGTAGAAGATGGTTTGTCAGTTGGGTGAGCTGACATTGTTGAGGGCAGAAGAGAAGAAGAGGAATAAGATTGAGAGAGGAGATGAGGAGAGGACGATCGGCAAAAAGAAGTGCCGTCGACTAGGGTTTAGAACGATTGAAGGTATTATGCTCTGATACCATGAAATTGTTTTTATTGATCTCATCTCCAATTACATTAGATACCCTCAATATATATACATGTTACATTAGATAAGGTCAAACAGCAAGTGCCGAACTATATGCTAAAATACATATAACAATAATATTAATACACTAACAGTCGGTAAACTGTTGGTAATATCGTAACGGATTACCGACGGACCGTTGGTAAAATTATGATTTTTCAAAATAGATAACATTTTCACCAACGGATTACCGACGGAATCTAAATTTGTTGAATTCCGTTGGTAAATCGTCGTTAATATGGTAACGGATTTCCAACGGACCGTCTTCTATCGCTAAACCGTAGCAAAAATGTTGCTAAAATCTTGAAAGTTAGGTTTTCCCGATACGTTGGAAGTCCGTCGGTAAACCGTCGCTTTTTGCAACGGATTTTTTCCGTCGCTAATTTTTTGTTGCTAATACCCCTATTTTCTAGTAGTGGTGGGGTGGTGTTGATGAAGAAAACCATTGGCATAGAAGAGAGAGACAAGAGAAATAGAGAGAAGTTTTCATCGGCATGTGTATGCCTCTGAAAATTTTTTTTTGCCATGCCTTTAAAACGAAATGGTTGCCGATCGGCATGGGAGTGCCACATAGGCAATGCCGACGGCATTGCATCTTCATTCCGTTTAGTCTAACTAATGATTGAAATTTTGTTAAACAATTAGACTTATTAAAGAAATATCATAGAAATATATTTCCCATGTGACGAAGAGGATCACACTCAGTAAATATATTGTAAATTTTCCATCGATTTTTACGATTGCTTCAACATTAAACATATTTTAAAGTAAAAACGATGTAACCGGGAGTGTAACTACTCAATCAACTTTTGGGTCTAGACAATAAACATATAATAAAAATATAACAAGTTTTGAAAACACTATTAAATAATTATATATAGTACTTGATAGTGAATACTTAAGTCGAGATACAAGTAGTGCATCATGAACTTCTATCCTGAGGCCACCAACTCATCAAACCTGCAGTGCTTCTTCGAGAAGACCCTATTTATTTAATAAAAATTGTATTTGTTCCTACTAAATCTTCCTATTTCATCTTTCTACTCACTAAATAATACCATGTGGAATCCACTAATCATCTCTCTTAATCTCATCCTTTGATTTTGACACTTGTATTGATCGTGAGTAGGAAGATGGGTAGGAAGATTTAGTAGGAATATATACAACCTCTCTTTATTTAATATTAACACCTCATGGTTTAATGACTACCCCGTATCAAAACGTTTGATACTTTAAAACTCTTTAGACAATTTCTCAACTTATAAAGGAACCGACTATGCTTCTAATGTAACTATCAAAGAATTTATACACTTGGATATTTTAAAAATGTGCAAGAAAGAGAAAATCCATGTCGATATAAAGTCCTAGCTACAATGGCGAAGGATTTACCAACGGTCCAGGCTAGTATGCTAGCTTCGAAATGTTGTTTTTCTCTTAGTTGTAGGATGTTAAATGTTCGAAGGTGTATGTTGAGTGATAAATCAATGCAAATTTTGGTGATGCTAATGGACTATAATGATTCGAAGGAAAGAGGGAACAAAACAACACAAGTCTTTGAAGAAGGCTTAACCCATCTAAAAATGAGATATTGGGAGATGAAATAGAACGAAGGTCATCGATAATGACTTCATATACTAACACTATGTTGAAGAATACTTCATTGTTGGCACTCAAGAACGACATTCAAACTACACACCAAGTGCATAGTCGAATGTCACTCCCAGCCAAGAATAACCACTCATACCTAGAATACCCATATTGTAACATAATTTCCCTCTAAAGATTGTATTTTGATGATATGTCTAAGTTTTACAAGTTATGTAATGTTATGAACCAATTTATAATTTTTCTATATTAATGATACTTTTAGGTTCTACGAGTTATGTAATGTTTTGAACCAATTTTCATATTTTTTATATTAATGATATTTTAATGTTTTACAAGTTAAATAATGATATGAAATATTGATGTTTAAGAGTACTTTCACATGTATTTAGACATTTGTTACAACAAAGAAAACGATAATGATAAACAATAAAGAAAACAACATAGAAAAACAAGTATAAATGTATACTACTCTTAAACATAACCTTACTTAATTTTTTGTTGAACATAGCCAAGCACCCCAAACATGAGAGAGTGACATGACATGCAAGGTTGAATTCCCTTCACTCGTAAACAAAGCAACACAATTTTTGCAATGTGTTTTCTGCAACCCAAAAGCCATTTCAACTATTCAAAAGTTTCCCACACATCAAGTTGTCAATGGTTTGGGAAAATAGATACACCAATATCGTTTGGAATTGCAATCATCATTTTGAATTAAGTGGGTTCTTTTTTATTATATGTGATAACACTAACCCAAATATCATATTTTTATGGTATCTTTCTAGGGATAAATTTGTTCAAAATTTGCGTAACAAGTTGGTTAGGGGATGTCAAATTTACGCGACGCATGAAATAAGTAGGGTGCCATTGTAAGAGTTAAATTTGAAAGTAAGTTGTTGTGGTAGGATCGCGATGCGATGCACTATAGGGAGGCGACACATTTGGATAATGGACGCAACACGACCATGTGCCTAACACAACGCGTAAGTCATGCAAAACAGACGCGATTTAAAGCCCTAAATCCAGTTCTTTGGCTCATTTCTCACAAACACACTTCATAATACTCGAGGAGGGAACGAACCCATGAGTTCTTGTGAGCCAAAATAGATAGGAGAGAAGGTGGATTTCAAGGGTTAAGAACTGGCTATTCGATCTTGGAAGGTAATCTCTTGATGAAATTGTGTATATGAGTCAAATTATGGCAAGGTTTGCAAATCCTAACTTCTCGAATGATGAAATTTGTATGTTATCCTTGATGTATAAGGAAAAAAGGAAGTAAATAACGTGTTTTCTTGGATGATTATTTTGAAATTGGGATGGAAGCTTGAATTACGGAATTGGTTCATAATCCCTAAATTACGAATGATAGACGGATGTAGTTGATGTTGTCCCTTGATGATAATGTTAATACATGTGAGTAAATCATGTCTAGTTGATTATAACTACAAGTTGTTATTGAAGAATTGGCTTTTGTAATGAAAATTGTACTTATGTCTTAATGGAAAAAGACATAAGCTTGGCTAAATCAATAACTAGAGTTAAAATGCATGTTAGCATGCTGACTTGATGAAAGCATTAATTCGAGTGTGTGAATGATGATTAATCCTTGAGTTGTGATACTCCAAAGTCTCATGTGGTTTTGACAGCTTTTAAGGCAAGAGGAGAAGCGGATGGATTGGCTTGGATCTATGATGCCTACAACATCACTAATGTGAGTACATGCTACCACACTATATGTTATACATGTCATTACTAATATAATTTTGTTGATTTAGTATATATTGTAATGGCCATTGCGTTGTAATGATAGAATATCATGATATGGTTTGTATGCCGAATAATATTGTCTCATATTGGAACCTAGATCTCCTAGGTTAATAGTCAATGAGAATAATGCATTGTTAGGTGGGTTGAGAGTAGGGTAGACCTACATTCATTGTAAGGATGCAAAACTAGTTACTAGGTTTATAGCTATTTAGATTTGTGTATAGATGGGTCGAGTCTGAGAGTGTGATTAGGTAGATCACCCTTGCAGGTATAGGCCACATGCCCTTATATCCATGACGAGGGTTGGCCTTGGTGGATTGGGACGAGACTCCCATTAAAGACCATTGAGGGTGAAGGGCTAGTCTTACCCGATGGCATTGTTGGTAAATCTCTCGTAGGGGGGATAGGGCGTGACACACCCTTATATCTATGATGAAGGCCTTCCTTGGTGGATTGGGATGGGACTCCCCTTAAAGATTGTTGAGAATAAAGGGCTAGCCTTACCCCGATGACATTGTCTTTAAATCCCTTACGGGGATGGGGCTCATAATGCCAAAGATCCATGACAATTCCGCTATTGGTGAATTGGGATTGGACTCCCATTAAAGACCATTGAGGGTAAAGGACCGACCTTACCCGATGGCACGTGATTCGGTTCGTGGTTGTGAATAACGATTTACTGTGCCTTATAGTTGATAAAGAAATGAATATCAAATTTACTCAGAGGATGTTCTTCCCATACTTGTTAAGTAACATTAAATCGATCACTAATTGCTCGATCACGGGTGAGGGACTGACCTAATCATGGAAATTAACTAGGTGCGATTAGGGATGAGACTACGGTTGTAAAGACCATGGTAGGAAGGTCCGACCCAACCCAAATGGCAAACGATTGATACATGGCTGAACAGGGAAACATGCTTCCTATACTTGTAGAGTACTAACGTGAAGTTCACCAAGGAAACATGCTTCCAATACTCGTGAAATGTAGTGTTTATGATCAGGGGAATGTGCTTCCCACCCTTATAAAATACTAGTGTGTTGATATTATTTAATGTACTCACAATACGTTAGTCTTACTTTTTGTGTGTTTTACTTATGACATGTGTCCAGGGAGCAGCAACAAGAGTTAGTAGGAGAGTTGATATAACCAATGCCGCTAGAAGACTCATTATCATCTTAGAGACCCAGAGATTTGAATAGCGGATAGATTTTGTATAACATTGTATAAGGTTGTTTATCTTACTATGACTCTTGTATATATGTTTTGACATCCAGTTATACACCAAACATTATATGTTTAAATAGGAAAAATGGAACAATTCTCGCTCCTGATTTTTTTCGTAAACATAAATGGTGTATGAATTGGGTTGTTATAAGTTGGTATCAGATTCATGGTTCAAGTGAACTAGGTCCTTGAGTGTATGATTCTAGACTTGAACCGTGAGGGAGAACACTAGTACATGCCATAATATAATAGTTGTTGTGGGGTACTAGTATTAAAGTTAGTAAGGGTTCGTACTAACTCCTAAAGTGAACACCATTTTGGATTAGGGGTCACGTGATGACGAGAACTAGTTCAGTTTTTCATGTTATAAGTTGAAGAGTACCTCATGTAATCAGGGTAGAGATGGCTCAAGAAGCGATTGAGCCAGTTCTCAAGGTTCAATACACTAACCAGACAAAGAGACCACCCAAGTAGCCACTAAACTATCGAGAGACGATTGTGGAAGAAGTGGCAAAGGTTATATGATAGAGGTTGTTTGCTCTCATCAGATCGTAGGTAGGGCCGAGAAGAATGGTGCACATGACAGACCTTTTGTCCCAAGGACAACTGAAGGTCTGAGAGGAAATGATGATGAGAAGGAGGGAAAACCCTAAAAATGTAGTGATTGAAAGGAATAGTGGCTTCACCTATAAATCCTGACTTGACTGTAAACCCGTTAAGTTCTTGAGAACCGGTGATCTAGTGGCAGTCGTGACGTGGCTGGCCCATACAGTGAAATATGTTTTAGACGAGTAGATGTACTAGAAAAAATAAGGTGCGTGTGTTACCCAACTTACTTTAGGGGAGAGGTCGAATTTTAGTGGTAGACTACTAGTCCCACCCTTGGGGAACAATCTAGTATGTATATTAACCTAAAAGTAGTTTTGAGTACAGTATGCAGACGAATGTTGTTCGCTTGTAGTGACGGAACAACTAGACAATGATTTTATACATTGGGGATGAGGGATAGACTTGGTGCAATAGTTCGCAGAGTTTGATGGGAAAGCGAGGTTACGAAACACCAAGTAGATCTAAGGTGAGAAAAGATAGTCCAGTAGCGTGTCTCAGTTTGTAATTTAATTTCCTAATTGATAGTTGTTTGACATAACATAAGTAATGTGGTAGATATGCTTAGACAGACATCCCTTACGGGGATGGGGATCTTGGTGCCCCGAGATCCATGATAAGGTCCAACATGGTGAACCGGTATTGAATTCCCATTAAAGATCATCGTGGGTGAAGGTCTGGCCTTACCTGATGGCAATATAGGCACATATTATGTGATTGTAAAAGGGTAATATGTCTCAAAACTCAAAGCTACTGGTGGGGTTTAAAAGACCTTCATGTGAGAGTTGTCCCGACGTTCGGATTCATCACTTTTAGTCCAGTGGTAGAGGTAGTCGAAAGTTGTAAAAAGAAGTCGAGAGCTTCTTAATATGGTAAAAAGGAGTGATAGTGGTAAGTGTAAGGTCGTGCAATTCAGATGAGGGTAGACGAGGTTCGAGAGAAACCCGACGTGGTTTTAGACATCCTTATTTAAATTCTTTCTCGACGAGAATATGTTGGTAGAGGTACTTGATGCGAGATATGGAGATACAGAAGTCTGACATAACGATGACTACCTTCCGTACCGTCACGGTCATTGTGAGTTTGTAATATTGTACTGATTGACAAATGCACATGCGACTTTTCTGGAGTTATGAACAGAGTGTGTTGTCCACCTTGTGTATAAACTTGTCATTGCGTCATCAATGACATTCTTAGATATTTGAGAGTTTGAGACGAACCCCAGATTCTCTTGCAACAGAGATAAGAGCTCATTCGAAATGAGCGGTCGTAGTCGAAAATTTCCAAGTATGGATTTTGGCTGAGAGATGCTCAGTTCCTCGAACATGTCGGTAGTAAAGAGGGTGTCAAGGTTGACCCCGTAAAAATTGAAGCTCTAGTGTTAACTTGATTGCCAGCGAAAAAGTTTTGTGTTATCTAAAATGATGATCCACAAGTAGTTCTTGAGTGTGTTCCGATGCAGAGAGGTAGAGTAATTTCTCATGCGTTGAGGCAGTTAACACCAACGAGGCAGGCATATCGAACACATGACTTGGAGATGACTGTGGTGGTGTTTGCTTTAAATATCTGGAAGCATGATCTTGAAAGTGAAACTTCAGATAATCACTGACCATGAAAGTTGGAAAGATTCATTTGAACCAGGAAATTTTTCTGTAGGCGTTAATTAATTATAAATGAAAAGAAAAAGCACAAAAATTGCACCATCAAACATAAGAAAACATAATTGTACCTTCATCGAAACATTGTAGCAACCTATAGGCTAATGAAAACCATCAGACTCCATACTTCTATTTCAACACCTTTAGGCTAATCAAAACCCTAGATATATGGACATACATGGGAAATATTGAGGGATTGATGTGATAATGGAGGATTCAATATAATGGATTTGAAGAGTGATATATCGAGATTTAATGGATTTGGGTTTGAATTTGATATTGAGGTTAGGGTAGAGAGAAGAAACATAAAATGGATGCTACATCAATTTTGGAACCATAATCATTAATCATTAATATCCTAATATTAGTTTGAGCGGGAAAACATAGTTTTGGGATACATAAACATGACACATGTCCTTTCAATAACTTTATAATAATAATAATAATATTACAATTTAGATAATTTGTTATAATATATTAGAGTAAATTACAATTTTGGTCCCTGTTGGTGGCATGAAATTACACTGGGGGTCATCCTTTTGAAATCTCACATCTAGGTCCCTGTGGTGGGAAAAAAAGAAAAACAGATTTGGTCCCTGTCTATGTGAAAATACAAAACTATCCTTTTTAATTTCTTTTTCATTTTTTAACCTATGTTTTACTTATTTAAAAAAATAATAATACATCCCCCACCCCCACCCCCACCCCCTCTCACTCTCATTGACTTTCCTATGGTTAAGCACCAACCAATCAATACTTTTAGTTAATTTCCCCCGACTGGTGCCTCCCTCCCATCCTCGCCGGAGATAGTAATGACAACCATAATTTGACGGAGATAGTAATGACAACCATAATTCGCCAATCAATACTTTCAATTAATTTCCCCCGACCGGTGCCTCCCTCCCATCTTCGATACCAGCCAAAAGGGTGTTTAATGGGTTTTTATCTTTCAAGCGCAAATCGTATCTTTCACTTGCGATTCTCATATTTCACCAGTTTCTCTTGCTTCGTCAGTGGCTTTTTATGAACCGGTGATGCTTCTGGCTTTGATCCTACCATTTTGAATGACGATGACTCCTACCTCTTTGAATGGCAATAACTATGAATTTCTCTGACTTACATCTTGATACCCAATTCCTGTCTTTCCCAAGATCTCTTTCCTCCTCCCTACTTAACGACTCTATCAAACAACCTTTCGTCATAGGTATGTGTATCCTTAATTGCTTTCTGTAAATTGATCACTCGTTTAAGAGTTTATATTTTCTGATATGCCCCTCAAATGTTGAGTCGTTGAATATCCTTTTAACCCAAGTTTTTTCTGAAATCATGTGAGAATGGTGTGATTTTGCTTATTTCACGAATAAATTTAACATGGTTGACGCTTCAGGCCTTTAATACCCTTTAACCCACTGGATAACCATCCTGAAAGAATAAACATCAGATTTCGTTGTTTAATTACCAGTTTGCAGAGCTTACAGGAGAGTTCAGAATCAAGAAGGACGTTATCATGTTTTAAATTTCCGTGTAGGACGTCACTAGTCTGGAAGTGTGTAAGAACAAAAGGGCGTTTGCGATTTCTAAAATGATTTGACTGCGTGTAGCGTGGTGATCGGCGGACGGTCTCAATGTTGGACCATACCCCGGCATAGACATGGTGAGTGGAAGTCGGGTTAATTAGTTACAACTTCTTTGTTCTTCGTTGTTGTTGATTGGTGATTGCAGACACCCCCCCCCCCCCCCCCCCCAACCAAATGATTTGCCATAATATTCTCGGATGATTCAACCCGTTTCAACCTGGTAGAAGGGAGAGAGAGAGACGGGGTAAGGGGTGGGGTGGTGAAATTTTCTTTAAATTTAATCACTAAAATAATAAAAGATCAAAAGAAAATGAAAAAAGAAATTTAAAAGTGTATATTGGTCTTTTTCATATGGACCATTAACAAAATCTATTATCTTTTGGCTATCTTAAGGACCTTTATTGAAATGTTTATATCACCACAGGGACCATAAATATAGGATTTAAAAAAATGACTAATTTCATATGAATCACATAAACCAAAATTGTAATTTACTAAATATACTATTGTCTTTATTTGAATTGTGTAGTGTAGTCCCATCCTCCATCCCAAAATTGACCATTTTTACAAAGGGTATAGACGTAATATTCACCAAACACACGCATCTCTCCGCCTATATCTACGTTTCCCTCCCCATGCTCCTCTCGTCTTAGATACCTACGATCTCTCCTCGCCGGCGACTACCAGAGAGAGCTGGAGGCCCATCATCAAACGCTGTCGTACAACCAATCCTATAAGAATGGACGCAAATTCAGCAGAATTTGAAGCGATTTTGAGGGACATAGAGCGTGCTAACAGCAGTGGCACCAGCTACACCAATAACGACGATCAAGGATGGAAAACGGTGTCGTATAAGAAATCAAGACGTAAACCGACTAATAAGGATTCTGAAATATACTCCGATCACGGCTCCGGGAACGGTGACGTTTTCCGGTCGATCGACCAGCAAGCGGAGGATCGTCGACGAAGACTGGTTGAATCTCAAAAGGCTGCCGCCGCTGCCATTGACGCCGCAGCAGTAGATGATGCTTCTATCCGTGTTGCCGGAAACGATGGCGAGGAGGACGGTAGTGATGTGGAGAACTTGGCTGGAGTTGAGAGTGGTAAGAGAGATGTGAAGAAGAATAAACCCAAGAAGTTGAAAAAACCTAAAGTTACTGTTGCTGAGGCTGCATCGAAGATCAACGATTCTGATCTGGCCGTTTTTCTTGCTGATATAACGGTAAGTGAACATCCAATTTTGATCTGATAGAACTAATTTATTTTCGATCGAATTGATTAGTGAATTGATAAACAGAACATGAAATCCTTTTTGCTGTTTTTTCAATAGGAATCGTATGAATCACAACCAGACATACGGTTAATGAGGTTCGCGGACTATTTTGGTCGCGCATTTGCTTCCGTGAACGCGTCTCAGTTCCCATGGATGAAAACTCTCAAGGAGGCTTCCGTCGAGAAGATGATTGATGTAAGAGCTTCCTCTTCCTTTTTAGCAAATTTAAATTTCACTTTTCATGCTTATAGTCTATATCGGGCTACTTACTTTTCAGCGACCTAGAAGATTCCCCAAATATTCATCATCATCGCTTTTGAATATTTATTTGATTTTTATGGAAGTTGCCGATATACAATTCGTTCCTCTGTACCCCAACTTTACTTTCCAGAAAGACTATGTCCCTGACGATCATGGAATTCCTTTTTAGACTGATCTAGTTGACTTTTATGCAGATCCCTTTATCACATATTTCTGAAGATGTTCATAGAACAGCAGCAGACTGGCTTAACCACCAACCTGTAGACGCCCTTGGCTCCTTTGTTATGTGGTCCTTAGATAGCATAATGGCAGACCTATCTTTCCATCAAGGAGCTATCAAGGGTTCAAAGAAGGTGGCTCAACAACCACCTTCAAAATCTCAGGTAATGGTCAATGAATAATCATATAAATCACAATACGTTTCAAATGTGGTTAAAGATGATGATGGATGCATTCATCAAGCATTATCCATTTATTGTGTTACAGGTTGCCATATTTGTGGTTCTAGCAATGGTACTAAGACGAAAACCTGATGTTTTAATCAGTCTTCTTCCAATTATAAAAGACAGTTCTAAATATCAAGGGCAAGATAAGCTGCCAGTCCTACTGTGGACTATCACCCAGGTAACCAATTAATATAAAAACATACTTTTACTCCTTTCTTTTTCTAATATTATCAACTTTAAAAAAATTGGATTTTGAATAGGCTTGCCAAGGAGACCTGGTTGTGGGGCTTTTCATGTGGGTCCACTTGCTCTTACCAATAGTCACCAGTAAATCGGGTGGTAATCCTCATTCTAGAGACCTTATTTTGCAGTTGGTTGAGAGGTAATAAATAGTAACATACTAATTTGGTCACTAGATTTTAAAAATCATTCCTAAAACTACAGTAACGCTTATAATTTATTATTTCGGTAATTTAGACCAAGAAACTTGTAAAAATGCTGATGTAGTTGAATGGTTTTGTAAGAATTTTTAAAGTTCGGTGACCAAATTAGAAAGAAATAAAAGTGCATTGCTATTTATTCCAGTTTGCCCTATTTATAATTTCTTCCTAAACATCAGTTATCCAAATAACACTTTATTTGTAGGATTGTAACTTCCCCAAAAGCGCGTACAATTTTAGTTAATGGTGCTGTGAGGAAAGGGGAGCGCGTGGTGCCACCATCAGCTCTTGAGCTTCTTATGGGAGCTACCTTTCCTGCTCCTACATCTCGTGTCAAGGTAACCGCTTTTGGGATAATTTATTTTTTTATTTCAACTAAATGCAAGAAATAGCAACCTACTTTCATTTCTTTCTATTACAACATTGTATTTTCATTTTCTTGTCCTATTATGATTCAAGACATTGTACATTCAAAACTCTATCCAATTATAGCATTATACTTTTTATTACTTTTCTTTTAGGACAAATTTGAAAATTATACGCGGTTATAATGTTGTAATAAGAAGAAACGAAAGTAGGATGCTATAATAAGTGAATCAATTGAAGTACAATGCTATTTCTTTCATATAACCCTTTTCATTGGGCTAATTGCAAACTTTTGCAATGTACTTTAATTTATTTTTGTATGATAGCATCCTACTTTCATTTTTTCTATTACAGAATTTGAAAACTAAACTGTACACAATTATAGCATTATACTTTCAGAATTTTCTTATTAGGACATTATAACAGTGAAGATTGCTCTGTTTTCCGGATGTTATTGCTACAATCGGGTAAAAAAATTTTAGTACAAAATTCTAATAAAAAAATAATGAAAGTATGTTGATATTTCTCGCATATAATTGGGTAGATTTTTCAAAGTATGATGCTATAATAAACAAATCAATGCAAGTACGTTGCTATTTTTTGCATATAATTGGGTAAATTTTTTCGAACCCTTTTTGCTTAATTTTCTTTGTTCAAAGTTATTGCTACTGCTACATAATAAAAAAAAAAAAAAAAAAAAAAACTTATTAGGCAACTGAGAGATTTGAAGCGGTCTATCCCCTCTTAAAGGAGGTTGCTCTTGCTGTTGCCCCTGGCAGTAAAGCCATGAAACAACTTACACACCACTTCTTACCCATTGCTGCAAAAGCTGCTGGTCAAGGTAACAAAACATTTTTCTTTTTCTTTTTCTTTTTTTTTTCTTAACTATACACATTAATTATTTCTAAATTTCAAGGAAAAAAAAGACAAAACCATCTAACATCAAAACCTGTTTACAGGCAACTCAGCTCTCACAACTGAAGCAGGCAACATATTCCTATGGTGCTTGACTCAAAACCCCGACTGTTACAATCAATGGGTAAAAAAAATTATACCTTTCTATATTCCTCACTACAAATAAACAAAAGTACATTGCTATTTCCATATTTCTCACTTTAAAATTTTAAACAGGACGACATTTATCTCGACAACCTCGAAGCAAGCATTGTTGTTCTAAGACAGCTGTCTAACGAGTGGAAAGTATACTCAGTCAAGCATTCGAGTCTAGATCCTCTAAAAGCAACCTTAAATAGTTTCAGGGATAAGGTATAATAAATTTGCTTTACGCGTTTTTTTCTTTAAATAAATATTAATAAATTCGCTCTCCTTGTGGCATTATGTAGAATGACAAGGCATTGGCTAGTGGTGATACTGCCAGCGAGGCGTTACTCAAAGATGCCAACAAGCATTGCAAGACGATACTATCAAAATTCTCACGTGGCAATAATTGTTTAAAGGCTACAGCATTTCTCACTGTTACAATGGCTGTGGGTGTGGGTTTGGTTGTTAAAGACACTGGAGTTTGGAACTTGAAGGACCTTGTAGATTTTGACTTGTCTCGTGCTTTGACTTCATTCTCTTATTAAAGACGACAGCCAAGGGTATAGTGGTAAATAGGTAAAGGTGAAGGCGACCCGTGTTAAATAATAATGGGAAAATCAGCCCGTTTGAGGAGCTTGTTTCCGGATGTTGTTGGGGTTTAGTGAGAGATATAGTATAAAAGTATAAGGTATAACCGAAACTGTGTTTTTTTAACTTTCGTGTGTCGGGAAACTGTACTGTATTTATGATGTCGGGAATTTACTTATTTTGGTGGCTTACAATAGTGAATGTTCCGATTAGACGCGAACATAAGACCTGCACAACACAACAACACACCACAATCCAAATTTTCGGAAAAATGTCTTATGAATAAGCTTTAATGTTAAAGAAATACAAATTTTCCGAATCATCTAAAAAGATTTTTAAAAATGTTTATTTTCCAGAGAACGATAGTATTAATGAACTTATTTGTAAACAAAATCAATATTGTTTTCTAGAAAAAGGTCGTATATGTTTTGCCTCGGAGAGAGTTTGATTTTCAGAAGATCGTAGACTTAAAAAGGTCCACACGTCCTCTTTTTTGAGTAGACTTGGGTCAATCACTAGCCTCTTCTAACATAAAATAAACACTCTTTTAACCTAAAAACCATTATTTCTTTACTATTTTCTGTACAATGATTGATAATATGCATAAATTTTAGGTCTTCATGGTTAACATCAACATTTGGCGATATGTATTTTTCACATTCTCTTAATTTTTTTGGTTAAGTATTTAATATTTTGGGTCAATGGGTAGCTTACTACATAACCAAAGAACAGCTTTACATTTATTTTTTACAAAATATACTCTAACAGTAAAGTCTGAGAAGTTTTGAAAGTCCCGACTTGTTGTGATGTTACTATATAACTCATACTATTTGCAAAGTATGATGTCAGCGTTTTTATATGTTTAATAGTTTTAATGCGCCAGCTTTATAACAATATTATCTTTAGCTCGGCTGGCTGAGCCTTGAGTTTATTTACCAGAGGTCGCGGGGTCGAACCTGCCCCTCTCCATTTGTTTAATTTATAGTAGGGGTGTTCAAATTCGGATATCCGGAAATTCGGATAACCGAATTTCGGATATCCGAAAATTTCGGATAGTGAATATTGATATCCGAATCCGTATCCGAAATTTCGGATATCCGAAATTTCGGATTCGGATTCGGATATCATTTCGGATATCCGATTTTATAAAAAAAAAATTCAAATTTAATTAAATTAGCCTAAAAAAATCATTATCCAATAAATATATTAAAATAAACATATTCGATATTACATTGTGGTATTCAAAACCAAACGAAAGAAAAAAAGATTGAGATTAATCGACGAAACATAGTAATATATATAAAAAAAAGAAAATATATTTTTTCGAATTCGGATATCGGATATCCGAAATATCCGAAATTTTGTAAAATCACTATCCGAATCCGAATCCGAAAATTCGGATATCCGAATTTCGGATATCCGAAATTTCGGATATCCGATTTTTCGGATAATTTAGCATCGGATTTTCGGATTTTCGGATCGGATTTTCGGATACGGATATTTTTGAACACCCCTAATTTATAGGCACCTCTTTGGTTTTTACTTTGATTTGGCGTCCGTTTTCTTTATTTTCTATTGTTTACTCTTTTTCCATTTATCCTAATGGAAATTACCTTAACTTGTTTTTTTAGTTTAACTTTTAATTATTTTTTACAACTTTAGCTAATAAAATATTTTGTTTTCAAATTAGGTCTACAAACTTCTTAAAATTCTGTTTAAACTTCATGTTTTTTATTCTTTTTTCAATTTTCTTTAAATTGTTTTCAATCTTTTACTTTTTATTCTTTAAAAACAGAAAATAGAACCTTTTGTCCCCTTTTTTAAATTTGTTTTTGTTAACCGAATTGTATAATTAATTGAATTAATAATGTAGATTATGTAATCCCTGTTATTTCCTATGACAACGCATGAGTTTTCAGAAAAAAAAAATTTCATTATACATATATAGTTTTAGTTTTTGTTTGTATTACAACAATACATTGGTTAGGTCATTACGTTATTTTTCCATCTTTGCAAACTCTTTTTACGGACCCTGCAGCAACGCACGGGCTAATACCCCTAGTTTTTCACATTTTTCAAAGTTAGCCGTAGGATTATTTAACATTTTAGGTTAGTATAGTAGTATATCTACATAACCAAAATATGCTAAGTTAGATTCTCTTTCTAAAATATATTGTATCGCAAACTGTTAGTTTATAGTCTTTTATATATATATATATATATATATATATATATATATATATATATATATATATATATATATATATATATATATATATATATATATATATATATATATATATATATATATATATATATATATATATATATATATATAGGGGGAGGTTAAAATGAGAACAATTAAAAGGTTGAGAACGCGAGAACAATTATGGACCAATCATTTTATAGGATATTATAGTAATTTAACAATATGTCTAATTAATTAAAAATCCTAAATAATTATGTCTTTTCTATAATCATGAGATTAAATTATTCACTTTCTATGATTATAGAAATTAGGATTTCTGTTTCCAAAAAATAAATTAAATATTTTCTATTTTTATTTTTATTAATAGATTTATATGATTTAATTTACAAAAGAATAAAACATACTACAATTTTATAATTTTATTGGACTCATGTTTTAACTAAATTTTGATAGTGACGAAAAATAGAAATGTAATTTACCGGAATATTTATTATTTAACCAGAATATTTATAATCATATATGAATAAAACATATTTTTAATCATATATGTATTCAGTTGGAATCATAAATGAATAAAACACGGTTTCGAGATTAAAATTACATTACAATTCTAATCACAAATGAATAAAATAGATTTCATAAATATATAGATTATACCACAAACAATAATTAAAATACAATAGTTCTGTATTACCCTATAATCACAAATGAATAAATCATGATTTTCTAATCATAAATGAATACACCACAAACAATAATTAAAATACAATAGTTGTCTACTACCCTATAATCACAAATGAATAAATCATAATATTTTCCTTGTTAGTGTTAGATTGTACTTTAGCACTCCAATAATGCTTTCCAAAATGATCTTGAATTTCTCTGTACATTGTGAAATACAAAATAAATATCAATAACATTAACTAAATAAAGGATTGAAAAAACACAATAACATTAAGAATATCAATAAAAAATAGAAACTAACAAGCAATCTTATTTAGTCATTGATGAATACAAAGTAAAATGAAAAATCAATGAGTATTCCTTACGTTAATGATTAAAACTCAATTGCAATAGAAATCAACAATGATTTGATCTAATCTTCAATGATTAATTGATAGAACAGAAAATCAATAACTTAATCATCAATGATTATCTAGTGAAACAGAAAAATGACAAGTAACATGGTTTATTTATTAATTAGCAACATCTCATGTATCATTATTTTTTTCTACAAAATCACTAATGCGATTGTAATATAGTTCTATTCGTTAATGAATAACACTATATTCATAAATGAAAAAATAGGGATATAATCATCGCAAATGAATATCATAAAATCACCAACAAATTACATCTATTCATTTATGATTATAATTGTTATCATAAACGAATAATACACAAACTCATAGTATATAACATGTTCTATTCATTTATGATTATACATATAATCATCCATGAATACAACGATTTATATAATCATCGGCAAATGAATATCATATAGTCATTAACGAATTACATCTATTCATACCATTCTGAATGTCTTGAAATCGAGACCTAACCCCATCATGCCGGTTCGATGGTTCAACTGGTTCAACAAGTCGGGCCTGTCCAAAAAACCGGATGACGTCATAATTATTTTTAAAATTATCAAAATTCAAAAAAAAACCAAATTTCATAGTTAATCAATGTGATCAAACTTAAACTTTGTTAGCTAATAAAACTACCACTAAAACACCAAGTAGCACTTTAAAACTGCAAATTGTCAACGTGAACAATATCTACACAATTAAAATAAGTATTAGTTTATTCCACAAAGAAAGTCATACGTGAACAACAAGATTTTTCAATTAGAATTGTTTGTACCTGTTATTAGAAAGTGAGAAACATCAGTTTTCAATCTTTGATTATGCTTACAATGTACATGGACAATACATTGTGTAAATGACTAAATGTAAATCAGCAAATCGATAACGAGAATGGGAATCACAAATCCGTAGAGGAGCAAATGAGCATAAATTGGGAATCGTAACTGTAATTGGAGATGTATTCTCAACTTCTATAAATGTAATCAATCTAATTAACTTTCATATTTAATAATTCACAGAAATTAGTTTCAAACTTTCAATCTTTGGTTTCAATTCATTACCTTTCAATCTTCGCCGGTGATTGAGGAGCAACAGATCAACGATGTTGCACTGGTGCAGCCGTGCAGTTATCGCCGGTGGTGGAGGAGCATTCGTCGGTGAAGCAGCAACCGCCGGAGCATCAATCGCCGGCAGCAATAATGCGTTCGCAAGCACATGTTCGATGGCAGTGGAATCTAGGTTTAGCGAGTGAGCATTTTCGAATGAATAAGGAATTATCTGTTTAACTTTCAAGCACCGGTTCGATCGGCAAGAATGAGATCGGTGATGATCGCAGTGAAGAAGACGACACACTAAATCAATTTCCTGATTTTGTAATGGTGCTGGATGTATGTATGGAGAGGGAGACGGTGATGTAGGGTTATATTTGATTTCCTGATTTAAATCTTTGACCACGAAAATTAGGGAATGCAATTTAATCAGTTTTAAAATAGCTAATTTTAAGGAGACCCATTAGGACGAAAGTACCCTTACATTATTTTAAAATTTTACAATTATTATCCAGCAGTTTTATTATTTACGTAAATAGTCCATTTAAAATTAGCCTTAGATCTTAAAATTTGAATGGATGGGATTCATTCTCGCGTTCTCAACCTTTCCGGTCTTCTCATTTTATTCTACCTCTCTCTCTCTCTCTCTCTCTCTCTCTCTCTCTCTCTCTCTCTATATATATATATATATATATATATATATATATATATATATATATATATATATATATATATATATATATATATATATATATATATATATATATATATAACTAAATTACACGAGTGGTCCCTATAGTTTGGGGTAAATTGCGTGTTTGGTCCCTAACTTATTGTTTTACTTGGACAGTCCCTATTGTTAAGTTTTGTTGCACGCTTGGTCCCTACTAGACCTAAATTGACTATATTATTCTTAATAGTTTCTTTATTAATTGATTTATTTTTGTTTACTATTTATAATTTATTAAAATTAAAATGATACCACATTATTTATCATTTATTTTAAGCATCTCTTCTCAATACCATCTATGGCCAATATCACCGGCCTCCGTCTCCGACCAATTTCAGATCCAAAGAATCCTCAGAAATCCAAATACATTCTAACCGGTAAATCAATTACATTCAAATCCACAATCGTGAAAGTATGGAAAAATAGAAGAATGAGTGAAAGAAAAACTCAAACACACACACACACAAACACACACACACACACACATATATATATATATATATATATATATATATATATATATATATATATATATATATATATATATATTGATGCGAACTAGGCCTTCACTGGAATCTTTCGAGCAACAGAATCTTGGACCTGAGTTCACAGTAATAGAAACGAGGTCAGTCGCACTCCGGGAGACGATCCCGGGAGGGCGCTCCGACGGTCAAGTCAGTACGGTAATCGGAGAGTAAGAGATGAATGAGTTGAATGCGTAAGAGAGTGAGTATTCGTGATGATGATCTCCCCAAGGGCGTGATCATCATATATCGTTATACCTGCCCCTCTCCATTTGTTTAATTTATAGGCACCTCTTTGGTTTTTACTTTGATTTGGCGTCCGTTTTCTTTATTTTTTATTGTTTACTCTTTTTCCATTTATCCTAATGGAAATTACCTTAACTTGTTTTTTTAGTTTAACTTTTAATTATTTTTTACAACTTTAGCTAATAAAATATTTTGTTTTCAAATTAGGTCTACAAACTTCTTAAAATTCTGTTTAAACTTCATGTTTTTTATTCTTTTTTCAATTTTCTTTAAATTGTTTTCAATCTTTTACTTTTTATTCTTTAAAAACAGAAAATAGAACCTTTTGTTCCCCTTTTTTAAATTTGTTTTTGTTAACCGAATTGTATAATTAATTGAATTAATAATGTAGATTATGTAATCCCTGTTATTTCCTGTGACAACGCATGAGTTTTCAGAAAAAAAAAATTCATTATACATATATAGTTTTAGTTTTTGTTTGTATTACAACTATACATTGGTTAGGTCATTACGTTATTTTTCCATCTTTGCAAACTCTTTTTACGGACCCCGCAGCAACGCACGGGCTAATACCCCTAGTTTTTCACATTTTTCAAAGTTAGCCGTAGGATTATTTAACATTTTAGGTTAGTATAGTAGTATATCTACATAACCAAAATATGCTAAGTTAGATTCTCTTTCTAAAATATATTGTATCGCAAACTGTTAGTTTATAGTCTCTTTTATATATATATATATATATATATATATATATATATATATATATATATATATATATATATATATATATATATATATATATATATATAGAGGTAGGATAAAATGAGGAGGGTGAAAAGGTTGAGAAAATGAGAAAGAATCTGGACCATTCAATTTTCAAGATCTATGGTTTAGATTATTAAGGTAATTTAATTTTTTTAAATACAAAATAAAGTAAATGGTATAGTAAAACCCGGTTGAGGGTTTAATCGTAAATTGACCTTCTCATTCATTCTTTGAAATTAGCTTACCTCTGATATGAATCCCGATCATCTTGCGTATCAAAGATACCTAATTTCGGAATTCAAATTCTTCTATCATCAAATCTCCATAGCTATAATGGAGAGATATCTACACCATCTTCAACGATATCTACACATTATCTCAATTTCAAGAACCCTAGTCTGCATCGTATCATCGGGATTATCTTCCATATCGCACTGTCTGTTATATGATGGAGAAGAAACAAGCAAGTTCAGGTCTGAAAATCAAAGATTCATCTCCAGGTTAGTTATCATTATCATTTATAGTAGACATTCATCTCCAGGTTACGTAGCATTATCTCCTGGTATACAATTTTGAGTTCAATCAGTCTAGTTTTTTTTCAATTTTTTTTATGTATTAGTCATTTGGGTTGTAGATATAAACATAATACGACATTTAACATCAAACTCTGATAGATTGATCAGTTTTTTGTAGTAATAACAGTAACACTTTATAATGAACACAAGGTGTTCGATGAAAGTCCTGAACGAATTTTGGTTAATTTTTCCTTTCTTTTCATCCGAGTATCAAAAGGGTTTATCATGTACAAAGGAACAGAAAGCTGTACATTGAGGTTATTTAAGTAAATGTACAATCTTTAGTTTATTGTGTGATTTCAATCCGTTTTCTGGTGTGAATTTCGGTTGTTTTTTTTTTTGTTGTCAAGTAAAGGCAACAATCACTAATGATTAAGGCATGTATTATGATAGAATTAGTAATATTTGCTAACATTATTATCATATTTTTTTACACTTGTTTGTATGGTGTTTTCACAGTTAGAAAAAAAAAGCGAGAGGATTTTAAAGAAATCGGCTTTTAGCAAATTCACCAATGAAGCATCAAATCCTGTTCTAGTTGATATTGATATTTCTTCATCACCATCTAAAGAACTTATCCTACCTTCAAGTAAAAAAAATCCGTTTTACCAAAGCTTTAATAACTTCATCTCCTTCCAAAAAGTAACAGGTAAACTTACTTACATTAAACTTTATTTAAAAAGTATTTCAATTTTATTCATGTTATTCAAGGTTTTGCTGCAGACATTTGGTGTCCCGATGCAAGGTCCTTCGCATATTCAATCTGAAATAAGATGCAAAAAACGTAACAATCATTCGACACAAACAGGTAAATTTTATATAAATTGGTAATGAAACAGTTTTGTGCTTATTTTACATTTGGTTCTTATAAACAATTTTTTTAATGTAGATGTTCCAATAAAGGCACCAAATACAATTCAAAGTAAGAGTAGCTCAAAGGAACGCAATGAAAAATCATTACAAGTTGAATCAGGTAATGGTTGGTCCATTTTGATACACATATTACCATTTTTACCCTTATTTTTTATGCATGTATGATTAACACAAGTCAGATGATGATTTGAAAGAGATATATGGAGAATTGTCGTATATTGTTGTAAGTATTGTACCTCTTTTCTTATTCATAAGTGATTACTACATACACTGTTTGAGCATTCCTGGTTAATCATTGATGAATAATACTGTTTAACACACCAATACATCAGTTAATCATTGATCAATCATTACAATTCTTATTCTTAAATAATTACCACATATACTTTTTTTCTATACTGGTTAATCATTGATGAATATGACTGATTCTCACACCAGTACATATATTAATCATTGATGATTAATACAGGGAACCACAATTGTTGTTCATTGATGATTACCAGTTTTATTTAACCCTACTCACAAGTTCCCTTATCATGAAATCTCTCCAAATTATAGCTTGAATACATGGTTGCATACTTGGAATCTGTTAATCATCCAAAGGCTGAAGAATTTAAAAGTGTTGAGATTAACAGGATGGAAATGCCATGGATGACACTTAACAACCATACTGGTTGTGGCGTTTTTACAATGCGTCACATGGAGACGTTTATGGGTGGAAACATTAGAGATTTTGAATCAGGTTTCAAGAATGAATCCCCAGCCAAGACCTCCAGCTAGAAAAGCTTCGTTCCAAATACTTGAACAAAATTCTAAGACATCATCACAACACCTGTAAAGACAAGATACTTGAGGAGGTTTCAGAATTCCAAAAGCGACCCGCAAAATTGCGCAAACAAATCCTCAATGCTGCAGCCAAATCCATTCACCAACGATTGCTTCAATTTAGCTGATTTCTTTTATGAAAACACTAACTTTGAACTCTTGATGCTTTTTGTTTATTTAATAACTTTAAACATTTGCTCTTTTGGACATATTGTATATATATATATATATATATATATATATATATATATATATATATATATATATATATATATATATATATATATATATATATATATATATATATATATATATAGTTAAAATGAAGTTTGGTTGCTTGATTATTAAGTTTGTTTCATCTTTTTAGTGATTTGTGATTTTAGACCCATAGACTGATGACATATGTTAATATCTGTTAATCATTGATGATTATAATTGCCTCATTTCACTACACCATCAGTATTAATCATTTCTCGGACTGTTTTTACCATAAATGATTATCATACTGTCATCCTATGTGTTGTAGATTTTCGCCTTAAATACAAATATGTAACTCGTTATTTATTAACACTAATAATCATTTCAAAAACCTTTTCCACCCTCACTGATTATGACACTATCATTTTCATGTGTTGTATATGTTTGCTATTTGGACAGACTTCAAAATTCTTATTTATTACTACATGTTATTCATTAACGATTACCACCATCAATTTTATCGCTTGATGACTAATACTTGGTCGTTATTTTTTAATCATCGATCATTATTATTACATACCATTTTATTCGGTGGTGAATGAATCATGATTTCGATATTGCTAAAGATACGCCAATTGACCACAACAAAATATTGTTCCATCATTAGAAAACACATCATTATAAAACACTTGAACCATCATTAAAAAACACTTGAACCATATATAATATATGTATTTATTGCATAAACTAGAAAACAATCGTCTACAAATAAAAAATCAAAAACTCAATTGTCAAGGGTTTATTCTTTTCCTTGTGTTCCAATACGTACAGGGCAGGTCTTCAAATTATGACGACGTATTGTTTACATCCCGTACACATTCTAGTTTTGGATTTTTTTTGACGAACCCCCTTTTTCAGTAACACTCTTCAACCTCTTTTTGGTTCCACAACCCTTGTTACGTATTGCTTCTGGAACTCTAATTTGTATGCTAGTCGGAACTTTCACTCCTAACATATCCATAATTTCTTCTTCATCAGTTTTATCATTTACAGGTTTTTTAGAACGTTTATTCTCTAATTATTTTTTTGAAGTCCGAGTTGTTTCTACGAAAGCTAACAATTCCTCCTTGTCCCCTTTAACCATTTCTACGCAGTTCTCAAAGTTTTGATATGCTTCTGTTCTAAGTTTCGCTGTTTCATCTGCATCGTCTGCAAGTAAACCACATATACATATTAATCATTGATGATTAACAAATATTAATCATTAATCACAGCTCCATACCAACTTTATTATCCAACGTTAAAAACAATTACTTATGACAATCATCATGCTTTACCTTCTGTACAGGAATCCTCACTTTTGCTGATACTGTTAGTTTGCTTTTCCACATCTTCTGCAATTAAACCACCCTTTTTGAATAATTCTTTTTAACAATAAAACAAAGAATATCAACATCGTTATAATCATACCCAAATTTAATTATCCATCTAATCACGGATTAAAAAACATATAAATAATCCATGCCTAACAATTTTTTGATTAATCATTAGTATTCTTCGTCATAAGGTTAATCATTGACGATTATCAAAGGTGTTTCATTAGCTACGACTACACAAGTAACGTTTTGAAAATGTTAATCATCAATGATTAACGTATCTTTCGACTGCTTTGATACAGACTGACAACTATCGGTATAACTTTCATACGTCCTAATCATTAACGATTAACAAATACATTCCATTCCTAATAATACAATCAACAATATCATGTATAACTTTCAATTGCTTTCATAAAGACCGACAACAACGTATGTATTATGTCAACAGTCACCAACGTTTTAATCATCAACTTCAAACATCTTTTTCCAGTTTCTTAAATTCAAATACTTCATACATAATACTCAACAATGTGTACCTTCGCTATACGATTCACTGTTCTTACTACTATTGTTTGCTTCATTCTCCCAATACTCTACATCAGTCATTGAATCATCCGTGTTCTCCATCCGATTTTCCATAAAAAATCGCCAACTATCGATTGCTAAGAATAAACGTTCGAACCTATCCACAACAACCGATTTCTTCCTGGAACCGATTTCTTCCGATGAATAAAAAAAACGCTGATTTCTTCTTTCAACCTTTTATGATACGTATTTCTTATCGGCTCAATCGAATTTCTACAGGGATAATGATTATCGCTTCATTCCAATTTCTACAGGGATAACGATTTTCGGATCAATCCAATGTAAATTGAATATTCATTCTCCTGATTTTTTGGGATACGATCACAAAAAATATGGTAACACATTGAAGAATTCGCTTAATTATAGGACACCAGATTTTTTTTATTGTTTTTAATTATTTATGGAATGCTTCATTTACTAATATACCCTTACTATTTGATTGGTCCAGAATTCTTCACGCATTCTCAACCTTTTAAGCATTCTCATTTTAACCTCTCCCTATATATATATATATATATATATATATATATATATATATATATATATATATATATATATATATATATATATATATATATATATATATATATATATATATATATATATATATATATATCTAGAGGTAGGATAAAATGAGAATGGTGAAAAGGTTGAGAAAATAAGAAAGAATCTGAACCCTTTATTTGTCAAGATCTATGGTTTAGATTATTATGATAATTATTTTTTTAAAATAGAAAAAAACTTAAATGGTCTAATAAAACCCGGTTAAAGGTGTATTAGTAAATTCCAATTTCATACACTCCTTCAATTTAGGTGGTTTCTGATTTCATTCCCGATCATCTCCTAAAAAATCTCTCAATCTCCTATCTTCATCCAATAAAGCTCCTGGATTACAGGTAAAACAATCATCACAATCTATGTGAAAACCCTAGCCATATAACGCCACTTCATGTTTATTTCATGGTGGTAGACAGCAAACCCTAAAGCTAGAATTCAATCTCCAGAGCTTTCGAGAACTGTTCAATGAAATTAACCCCACTATGTCTTCTTTCTTACCATCGCAATCATAGAAGAAGAAACGATGTGCAATTAGGGGCAATTATATAATCCTAATTCGGTTTTCATTCTGGTATTTGAAGGAATGATGAATCAGCCGACTGTGGTTTCCCATTCGGGCATTGATCGTCTTTACCGCCATGTCTTTCAATAAGATGTTCTAGATCGTTCCCGAGGTACTACCGCCTCTTCCACCTTTTGATAATGTGTGCTCTTATTTCCTCCGCCTTTCTAATTTTCGTTCACGATACACACAGATTGTTTTTGTTTGTGGATCAGGGTCTGAAGCACTCACAAGAATGGGAGTATGATTTAATTATATTATGTATCTAACTGGTTTTTTAAAAATTCATTTTATAAATATTACAGACATATGGGTATGATTCAATCGACTTAATGGAGAGTGGGGACATCCCTTAATCTGGTAAAGATTGTGATAAGTTTAGTATTATTTTCAAAAAAAAAAAAAGACAGTAGGATTATGAACCCATACATGTATCTATTAATTTCACTTTTATGTAAATCTATGTAACAAATAATATTTTACCCTTTCCCACAATGTCAGTCAATGGAAAAAGAGCTTGCGGATTTTTATCAAATGCAAACAGTCACAGTAAGTATAAATTTGTGTTTTTTTGTTCTTTGGTAATGGCATGTTAAAGAAGCATAAATGTTGACTTCTTTTGCCATGGCGATCAGGTGATTTTTGAAGTTAACAAGTATTCTAGATATGATATGTAAGTAGTTGGTTATGGTTCGCTTGGCCAAGAATTTTTTACTTTTGATTGCTGATGGATTCTCTTTGCAGTATTTGTGACATTATCATTGTCCAACAAAATCATATTTTTATGATCATACATGCTTTGCTCGAATCGTTAATCTCTACTTTCACTCCAAGCCTGGTGCCTCCGTCTCCAGACTTCCATTCGTCTTTGACCATCGGTGAAGACAAAGGCTCACATGCGGCAATCTCCATCGCTAAAGTCGGCAAGCTCCACCAAAGCCCGTCGGACCGGTGACCTTCGCAGCCCCATCATACCACCTCCAAGCTCACATCGGTAGGTATTAATCATTGATGATTAACACTGTATATATATGTTTGTTTTATTAAGGGCTAAAGTATTAATTATTGATGATTAACACTGTATATGTATTTTTGTTTGATTAAGGGACAAAGTATTAATCATTGAAGATTAATACTATATATGTATGTTTTTTTATTAAGTTTCTATGTATAAATCATTGATAATGAGCGGTGTTAATCATTGATGATTAACACTGTAACGTCAATTTTCTATTATCATTTGTAATCATCAGTCATATGCATATTACATAACATTATAATTTATGAGTTGTTTTTATTTTAAATGTGCTTGAACTTGATTTTGCAGGTGTGAATCCAATAATATTAATGATCATGAGTGCCCCTCTTTCTTTTGTGTGTGATGGCAGCAACAAGAAAAATCAAAGCAAGAATAATCATCGGGGCTGCAACATTGTTTTAATGATTACTAATGAATCTAATATTTTTATATTTGGTTTATTCATTTATGATTACAACTAAACTAGTTTTTTTATTTTACATTGTCTTTTATTCATTAATGATTACAAATGTATTGTTTCATTTTTATCTTTGTGTTAAGATTACAATTGTATATTTTATTCATTGATGATTACAACAGAATTTTGTATAATCTCTATAAAAATATTGTTAACAATTAAATGACTAAAATTATAAAAATATTTTTTATTCATTCATGATTGAATCCGTGAAAAAGAAGAACAAACTTTTAAAATTTCGAATTTTGACAAAAGAATTGATAAAAATATTTTTTTAATCTTTTATTAATAAAATAACAAAAAAATCAATTAGTTCCTTTATTTTAGGTAATAGCAATCATAATCTCTATAATCATGGAAACTGAATAAATTAATTCCATGATTATAGGGAAATCATAATTATTTAAGATTTTTAATTAATTAGACATATTGTTAAATTAGTATAATATCCCTATAAAATGATTAGTCCAGAATCATTCTCACATTCTCAACCTTTTAATCCTTCTCATTTTAACCTCTATATATATATATATATATATATATATATATATATATATATATATATATATATATATATATATATATATATATATATATATATATATATATATATATATATATATATATATATATATAGAGTTAGGATCTTTTGAGAACCACAAGTCCCCCGAGAACCCGAGAACTCCCAAACCGATTTTTTTTTCAAAAAACCGACCCCATAGGCCTCTAAAACGCACACTTTTAAGACTTTTCGAAAAAAAAATTTCCGAAAAAAACGACTTTTTTTTTTTAAAAACTTTGCACATGTACACAAAAAAAAATTTGCACATGTGCAAACTTTTTTATACGTACACTTTTTTTGAAAATTTTTTTACAGAACGCCTTAAATATATGTTAGAAAGACATCCATAAAAAAAAACTTGAAAAAAAATGTACGTATAAAAAACTTTGCACATGTGCAAAGTTTTTTTTTTGTACATGTGCAAAGTTTTTTCAAAAAAAAAAAAAAAAAAAAATCGTTTTTTTGGAAATTTTTTTCAGCGCCCCGGCACCTATTTGAGCGTTTTAGAGGCCTATGTGGTCGGTTTTTTGAAAAAAATATCGGTTTGGGAGTTCTCGGGTTCTCGGGGTGAAGTTGGTTCTCAAAAGATCCTAAGTCTATATATATATATATATATATATATATATATATATATATATATATATATATATATATATATATATATATATATATATATATATAAGGAGAGAGAATGGGAGATTTGAGAGAGAGAGAGAGAAGGCAGTCAGAGGGTCGGTTATGGCGGTCACCAGGAAGGAGTTCAACGGAGATCATTCATCTGGGTAGCAAGACATTAAATTAAACGTGTTGTTGATCGAAAACAATGGGAGACAAATGATACGGTTACTTTTTTCATCTCAAATCTCTTATTAACGTGGCATTGGAGAGACATTCGTGATTCCTTGAAAAGTTATGGGAAGGTGGAAGACTTATACGTCAGTAGGCGAAGAGATAAGCATGGTCATAGATTTGGTTTCGTAAGATTCAAGGAAGTAGGAGAGGCGGAAAAAATGGAGCATTCACTGAACAGGGTAAAGCTGAAGGGGGGGGGGGGGGGGGGGGCGCCTGTTTGCGAGAGTTGCAAGGTTTGCAAGGTCGGAAGAAGGTAACAAAAGGAGCTGGAATAACAAAACTACGGGAGACCTTAGTCACACCCTTAGGACTAAGGATCAAACAGTCAAATCCAACACTGGATTCAACAAGGAGAGTGGTTTAAGGAGAGAAAACATGTCATTTGCTGAGGTGGTGAAAGGCCAAGTCCCGAGTAGAAAAGATAAGCTTTTGACTGAAGCAGAGTCGACCAGAGAACCAATGGAGATCGGTGTAAACAGAAGGGAGGTTAGAAAAGTTGCGCTAGAAACAGACGAGGATACTTCATCAAGTTTAAAGTCCAAAATGATAGGAGAAATTAAGAGTTTCAAAAGTCTTCAATGCATCCCGAACCTGTGTAGTAGTGAAGGTATTCGTCGTAGCATAGTGAAGTATATTGGAGGTCCATGGATTTTATTTGATACACAAAACATTGAGGAGGAGACCTTAATTAAAACAAGTATAGAAATAGCGGCTCATCTCAAATGTTTGAAGAAATGGGAGGAGAACTTCGTTGTCAAGGAACGATTTGTGTGGATCAAAATAGAAGGGTTACCGATCCAAGTAAGGAGTCCAAATCCATTCATAAAAATTGGTAGGATGTGATTATTACTGATCCTTGCTTAAATGGAAGTCGAGATTGGTCTGTTGGTTTAATTTGTGTTAATACAAGTATTCTGGAAGTGATTAGTGAAACTGTAGAAATCGTATTTGATCATAGAACATTTACCATTCGAGTGCAAGAGGTGGACAAGAGGTTATGTGATTATGATACAGAGAACAGAATCGAACAGGAAGAACATGAACATGACGAAGATGAGAAAGAGGAAGAATCATCGGAGGGGGAGGAAGCTCACGGTGCGTCTGACAAGGAATCGATAGTAGATTCCTCTTATGAAGAATTCGAGGTTGTGCATGAGGAACATTTTATCCGTGATTCAAGTCCCGAGATAGAAAGCATTCGTTGTAAGCGTGATAATTATTAATTAAAAGTATAAATAACGATACTAGGGACGCCTAACGACAGGATTCTAGGAGAACAATAAGTGTGAATGGACCAACTTTGAGTACAGTCAAAAAAAGCCCAAGCCCAAACCCAGTTCTTTTGGATCAAATGGAAATTAATGGACTTCAAAAGGGAGGGGTCTGCTTACACCAGATGGAGGATAGTCCAACCTAAGTGGAGGTATAACCAAACAAAAGAAACGACGGAGTCGATGGTAGAAAAAAAAATATCTGAAAATACTAATACTGATTTAAAAGGTATTTCGGATAAAATGAAACTCCTCCTTTCTAGGGATACTCCTTTGGGAAAGAAAATGAAATTAACTGAAGAAGAGGAAAGATTCGAACAGAACCAGAGAACGGTAGAAATGGAAGAAGAAGATTACATGGAGACGGAATTCAAGCTGGAAAAAAGAATTACAAGAAACCAAGCAAAACAATTGCTCAATAAAGAAGTTTCCCATCTGCGAGTTGCAAAAAATAGATTGTTTGATGAAAATTCAGCAATAAGTGATGAAATTTCACAAAGACTGGAGGAGGTTGGGGAGATGTGCGGCTTCATGAAATCAAAAGGAAAAGATAAAGGCAAGAAGAAGCAAAAAAGTGGAGGTAAAATCGGATCTCAATGAATACTCTGTCTTTAAATTGTAATGGTCTAGGCGTGGGGGATTTTAAGGTTTCATGGATTCGTAATATCATTTTGAAACATAAAATTGGTTTTGTTGGTATACAAGAGACCAAACGAAAGAATTTGTCAGACATGACTATCATGAAATTATGGGGTAGCTCTGATTTTCAGTACGTCTTCAAAGAAAGTAATGGTCAGGGGGGAGGTTTGGTTAACGTTTGGAACAAAAATTTATTTAAAAAGGTTTTGGCGATTTACAGGGAAGATAGTATAATTGTTCAGGGGACTTGGTTAGACAAAAATGTTCCGATCACTTTCATAAATATATATGCAAGCCAGGACACGACTAAACGAGAGAGTTTATGGGGATTCATTAGTGATTATTTGAACAATTGGAGGAGTGTGGCAGTCGCGTTTGGCGATTTCAACGAAGTCAGAGGTAGTAATGAAAGGCGAGGGTCAGTGTTGAATAAAAGATCTACTGAGATCTTCAATAAATTCATTGGTGATAATAATCTTATAGATGTGAAGATGGTTGGTTCTGGATTCACATGGATCAAAGGGGGAAGGACAAAATTGTCTAAATTGGACAGGTTCTTGATTACAGGAAACTATGGTGATTGGTGGCCTGATTTTGAAGTTTTCTGTGAAGGGAGATTGTACTCGGATCACAAACCCATAATCTTGGATCAATATACAAGATTCTATGGCAATGTTCCATTTAAATTGTTTAACTCCTGGCTAGATGATCAAGAGTTGGACAACTTGGTTTCGAATGTTTGGAATAGCTGTGCTTGTGAGGGTCAAAACCTCAGGTTGTTCATAATCATGCAGAAATTGAAGAAGGTGAAAGAGAAGATTAAAGAATGGGCTAAAAAGAATAAAATAAAAGAAGAAGAAGAGAGTAATGGGTGTTTAAGTAGACTGGAGGAGATCGACAAGAAAATTGAGACAGAGCCTTGGAATAATAATAATGATATTACTATTGAAAGATCGATCATTATAAAGAATCTGCATTCTTTGGAAAAGAAAAATAAAGAAGATATTGCCCAGAAGAACAAGAATAGATGGTGTCTAGAAGGAGATGAAAATTCAGCAATGTTTCACAAAAACTTAAATAAGAATCCAGTAGCATCCAAGGTATAGACATCGAAGGGGTATGGGTGGCTGATCCGGTTAGAGTTAAAGATCATGTCAAAAGCCATTTTGAGAACATATTCAAGAAGGACCCGGAGTGCGACTGGCAGCAAGAATTAGGAGACACTAAAAGAATCGGTGAGATAGAAAATCACAAATTAGAAAAAGAGTTTGAGGAAAAGGAATTGAAAGACGCTATATGGTCCTGTGGCAATAACAAATCACCGGGCCCTGATGGGTTTACCATAGAATTCTTCAAACGATTTTGGGAGTTAATAAAAAAAGAATTACTAGAGGGCTTCAATGAATTTGCTAGGAGACCGAAAATTCCGAAAGGAATGAACTCTGCTTTCATTACCTTGATCCCCAAAGTCAACAACTCATCTAAAATCAAAGATTTTAGACCCATCAGTCTCATCTCAAGTACATACAAAATTTTGGCGAAAATGTTGGCAAATAGGCTAAAATGTGTCCTTCCTCCGATTATTAGTAACACCCAATCAGCTTTCGTCAAAGATAGACAAATTTTGGACGGGCCCTTGATTGTCAACGAAGTTGTGGATTGGATAAAAGAAAAAAAGAAATCAATGTTAATTTTCAAGACGGATATAGCTAAAGCCTACGATACTGTATCTTGGGATTACTTAAACTCTATAATGATTCAAAAGGGGTTTGGAGCCAAATGGAGACGGTAGATAGGTGAATGTTTGAAGTTAGGTCGCTCTTCTATTTTGATTAATTCCAGCCCTACTTGAGAATTCTCTCTCTCTCGGGGCCTGCGTCAAGGGGATCCTTTATCCCCGTTCCTGTTTACTCTTGTTATGGAAGGCCTGCATCAGGCAATAGCGAATGCAGTGTCGATTGGTGGATACCGTGGAATTGAAGTGGGCACCAATAAGTTTTTACTAACCCATCTTTTTTTTTTTTGCAGATGATGCCATTTTCTTTGGCGAATGGTCGGTCGAAAATGTGTTAAATCTTATACGAATTCTCTACTGTTTTCAAAGATCCGCTGGGTTGAAAGTAAACTTGGAGAAGAGTACTATTATCGGTGTGGGTACGAATCAGATGTCGGTACAAACAATGGCGATTATTATCGGCTGCAAAGTGGAAAAGCTTCCTGCTATTTTCTTGGGCATGCCTGTTGGAGTTAATATGGGTTTGACAAAACAATAGAAGCCTTTGATCGACAATTTTAAGAAGAAATTAAGTGTCTGGAAGATGAAGACTCTCTCGATTGGTGGTCGATACACTATAGTTGAGAACATATTGGGTAATATGTGAACATTTATTTTCTCCCTCTATAAAGCTCCGCGGAAAATGATTAAAATTTTAGAAGGCTTGCGTAGAGATTTTTTCTAGGGAAGGATGAGTGGTGAAAATTACATCGCGTGGGTAAAATGGTCTTATGTGCTTATGGATAAAGAGATTGGTGGTGTTGGTATACGATCGCTAGAAAACATGAATAAAGCCCTCATAGCAAAGTGGTATTGGAGGTTTAAAACTGAACAAAAGGCTCTGTGGGTTCAAATTATAAAGAGTATTCATGGTGTCAATTTTGAAAGGGTAGGAGGGGAAGCAATTAAGACGGGACATACATGGAAATCAATTGTTAATGTTTGGAACGAAATGGGGATATGGGAGATGGATCCTAGAAAATTGATTAAGAAAGAAGTACAGAATGGAAAGGACACTAGTTTCTGGAAAGATCTGTGGTATGGTGAGGAGACATTCGAGAAGAAGTTTCACAGGCTCTTCAATTTAGAGATTAATAAAAACTGCAAGGTCAATGACCGAATTACCCCTATAGGAGGAACGTAGGGTTGGAGCAGGAATTTCAGGGAAGGTAGATCAAAAGAAGAACTCCAAATGCTAAATCAAATGATTTTTAATGTTAAATTGACAGAAAAGAAAGATGAGTGGAGGTTTAAGGAAGGTCCGAATGGAGTTTTTTCAGTCGGTAGATATAGAGATGATTTGGAAAGCAAGATTAGCCAATATATAGGAAAAAATAGATGGTGCTCTTGGATTCCAAATAAATCTAATATCTTCATTTGGAAGCTATTCAGAAGGAGAATGGCGACTAAGGATATCTTAGCGTCTATAGGGGTGATCCAGAATTCTAACAGGTGCGAAGTGTGCAAAATTTGTTCTGAATCCATTGATTATGTCTTCATGAACTGTGTGGTGGCGGACATGTTATGGGCTAAGGTTTTCGACCGGTGGAGTATTCCGCGTATCAGGGCGAGTTCTTTGGAGGAGTGCACTGAAGGTTATGGGTTTCACTGCTCTTCAGATCATTTGGAGAAATAGAAATGGGACAACCTTTGAAGAAAACTCGAGATCCATTGATTCTCTGTTCCGACAGATTCAGATGGAATTGTGTTTATGGATAGAAGCTAGGGCTATAAAAGTGGAGGTGAATAAGATGTTTTGGTTTAACGATCCTAGGTTAGCGATAAACACTTTGTAATTCTGTTTTCTGGCGGGGTCTCTAGCTTCTCGCTAGGGATGTTTTTCCCGTATTTATTCAACGTTGCCTTTTCAATATATAGCCACCACTTGCACTTAGCAAGGTTCAAACCCACAACCTCGCATACGCGAGGCATGAGTCTTATATATATATATATATATATATATATATATATATATATATATATATATATATATATATATATATATATATATATATATATATATATATATATATATATATATATATATATATATATATATATATAAGACTCATGCCTCGCGTATGCGAGGTTGTGGGTTCGAACCTTGCTAAGTGCAAGTGGTGGCTAAAGATATTAATGCTCCACTTGTAGCCTCTGTGCTAGCCGGTGTTGTGTGTACCCGAGGCTGGGTTTACCCAGTCAGTTGACTGCAGGGCGTCCTTACGGGGTGGGAGTTTGCTATGCACCAAGGTTTCCCGGTTGCGGGTCTGGGTCTAGTTTCTGTGCAGTCTCCTCGGCGAAGGGTTGGCCACGAAGAACTGTAGTTAGCCTGATGTACCTAGCGTAGCTGTAGTATATTACGACTCATGTAATCGGATTCATCCTTAACTTGCAATATATATATATATATATATATATATATATATATATATATATATATATATATATATATATATATATATATATATATATATATATATATATATATATATATATATATATATATATATATATATATATATATATATATATGTATATTATGCGGAGTCGTTCCTCGATCGTCTGATTCTTACTTCACGGATGATTCTGGTCGTCTTGGGTTTGACCTGCGACCACAATCAAAAAAGGAATGGCAACGTTAGCCGTTCTCCGGGAGGAGGTCCCGGGAAAACGCTCCGATGCCTAAGTCAGATCTCCGGCTAAGTTCGGTGTATATTGGAGGTTTAGAGTATGTTTGTTTGCGATCCCCTTACCAGATGCCCTCTAGGGGCTTTTATACATCTTCCCTTGTCTGGCTATGGCCGACAAGATCTTGGCAGTGGCAGGAGGGGACCAAGCTGTCCGTTGGTAGTACGGTTTTCGTCCTTTGCCGCGCCCCTATTGGTTCAGACTGGCTGGAATGGGGCGCGCACGATCTGTGTCAGGCGTGGGCACCACGCGTAAGTCGAGGGGTGTGGCGCCAAGTACAGTTCATGCTGGTCGTTCCAGCGGGTACATCATTAGTGAGTTGGAGTGTGTTTCTCCAGGGGGATCTCGCCAGGGCGATTTCTCCATTGGCTGAAAGGGCCTTCCTGGCGAGGATCTTCCAGCGGCTGGCGAGTTTGGAATGCACACGGGTGTTCTAGAAGACGCGCTAGCGGTTGCCAGATGGCACGCTATCAAGTCTCCCTAGCCTTAGGCATTATTACGTTTGCGTAGCTAGTGATGGTGGCTAGGACTAGCATTAAGTAAAACACGCTGATGCGACCGTTTATTCAGACGGAATTGATTATTATCTTTGAATTTTGAAACTCCCGCTTTCGTCTTTCCTTTATCCCATCTCTTTATATCCTCCTTTTTCTCCGTTGGTTAGGTTCTTTGCAGTTTCTTTTTCCCTTTGTCGATTTCTTGCTCTTCTCCTTCCCTATTCTTTGTTCGTCGTCAAGATGAGTTCCTCTTCAGGTGTTGGTACTGACTCTCGGTATTATGATTCACTCGTGGCTCGCTACGGCTTCCAACCGAAAGATGGTGTGGAACTTCCCGCCGACGAAGCTGCTTTCTCTTTTCCCCCTGTGGGGAAAATCAGCATGTATCTGAAGCATTTCGAGGTCGGTTATCGTTTACCTACATCCGATTTTTTCATGGAGGTTCTCGACCATTACCACGTTCATGGTCATCAACTGGTTCCTAACGGTGTAAATAAGGTTATCGCTTTCGAACTTCTGTCTAGGGCTGTTCACCTAGAGCCTGACTTGTATGTTTTCCGTCATTTCTTTCGGTTTACTCGTGCTTCCACCGGGAACAACTATACCTTCTGTGTTCGTCAAGATCGCCCCACACTCGTTACCGACCAGAAAGGGACTGCTCGGAACTGGTCTCAGCACTTTATTTGGGTTAACGAGCACCGAGTGGGTGCTATGAAGCATCGTGTCGACCCTATCACCGACCGTGCTTTCACTCTCTTCCCTGCGAAAGAAGCTATTGCTAAGGTTCTCCGTTCTTTCCATGTGGTTGGTGGGGAGCTTCCTGAGTATATTTTAGCCGGTGCTGGCATGAGTACTTCCTGGCGGCTTCGTGGCAAGATGCCCGAGTTCTTTACCATTGTGGACGGTTAGTACTGCTCGTTGTTGCTCTGTTTTATTACTCTCCTCTTCCCCCCCTTTTTTTTGGAAATAAAAAAAAGATGGGGGATGTTTAACAGGTTTTCTTTGTTATAGGTCGGGAAAATGACATCCGGTTTACTGATGTGCTGGCGAAGAATTATCGTGGGAGTCTCCATTATCGTGAAATTCTGTTGGTTGATCGGGTGCTGCCTTCTCGTGCCTTCCGTCATGAGGCTTTCATTACTCGGGCCTCGGCGGTGCAGGAGGAGGAGAGACGGAGAGATGCAGACGTTGGGGCTCTGGTTTTTTCGGCTGTTGATGGAAGGGTTGTTGATACGAAAGTTGGTGAGCAATGTGGTTCTTCTAGGGCTTTGGTGAAGAGGCGTGCGGGGTTATTTGCTGCTGGTGAGGGTTCCGGGAATGTCGTGTTGCCACGGCGGTTGCGTCCTCGTCGTTTGGCTGGTAGTAGTGGGGGATCGGTTTTTATTCCCCCCAGTCTCCTGTGATTTACATTGCCGACGACACATCACAGGGTGCGGACATGGAGATGGACCAGGGTGGGGGTGCTCGTATCGGTACCCACCCTGTTGTCGAGGACATCAGTAGAAAAGGCTCGGGGGAAAGCAATCAATCGCTGCCGGTTGGGCCTCAACCTCCTCACCCGGATTTTAGTGGTTTTAGTCGCCGTGAGAATACAGCTGTTTTGGGACCCCCCCCTTTGGGTTCTATGGAGGGGGTCATGTTGCCTCTGCCAGGGTATTTGTTCCTGGGTGGTCTTTATCGGAGGGTGCACGCCTTTCAAATTACCAGACTGCCTTGGAGTTTACGCAGCATGCGTTTCCTCCAGGTACTCGTTCGGAGATGGGGAGTTATTCCCCGGCCGATTTGGTGAGTTCCCTCCGATATGCGGCTGCCCAAAGCGCTTGCTTTTTTGGTGAAAGTGCAAATCGTTTGGAGCAGATGTTGGCTGCCAATGCTGATCATTCTTCCCTCCAGCAGGAGTTGGATACTGCTCGTACTGAACTTGTCAAGCATGAAGGTTTATTGAGGGACCTTCAATCTCAAGTGGCCTCTCTGCAGGCGGTTGGGGAAGAGGCTGCCCGGTTGAGGGAGCGATTATCCTTGCTTGGTCAGGAAAAGACTGAACTTCAAGATGCTTTGGTCGTTGTTAAATCTGAGAATGAAGGCTTGCATATCCAACTTGAAAGCGCTGAGAGGGATGCTGCAGAGCGTGACCGTGTTGCCCAGGCCAAGACACAGGCGCTTGAGGAGGCTGAGACAGACTTGTCCTGGCTTCTGACCAATGGTATTGTAGGTGTTGTCGACTTGGTTATGGAAAGCCGGGACTTTGGGATGGGCGTGCACCGTCTCCGGGAGGTGTGTTTGGCAGCTGGGCAGGCTCAAGGTTATGCTCGTGCCATAAAGGATATGAAGGCGGGCAAAGAGATTGCGGCAGAAGAGGAGGAGCCCCCCCTTGACATCGGTTTGGAGGTAGATGAGGCGGTTGATGCGTTTATGAATGTTGATTATGCTACGGCCTTCAAACTTGGGGAGCTTGGTGTTTCTGACTTGAAAGCCTTGCTGGATCCAAGCAGTGTTGCCGGCCCCTCAAGCAGTGTTGCCGGCCCCTCTCATGCATAGCAGGTATTTGGTTTCTTGTTTGTATGTCTTTTGATTGTGATGAAACGATGTTTGTAAGGCCCTTCTGAGGCCATTTGGACAATGTTTTTATTTTACTTTGTGAGGCTTACGAGCCCAGACGATGTTATTTGGGTATTCCACTGGATGTTGACTTGATGGGCGTTGTGGGCCCTTTTTATTTTTCACGCGATTGTTTGAGTTTGTTGTTGCAGACAGGTAATGGTAGGTTGGTTAGCTTTTATCCGTAATTCTTCACTCTGTTTACAATCGTGAATGCATGTCGATATGTTTCTTCTAAAGCGGTTAGCTTGGGTAAAGCTTGATGGGACATGTCTTCCCCGAAATGTTTTAACGATATGGTTTTGTTAGGTCCAGGAGTTATTGAGTCCGTTGAGTGGTATTTTGCCTTTGAGGTTTTTAAGACTAGGACCAGGAGTCGCTGAGCCTTCTTCAGGATATTTCACCCGGATAACCTTGCCAAGACTAGGACCAGGAGTCGCTGCTGAGTCCGCTGAGGGGTATTTCACCCTTAAGGTTTTTAAGACTAGGACCAGGAGTCGTTGAGCCTTCTTCAGGATATTTCACCCGGATAACCTTGCTAAGACTAGGACCAGGAGTCGCTGAGTCCGCTGAGGGGTATTTCACCCTTAAGGTTTTTAAGACTAGGACCAGGAGTCGCTGTGCCTTCTTCAGGATATTTCACCCGGATAACCTTGCTAAGACTAGGACCAGGAGTCGCTGAGTCCGCTGAGGGGTATTTCACCCTTAAGGTTTTTAAGACTAGGACCAAGAGTCGCTGAGCCTTCTTCAAGATATTTCACCCGGATAACCTTGCTAAGACTAGGACCAGGAGTCGCTGAGTCCGCTGAGGGGTATTTCACCCTTAAGGTTTTTAAGACTAGGACCAGGAGTCGCTGAGCCTTCTTCAGGATATTTCACCCGGATAACCTTGCTAAGACTAGGACCAGGAGTCGCTGAGTCCGCTGAGGGGTATTTCACCCTTAAGGTTTTTAAGACTAGGACCAGGAGTCGCTGAGCCTTCTTCAGGATATTTCACCCGGATAACCTTGCTAAGACTAGGACCAGGAGTCGCTGAGTCCGCTGAGGGGTATTTCACCCTTAAGGTTTTTAAGACTAGGACCAGGAGTTGCTGAGCCTTTTCGACATTTTATTCATTCGTAACATGTATAAGTGAAAGCAACAATTTCATTCATTACTTTGTTCAACCGGTGGTTACAATTTTGGATAGATGCTGATGGCGCGGTTTATCTGGCATTTCCCTAGTAGTGAAACTGTTTGAGATTCTGAACGTTCCATGTTCGCGGTATCGCTCGTCCCTCCAAGGTTTCCAAGACATAGCATCCTTTTGAGTTGGCTTCTGTGACTCTGTACGAACCTTCCCATGTTGGGCCAAGTTTGCCTCGCGGTTCAGCGTGGCTTGCTTCGTTTTTTCGGAGGACCAGGTCGCCAACTCCAAAGTGTTTTTCCCGAACATGCGCGTTGTAGTACTTCTCTGTTGCTGCCTTGTAGCATGCCTGTCGTATATTAGCTAATTCTCGTTTCTCCTCCAGGATATCCAAGTTGAGGCGGAGGTCCTGGTTGTTGTTGTCTTCCGTGAATTTCGTGGTGCGCAGGCTGCCTATGAAGATTTCCGGTGGCAGGACGGCTTCCGTGCCGTACGTCAGTCTTAATGGGGTTTCCTTTGTGGACGTTCGTGGGGTGGTACGATATGACCAAAGTACCGTGGGTAATTCTTCCACCCAGCGACCTTTCGCTTTTCCCAGTCTTTTCTTTAGTCCCGCCACCAACGTTCTATTGGACACTTCAGTTTGACCGTTGGCTTGGGGGTGTGCAACAGATGTGAACTTTTGTTTGATTAGTCTCTCGGTACACCATGTGCGGAATGGGTCTTCCGCAAATTGTAAACCGTTGTCACTGACTAGGACTTTTGGGGTGCCAAATCTGGTTAGGATGTTCTTCCACATAAACTTAATCATGTTCTTCCCCGTTATTGAGGCGACGGCCTCTGCCTCAATCCATTTTGTGAAGTAATCTACTGCTACGATGAGAAACTTCACTCGGCCCGGTGCTTCCGGGAACGGGCCGACTATATCAATTCCCCATTGGTAGAAAGGCCATGGACTTGAAATGCTGGTCATGGGGGCTGCTGGTAAGTGGTGGAGCGGTGAAAAAGTTTGACAGGTGACACATTTCTTTGTTACCTCCGTTGCATCTGCATGGATGTCTGGCCAGTATACTCCCGCTCTAAGGGTTCTTCCCGTGAGTGCTCTGGCTCCTTCGTGCGCTCCAGCGTCGCCCGCGTGTATTTCTTCTAATACAGTCTTTCCTTCCTCCGGGGTGATGCATTTTAGCCAGGGCTCTAAATATCCACGTCTGTATAATGTGTCGTTTCGCATTGCATATTGGGGGGCTCTCACTTTAACCTTTCGTGCCTCAGCGTTGTCAGTTGGAAGGAGGCCTTGTGTCAAGTAGTCGATTAAAGGTGTCATCCACGTGGTGGCGGTTGTGCTAATTGGTCCTATTTTCTGGCCGTCAATGCTTCTTTCTTTTAGGACTTCTACTAGGACTTCTTTGGATAAGTGGTCGAATGCTGCAGAGGCTAATTTGCTCAGCACATCGGCTTTTCTGTTAGCCGCTCGTGGGATTTGTTTGATTGTGAAAAATTCCATCGTGGTTGCTATTCTGTTAACCTCTTCTACGTATTTCTTCATTCGCTGGTCTTTTAGTTCATAGGCTCCATTGATTTGGTTGGTCACTAACAAAGAATCACTATGCGCCAGGAGGTGTTTCACTCCGTTCTCCTTTGCGAGTCGCATTCCAGCGAGCAGTGCTTCGTATTCTGCCTCATTGTTCGTCGTTTGGAAGAATCACTTGTTAACACTAGGCCCACTCCCGAGCCTTCTTTGCTGGCTGCACCATCCGTGTGGAGCATCCATGTTTCCTGAGGCATGTCTGGTTCTTGCTTTGGGCGTTGAGTTGTGGTTGCTTCGGCTTCCTCTGGCATTTCTGCCAGAAAATCTGCTAGTGCTTGGCCCTTGATACTTGTTCTTGGCTTGTAGTCTACATCATATTCCCCTAGCTCGATGGCCCACTTGGCTAGGCGACCAGATTTCTCTGGTTTCAGTAGAATTTGGCGAATTGGTTGGCTTGTCAGCAATTCAATATGATGGGCTTGGAAGTAACGCCTCAGTCGACGTGCTGCATAGACTAAAGCTAGGACTAACTTTTCTAATTGTGGGTAACGTAGTTCTGGCCCTTGAAGTGCCCGGCTAACAAAATAGACTGGTATTTGTTGGTGTTCTCTTTCCACCGTTAGAACTGCGCTTATTGCGTCTGATGACGCCGCTAGGTACATGGATGACTTCTCTCCTGGGACTGGGCATGCTAGTGTAGGCAGCGACTTCATTGCGTCTTTTAAACGTGTCAGAGCGGTTTCTGCTTCGTCTGTCCATCGAAAGTTATTTTTGTCAACACAGCCTTTCAGCGTGTTGAACAGCGGAAGGGCTTTTTCTGCTGATTTCGCTACAAAGCGTCCCAGGGCTGTGAGTTTTCCGCTGAGTCCTTGTATTTCTCGCAGGCATGCTGGTGATTTTATCTCGACGAAGTCTTTTACCTTCTACGGGTTTGGTTGGATACCTTCTCGCGTGACGTAATATCCCAGGAACTTTCCTTCTTCTACACCGAAGGTGCATTTGGCCGGGTTGAGTTTCATTTGGATTTTGGAAAGTGTTTTAAGGGTTTCTTCAATGTCTTGTAGCAAAGATTGTTCTGCGCGGCTTTTTATGACCATGTCGTCAACATATACTTCGACGTTTCTTCCGATCTGGTCTTTGAATGCTTTGTCGACGAGTCTTTGGTATGTTGCCCCCGCGTTTTTTAGACCGAACGGCATTTTCTGGTAACAAAAGGTGCCGTGATCCGTGTAAAAGGCTGTTTTGTCTTCGTCTTCTTTCCGCATGAGAATTTGGTGGTAGCCCTTATAGGCGTCTAGGAAACACTTCCACTTAAATCCCTCCAGCGATTCTACTTTCTGGTCTATCTCGGGGAGTGGATAACAGTCTTTCGGACATGCTTTGTTTAAATCGGTGTAGTCAATGCACATTCTCCAGCTACCATCGCTTTTCTTTACCATGACTGGGTTGGCTATCCATGTTGGGAAGAAAGCTTCGCGGACGATACCTGCTTTTACTAACTTGGCGACTTCTGCATTGATGGCGTTGTTGCGTTCTCCTGCTTGGCCACGACGTTTTTGTTTGACCACATTACTCCCTGGTATGATGTTAAGATTGTGTTCGATGATTGTTCTTTCTACTCCCACCATGTCCGCTGGCTCCCAGGCGAATACTTGTTTATATTTTCGGAGTAGGGATATCACCTTTTTTCGTAACTCTGTCGGTAACGTGCTTCCGACTTGTATTTTTTGGTCTGGATAATCATGGTGAATTATTTCTCTGCTTTCCTTGGGTTCGTCTCTTGGGCGTTTTCGTTTGCTGTCGATATCTGCGGGTAGCATTATCTGGTAGCACTAAGTGTCTTTTGTGGTGTTGCCAGGACGGAGGCCACACCAGCGTCCGTTGGGAACTTGATTATACCATGTAGTGTCGATGCCACAATGCCAAAGTATAGCGCTGCTGGTCTTCCCAAGATGATGTTGTGTTCTGATGGTGCCCGTACTACTGTGAATTCGAGTGTAACTGTTTTCTTTCGCTGACCGTCATCTATCGTGATGGGCAGGTAGATCATTCCTGTGGGTATGATGCTGTGCCCTGTGAAGCCGGTTAGATTTCCCGTTGGGGGACGCAGATCTGTCCTCCATTCCCGCGGCAGCTGGCGGAAGCAATGTTCGAACATGATATCCGCTGCACTACCACTATCGATATGCACGCGGTGAATGATGATATCTCGTATTCTGGCTTGGATAATGAGTGGGTCGTCGCCACTCCATCCTTCTGGCTTCTTGTCTCTACTGGAAAAGGATATCTGTTGTTCATCGACATCTGGTGTTTGTTCTCGTGCTCTGCGGTGGTGTTTGTGTATTACTAGAATCTCTGGCCCCTTCTTTGGCGAGTCCATGGGTCTTGCTAGTACGTCATTTCTACCGTTTTTCGGGCGAATTGATTTACCGATGTCATTTAAGTTTCCTCGTTGTATTCTTTGGTCCAGCTCTTTCTTTAGCACAGCGCATTCTGCCGTGTCATGCCCGTAGCATTTATGGAATTCGCAGTATTTGGATTGGTCTCTCGGACGTTCTGACGTTCTTTTCGCCTGCTTGCTTTTGTCAGACACAGCCAGAATGTCTGTTCGCTTGTATCTCCTATCATCTCTGTAGTGGTTGTTGTAGGGTTTTTGGGGTTTGCCTCTTCTGAAAGGTTGTCGTCTTTAGCCAGGGTATTGTGAGTGGTTTTCTCTGGCTTTTAATGAGGAAGTGGCTGCAGCCTTTAGGTATGCTTCTTTGGCAGCCGTTCCTTCTTCCTGGCGTAAGAAACGTTCTAGTCGCTCCTTCATTTCTTGCCGAGTGGCTGGTGGTTTTCCTAAGAATTTCATTGATAACGGGCCCGACAATAAACCATGTGTGAAAGCTCCGGTTACCAGGTTGTCGTTTTGTCCTGGTACATTTAGCGTTGCTTCATTGAATCGTTTGAAATATGCTCTAATCGGCTCACCCTCCGGTTGCTTACACCCAATGATCTCTCGGATGTCTCCCCTATACTTACGTAGTTGCATGAAGTTTGAGAGGAATTGTTCTTTGAGTTCCGTAAAGTTTCTGATGCTGCCCGGCGCGAGGCTTTTGAACCATGCGCCGGCGTTCCCGTCCAGCGTCGTTGGGAAGTGTGTACACCAGAAGCGTTCTTCTAACTTCAGTGATTGCATATGCCACTCGTAAGTGTCGATATGGCTATCTGGGCAGGTTGTTCCATTATAGGTTTTTAGGTGTGGTAGCTTGGCCGTGTTAGGCATGTCGTAATCGTGTATTTCTTTGATGAACGGGGATTTATATGCTACAAGGGGAAGCGGGTTTGTGTTGCTTGTTGTTTGGATGAGAGATGTGATGGGTTGGTATATTGGCGGTTGGGTGTAGAACAGAGGAAGTGTACTGGTCGGTACGCCTCCTAAGGATGAGGCAGGTGTGTGTACTGGCGCTTGTGTAAAGCCTGTGAATAATGGTGCTACCGCTAGTTGAGGTGGCTGGAAGAAAGAGGTGGGTGAAGGGGTGAACATCGGTGGTCCTGTTGAGGGTTGGAATGGTGTGAAAGGGTAGCTAAACGGTATATATGGCGGCGGCGTACTGAAGGGTACGGGTGTTATAGCCTGTTGGAATGGCGATAAAGGAACTAGTGTTTGGGGGATCAAGGGAGGTATCGGTGGGCTAGTCCGTGGTGGTGATGGTGTTGTTGGTAATGTTTCTATCGATATTGGGCCTAACGGTAACATTGAACGTATGGGACTTCTAGGGTTGTTACCGTCGCTGGTTTGTCCTTCAGTCGTCATTGCCGGAGATTAAAGTGGTGGTTTCTCGTTGCGCGTCACAACACGGATGGCGCCAATGATGCGGAGTCGTTCCTCGATCGTCTGATTCTTACTTCACGGATGATTCTGGTCGTCTTGGGTTTGACCTGCGACCACAATCACAAAAGGAATGGCAACGTTAGCCATTCTCCGGGAGGAGGTCCCGGGAAAACGCTCCGATGCCTAAGTCAGATCTCCGGCTAAGTTCGGTGTATATTGGAGGTTTAGAGTATGTTTGTTTGCGATCCCCTTACCAGATGCCCTCTAGGGGCTTTTATACATCTTCCCCTGTCTGGCTGTGGCCGACAAGATCTTGGCAGTGGTAGGAGGGGACCAAGCTGTCCGTTGGTAGTACGGTTTTCGTCCTTTGCCGCGCCCCTATTGGTTCAGACCGGCTGGAATGGGGCGCGCACGATCTGTGTCAGGCGTGGGCACCACGCGTAAGTCGAGGGGTGTGGCGCCAAGTACAGTTCATGCTGGTCGTTCCAGCGGGTACATCATTAGTGAGCTGGAGTGTGTTTCTCCAGGGGGATCTCGCCAGGGCGATTTCTCCATTGGCTGGAAGGTCCTTCCTGGCGAGGATCTTCCAGCGGCTGGCGAGTTTGGAATGCACACGGGTGTTCTAGAAGACGCGCTAGCGGTTGCCAGATGGCACGCTATCAGTATATATATATATATATATATATATATATATATATATATATATATTGTTGAGTGTCGTAACCAACAAAATAAAAGAGTTGAAATATGGTTTGAAATGATTTGTTAATTACCAATATTTCGTGATTACACTACTTGATATAAATACTAACTATGTAGTATAAATGGCAAGCAGGGTCGATCCACAGGGAGCGATGGTCTAATGGATTACACCTTGATTCACGGAAGTTAAACTTGTAAAGAAAGTAACCAAAAGGGGGGGTTTTGATGAAGAGTTGGAATACAATTATATAAATGTTGAGAATAAATAACTTGGGACAAAATATAGAATGATTGCTTTTTGTATTTTATAATTTGGGGACAAATTCTGGTTTTGTATTTGTAGTCATATGATTGGAAATAACAATAAGAATGATTTTTATAACTTTAATCTTTCTAAGTTGGTACTTTGTGTATGCCGAAAGCTCGCACATACACCATTCACCTAATGTACCTTAGTCAAGAGAAGCTCGTTAACTAAGACTAATCTTACCATTCAAATCTAGATAGTCAAGTGTATGTCGAAAGCTCACACATACACCATCATAGAATTTGAATGAAAGATTGCATTATGTTTTATGTGAATGTTCCCAACAATGTTCAATACTCCTAAACAAGCGTTGAAGCGTCAAAACATGAGATATGATTTTCACCCATTAAAGATGATTGTCACAAATAACATTTTATAAAACAATTACGGATTTCATAATTTGTATGACTAGATTGATTTATATTTGAGATCAAATGGCCAATATAAAATAAATAAAAACCAAACGCTTGTTAAGCCTCAAAATCATATCACTAGAAAGATATAAAATCAAACATCAAACTTTATATTAAATCACAATCATAATCCTTCATACAAAACCAGAATAATAAGGTTACTAGCCACTCATGACTAGTAAAAGAGAAATAAACTTACAAAATGAAGATAATCCACACTTGATGTTGCACAAATAACACAAACACAATGTAAGACCTGTATTCCATTTATTGCATTTAGTTATAATTGTTGTGAATTCTATGATTTTTGGTAGTTAAAAAGCTAAGAAAAACTTTAGTTACAATTTCATATGAAAATCAGCATTTTGTGATGTTTTTAGAAAAATCATAATTAATTATAGGAACATTGTTTGGACCTCAAACTAGTGCACAAAGTTTACAAATTGAGTCTAGTACAATTCTTAAAAATAGTTGTAAGCTTGAAAGTGGCATTATATATGGTTAAAAATGCAATCTTCACTAAGTAGTTCGAAATTGACAGATTAGATAGTCTGTTTTCAAAAAATCATAATAAATCATAGAAAAATCGTATAAATACATACCATACATCCCTGGAAAGGTATTGAGATGAATTTACTGAATATCAAATAAAAACGTGAATTTAATGGGCTTAAGATCGGCTAAACTAGTCTTGAACAGACTGATTCTAGAAGGCCTTTAATTTCAACAAAATTATATTATTAAAATCTTTTGTCAAAAGTGTCATGCCATTTTTTATTCAAGAATTCAAGTATAAATACCCCCCAAAACATCTCATAAACCACACCAACAAATCTCAATCCAATATATAGAGGTTTCTAAGCACTAGAGTGTAAGAAGTGAGTGAAAGGAAGCTCAAAAGCCTAACGAAGAAGTTATAGGTTCCGACGACTGGTCATAAGGTAACTACAAACTTTTCTATAGCTTAATTAGGTATTGTAAAATAGTTTTTGTGTTAAGAAGTAGAATATTTAATAAGTATAACATATGTTATATTATACTCATTTCTAACAATAGTAAACAAAAACCTTAAAATGTCGTTATTATAACAATTCGTAATTCCGAAAATAATACCAATTGATTTACTTACGAGGACGGTGACTAGGCCGATTACTTGGGATCTGGTTGTTGGATTTTCCGAAAGGCTAAAATGCTGAAAGGATCCTGCCACCCCATCTAATCTTCTACCTGGCTGTTCTTTACTTGATAAATTATGGAGTATCATATTGGAATTACTGAAGGGTTTAATGATGCGACTACAATATAGTTAAGGATTAAGAAATGATAGATTTGTTATTATGTTAACAGTTAAAGTTGAAGGAAATACAAAGCCGAGAAAGATAAACGATATAGTCAACTATAATCAGGTGAGTCTTCTCACTATACTATAGGTGATATTGCATGTGTAGGAAGGAAGATATGTTAGACTAAGGTGATCTTACCTGTTATGATAATTGTATGAATTATTGCTATGATAATGATTGTTTGTGGACGGAACGGGATAGCCCGCGAGCCAATAGGCGGAACGGGAATAGCCTGCGAGTCATTAGACAGAACGGGAAAAGCCTGCGAGCGATAAGACGGAACGGGAACTGCCCGTGAGTCTTCAGGCGGAACAGGGACAGCCCGCGAGTCTCACAGACATATGAATGGTTATTATGTGTTGTATGTTATGTGATGGATCGTATGGTATTTTGAGGAACTCACTAAGATTTGCGCTTACCCCGTTGATATTTAACATTTTCAGATAATGGCAGAGACAGAGGGAAGGCTCCAACCTGACGCACCGCATTCCACTATTTCCAAGACTTCCGCTACTTTATAAATAATTTATGTGAAGAATAAAGGACATGAGTTTCTATATGTATTTTGCTAAAATCAATACTATGGCTGATTTCTCTATTTGTAAAATATCCATTTATAAATCAATATTTGGTTTTCAAAAAGAAAAATTTGATTTGAAAATCTGGGGTGTTACAAGTTGGTATCAGAGCCTTAGTTTGAGGGATTTACATAAACTTTCGGGTAAATCTGAACTCAAACTGAGGACTGAGAGTTTTACAAAAAAAAAAAAAATAGAAATTTTAAAAAGAAAAGGAATGCGATGCGTGCGGTCAGCCGGAGCTTATGTGAGTAAATGATTCTCAAAATATCTGCATTCATGTATATGCCAGAAACTTGATATGATAAAGAGTATACTAAGGATTCACTCAGGAATTGCATGTTATAATTGCATGATTTAGGATGTCTGATTGCCTTATATGATGACAATTATGTGCAACTGAAACTGTGCTTATACTGTTAGAAAGTTAAATGAACGCTTGAATTGCATGTAGTTAATATCAGATGGCTTTGGAATTAGTTATCTGACTTTATTAGTTGTTCCTTGTCTGGTGGTGATATTAGGATAAGATTACTTATTCAACTGTATATTTTATCCTTAAAATTATGTGTGAAATAAGCGTCAACAAAACTACTTAATGGCATCAGCAAACGTTTTTTTTTCTCTTTTATCACAAGTATGATAAAGAAACTCTAGGAAGTGTAAAAAGAAGTGTTGAATGTACAAACCGTATAAACAAGAACCATATAGTAATAAGAGACTATATAGTAATTTTGGAAGGACGTTTGGTACAAGTAAGAATAGGTGTGGAAGATAGTACAGGGCCCGTACTACCGAAAGCACAGGATTCTTACATGTAACAGAGCCAGTCGCCAAAACTCCTATAAAGTCGGGTTGGTAGGGTAATCACATATAATGAGCATGGGCTCACCATCTTGTTTGTACAATCAGAATGGTGGTGATTACAAGAAGCAATGGTAATGGTTCTGGGTCTAGTGAGGGACCAAGCCGACCCACTCGATCAGATGAGGAGCTACGAGACTTAATTGCTGAAGAGGTATCACGCGAGGTGCTAGCCGAAATTCCTCGTTTCTTCGGTACAATCAAAACTGAACTGATAACGATGATTGAGGAACGACTTGCTACAATTAGTAGACCAAGGGATAGAATGGCGACTTATCGGGATTTTGCCGCATGTCAAGTCCCGGTGTTTGGTGGGGGAAGGGATCCAATCGCTAGTATAAGATGGATTTTTGCAGTAGAGGGTGCTTTCAGAACCTGTTTTTGCCCAGAGGAATCAAAGGTTATCTTTGCTGTAAACCTGTTGAGAGACGATGCAAAGGACCGGTGGGAAATGATGGCTAAAGATCTCACTGATGCTCAGATAGAGGCTATCACTTGGGCCGAATTCACAACTAAGTTCAGACAAGAGTACGTCCCGCAAATAGAGATGGAACGTTTGGCTCAGGAATACTTGAACCTGACGCAGACCACAGAGACAGTGGCAGAAATCACCAAAAAGTTTAACGAGCGGGCGCTCTTTTGCCCAGAGTATGCAGCCACAGAGAAAATGCGGATGAACCGATATTTGGCAATGCTTCGGACGGATATACAGGAGTTTGTGTCTGCTGCCAGGCACCAAACTCTTAACGACATGATTTCAGCCGCTCGAGCTCGAGAATTGGAACTAGAGAACCAACAAAGGCAGAAGCGTCAGGCACCAACACAATCTCATCCGCCATCAAAGAAGCATAAAGGGGGGGACCAAGGAAGGCATGGTCAGAGAAGCCACGGTCAGTGTGGCAAGTGTGGGAAAAACCATGATGGGCAGTGTAGGGTAGTAGTGTGCCATAAGTGTGGAAAAGAGGGCCACTATGCTAGGGATTGTCGACAGGAGGCCAAAATCTGCTTTAACTGCAATCAGGTAGGCCACTTCAAGGCCCAATGTCCCCGTCTGACTCAGGGAGTGGTTCAGAATCCGGCACCCACTACACTCCGGATTACCGATGGTAGGCAGGGGAAAAGGGAAGCCCCTAAGACCAAGGGTCGAGCATTCGTCATGACCGCTGAGGAGGCACAGGATGCGCCCGACGTCGTCACGGGTACTCTTTCTTTACTTGCCTCGTGTTTGTGGTGTGTGTAATTAATATGTCTATTATGTTTTAATTAGGAACATTCTTAGTCAACTCTATGCCTACCTTTGCACTATTTGATTCGGGTGCTAGTCATTCTTTTGTGTCTGCCGCGTTGGGAAAGAGTTTCGGTATTGCTTTAGGAACTCTTCCTCGGCCGTTAGAAGTAGAAATCGCAGATGATAAAGCCGTGCAAGTGACTAGTGTTTATCGGGGATGCGAAGTAGTGATTCAAGGAATAAAGTTTTCGATCGATCTCATCCCTATACCGTTGAGTGACTCTCGAGTCATCATCGGTATGGATTGGATGGGTCAGCATGAATTATGGATCGATTGTAAGAACAAGCGAGTGTGGATTCAAACCCCAAGTGGGGGAGAGCTTGTTGTGCAGGGCGAGAGAAAGAATCGAGGTGCAGTTTTCTGTTCAGCTGCTAGGGCACGCAGACATTTTCAGCATGGAGGTTCGGGATTTGTGGCTTATGTTGTAGACACACGAGAAAAGAAGCCACAGCAGAAAACAGGTGATATACCGGTGGTTCGGGATTTTCCTGATGTTTTTCCCGAGGACCTGCCTGGTGTACCGCCAGAGAGACAGGTGGAATTTAAGATCGACTTAACTCCCGGCGCGGCTCCAATAGCTAAAGCACCGTATCGACTTGCGCCTCCAGAAATGCTTGAATTGTCTATTCAACTTAGGGAACTTTTGGACAAGGGATTTATTCAGCCCAGTTGCTCACCGTGGGGAGCGCCTATTCTATTTGTTAAGAAGAAGGATGGTTCCAATAGGATGTGCATAGATTATCGTGAGCTGAACAAGCTTACGGTGAAAAATCGATATCCATTACCTCGCATCGACGACTTATTCGATCAACTGCAGGGGGCTTCGTGGTTTTCAAAAATTGATTTGCGGTCAGGATACCATCAAATGTGAGTACGGGAGAAAGACATCCCGAAAACGGCTTTCACTTCGAGTTTGTAGTGATGCCGTTCGGACTAACCAATGCCCTGCAGCTTTTATGGATTTAATGAATCGAGTGTGTCGACCGATGTTGGATCGGTCGGTTATAGTTTTCATTGACGATATCTTAGTTTACTCTCGGAGCAGGGAGCAACATGAACAACACTTAAAGGAAGTATTAGAGACCTTAAGGAAGGAGAAGCTTTATGCAAAATTATCCAAGTGTGACTTTTGGCTACGGGAGGTTCAGTTTTTGGGTCACGTTGTCAACGAGCAAGGAATCATGGTAGACCCGGCTAAAGTGGAGGCCGTGATGCGGTGGGAGGTTCCGAAGACTCCCTCTGAAATTAGAAGTTTCTTGGGTCTGGCTGGTTATTATCGTCGTTTCATCCAAGACTTCTCAAAGATTGCGGTACCTTTAACTCGGCTAACTAAGAAAAACGCCGCTTTTCGGTGGGGTGAGGAGCAGCAGCAGGCTTTTGAGACTTTGCGGCGGAAATTGTGTGAAGCTCCGGTTTTGACGTTGCCTGAAGGCATGGAGGACATGGTAGTTTATTGCGATGCATCTATCACGGGATTGGGGGCAGTCTTGATGCAACGAGGCAAGGTGATTGCTTACGCCTCGCGACAGTTGAAGCCCCATGAAGCTAACTACCCCACTCATGATTTGGAATTGGGAGCGGTGGTCTTCGCTCTCAAGATTTGGAGACACTATTTGTATGGAGTGAAGTGCACCATCTTCACGGACCACAAGAGTTTGAAGTACTTGATGGATCAGGCAAACCTCAATATGAGACAGAGAAGATGGTTGGATGTATTGAAAGACTATGATTGTGAGATACACTACCACCCTGGGAAGGCCAATGTGGTAGCGGATGCGTTAAGTCGTAAGGCTTCGGGTGCACCCTTCGGGGAGTTTGTCTAAGGATGACAATTGTGACACCGCTGCTTGAGCTGATTAGGAAAGCTCAGATGGAAGCAAGCAAGAGCGAGAATCAGAAAGGTGAGAGAATTGTGGGTCAATTGGCAGCTATGGTCAAAGATAGTAGGGATTTGTTAACTAGCCATGAGAGAATTTGGGTACCGAAGCTGGGCGGGGTTCGTCAAACCCTATTGGAGGAGGCACATAAATCCAGGTTCTCTATCCACCCTGGAGCAACCAAAATGTATAGGGATCTGCGCGAATATTATTGGTGGCCAGGCATGAAGAGGGAAGTAGCTTGGTTTGTCGAAAGATGCTTGACCTGTCGTAAGGTCAAGGCCGAGCACCAACGGCCTCATGGTAAGTTGCAGCCTCTTGAGATCCCAGAATGGAAATGGGAGCATATCACAATGGATTTCATCACGAAGTTGCCAAGAACCCCTCGACATATGGACACTATTTGGGTTATCGTGGATAGGTTGACTAAAAGTGCTCATTTCCTCCCCATCCAAGAGACTTACTCTGCAAAGGAATTGGCTAAGGTCTTCCTAGATGAGATTATCTCTCGGCATGGTATACCGGTCTCGGTGATATCCGACCGAGATGTCCGATTTACGTCTAGGTTTTGGAAGAAGTTTCATGAGGAATTAGGCACTCGCCTTCATTTCAGCACAGCATATCATCCTCAGACGGATGGGCAAAGTGAAAGGACGATTCAAACGCTGGAGGATATGCTTAGGGCATGTATTATCGATTTTGGCGGGAGTTGGGATTCCCATATCCCTTTAGCTGAGTTTTCTTACAATAACAGTTATCACGCGAGCATTGGCAGGGCTCCCTTTGAGATGTTGTATGGAAGGAAATGTCGGACTCCTATTTGCTGGGGCGAGGTTGGCCAGCGGGTATTGGGTAGTACTGAGGTAGTAATCAAGACAACTGAGTTAATTCAGAAGGTTCGGGAGAGGTTGTTAACGGCCCAGAGTCGACAGAAAAGTTATGCAGATCGGCGGCGGTCCGATCTCGAGTTTCAAGTGGGAGATTATGTCCTTCTTAAGGTTTCACCTTGGAAGGGATTCATCCGTTTTAGGAAGCGAGGAAAGCTTGGCCCTAGGTACATTGGACCTTACCGAATCACTGCCCGTGTAGGTAAGGTAGCTTACCGGTTGGAGCTGCCCAGCAACTTAGTCAGATTCACGACACGTTTCACGTTTCGCAGCTTAGGAAGTGCATTACGGAGGAATCTACAATAGTACCTTTGGAGGATATTCAATTAGATGAACGCCTGAACTATGTGGAGCGTCCTATAGCTATCTTAGAAAGAAAGACAAAATCCTTGCGTAATAAAGTGGTAGTACTGGTGAAGGTACAATGGAAACATCGAAAAGGCTCTGAATGCACATGGGAGCCCGAGAGGGAGATGCGAGAACATTACCCCGAGTTATTTGAGAATACAAATTTCGAGGACGAAATTCAGAGAAGTGGGGGAGACTTGTAAGACCTGTATTCCATTTATTGCATTTAGTTATAATTGTTGTGAATTCTATGATTTTTGGTAGTTAAAAAGCTAAGAAAAACTTTAGTTACAATTTCATATGAAAATCAGCATTTTGTGATGTTTTTAGAAAAATCATAATTAATTATAGGAACATTGTTTGGACCTCAAACTAGTGCACAAAGTTTAAAAATTGAGTCTAGTACAATTCTTAAAAATAGTTGTAAGCTTGAAAGTGGCATTATATATGGTTAAAAATGCAATCTTCACTAAGTAGTTCGAAATTGACAGATTAGATAGTCTGTTTTCAAAAAATCATAATAAATCATAGAAAAATCGTATAAATACATACCATACATCCCTGGAAAGGTATTGAAATGAATTTACTGAATATCAAATAAAAACGTGAATTTAATGGGCTTAAGATCGGCTAAACCAGTCTTGAACAGACTGATTCTAGAAGGCCTTTAATTTCAACAAAATTATATTATTAAAATCTTTTGTCAAAAGTGTCATGCCATTTTTTATTCAAGAATTCAAGTATAAATACCCCCCAAAACATCTCATAAACCACACCAACAAATCTCAATCCAATATATAGAGGTTTCTAAGCACTAGAGTGTAAGAAGTGAGTGAAAGGAAGCTCAAAAGCCTAACAAAGAAGTTATAGGTTCCGACGACTGGTCATAAGGTAACTACAAACTTTTCTATAGCTTAATTAGGTATTGTAAAATAGTTTTTGTGTTAAGAAGTAGAATATTTAATAAGTATAACATATGTTATATTATACTCATTTCTAACAATAGTAAACAAAAACCTTAAAATGTCGTTATTATAACAATTCGTAATTCCGAAAATAATACCGATTGATTTACTTACGAGGACGGTGACTAGGCCGATTACTTGGGATCTGGTTGTTGGATTTTCCGAAAGGCTAAAATGCTGAAAGGATCCTGCCACCCCATCTAATCTTCTACCTGGCTGTTCTTTACTTGATAAATCATGGAGTATCATATTGGAATTACTGAAGGGTTTAATGATGCGACTACAATATAGTTAAGGATTAAGAAATGATAGATTTGTTATTATGTTAACAGTTAAAGTTGAAGGAAATACAAAGCCGAGAAAGATAAACGATATAGTCAACTATAATCAGGTGAGTCTTCTCACTATACTATAGGTGATATTGCATGTGTAGGAAGGAAGATATGTTAGACTAAGGTGATCTTACCTGTTATGATAATTGTATGAATTACTGCTATGATAATGATTGTTTGTGGACGGAACGGGATAGCCCGCGAGCCAATAGGCGGAACGGGAATAGCCTGCGAGTCATTAGACAGAACGGGAAAAGCCTACGAGCGATAAGACGGAACGGGAACTGCCCGTGAGTCTTCAGGCGGAACAGGGACAGCCTGCGAGTCTCACAGACATATGAATGGTTATTATGTGTTGTATGTTATGTGATGGATCGTATGGTATTTTGAGGAACTCACTAAGCTTTGCGCTTACCCCGTTGATATTTAACATTTTCAGATAATGGCAGAGACAGAGGGAAGGCTCCAACCTGACGCACCGCATTCCACTATTTCCAAGACTTCCGCTACTTTATAAATAATTTATGTGAAGAATAAAGGACATGAGTTTCTATATGTATTTTGCTAAAATCAATACTATGGCTGATTTCTCTATTTGTAAAATATCCATTTATAAATCAATATTTGGTTTTCAAAAAGAAAAATTTGACTTGAAAATCTGGGGTGTTACACACAATGTATCTAGAGTATGTTACAGGAGAGAATGAAAGATTGGATGGTTCTAAGGCTAACCAAGCACATATATTTATACTAACACACCAAGGGTAAAATGGTAAATTGAACAATGGCAAACATCATCATTCCAAGACCCACTTCCTTCATCACATGGCCTCAAAATCAGATTGGATCTGCATCTGGTCGTGTAGCATGAGGATGACAGCACAAGAAGGAATAAACAACTCAAAGTGGGCCAAAAAGCAGATCTGGCCACCAGGAAAAGTTACACGGCCGTGTAACTTCTTGGGCCAAGATTACACGGTCGTGTAATCCTGCAAACTTCCTGGACTTCCCTTGAGCTGACGTGGCATCATACGTGGCATAACAAAGTTACACGGCCGTGTAACTTTTGCCCATAAAGTTACACGGGCCGTGTACACTACTGACTTCGGGATGAGAATTTTGTAATTTTCTTCGTTTGAGCTCCGTTTCTTCTGAAATTTCTTGTGTAGCCTCCCATTGATATATAATTAATGTTCCAAGTCTCAAAATACCTGCAAAACATACCATTTTACCTAAACAAATGGTATTACTCCGAAATAAACACATTAGTACGAAAACATGCATATAGCATGCTTTTATTGGCGAAATACGATGTCAAATGAAGTAAATAAACGTGATAAAAGGTGTATATTAATACACCTATAAAATCCTCCACAATTCCGCAACAATGGCAATGGTGGATATCAATGAGATAATACCAATAATTGGAATGGCACAAATCGACACAACGGCGCCATTTTGACAACGCTATCGTCACACGCGTCAAAAACAATTTATAACCCACTTTTACTACGTAGATAGGGCAAGCGGGGTCGAGTCCAAGGATTTAGTGGTTAACTTTTAACGAGTTGTAAAGTAAATATTGACGGTGATGGTAAAAATATTGAAATTGTAACTTGAGAATAGAGAAAGAATTACTTCCGGTTTAGTTATCAACAATTAGTTTCACATGTTTTACTACAATGATTCTGATATAATTACTTTGACATAATTACAGTTTACTGACAATTACCATTACATGGGCAAATACATAACATGTTGAATCAATTACTTATCTTTGTCTAACAATTAAGTAGATTAGGCACAAATAATGGTGTAGCAATATTATGTTTTATCTAGATGATAGTAACGTTACAACTTATTAGCATATTATTTGGGCACAAAGTATATTAACTGATTATCCGTCTTAGCTCGTTATTTAGGTGAGATAGGCACGAATAATATGTTGGTAATACTATGTCTTAAGAATATGATAGCAAGTAGAAGTAGACACAAATGATTCACTAGTTGTATTCAAAGATATGAGAGTTTAAACGTTACAATAGTAAAACATTTGTTCGGAATCAAAGTAAAAACATATTACACTAAAGGTTGGATAACATTACCGGAAGTAATCTGAAAAGATTAGCCTTCCATGCTGATCGTGGCGATAGTCTTGTTGTTTCTTGACATGTAACTTGGTGCGAGTATCCTTCGGATGATCTTGAATTACTACTAAAATTACAACCGAGATAGATGATCTATCGGTTCTAAACAACTAACTAAGATATATTTTGAACTATTACAACTAATTGGAGTAATCTTCTGAGAATTGGAGTGAATTGATGTAACTTGGTGTATATGGGTGTTTAAATCCGTGCATAGAGAGCTTCTATTTATACTGGCTGAGCACAGTGCTCGCGTCGCGATATATATATATATATATATATATATATATATATATATATATATATATATATATATATATATATATATATATATATATATATATATATATATATATATATATATATATATATATATATATATACGTACATATATATATATATGTACATATATATATATATATATATATATATATATATATATATATATATATATATATATATATACATATATATGTACATATATATATATATACATATATATATGTACATATATATATATATATATATATATATATATATATATATATATATATATATATATATATATATGTATATATATATATATATATATATATATATATATATATATATATATATATATATATATGTATATATATATATATATATATGTACATATACATATATATATGTATATATATATATATATATATATACATATATATATATATATATATATATATATATATATATATATATATATATATGTACATATATATATATATATATATATATACATATATATGTATATATATATATATATATATATATATATATATATATATATATATATATATATATATATATATATATATATATATATATATACATATATATATGTACATATATATATATATATATATATATATATATATATATATATATATATATATATATATATATATATATATATATATATATATATATATATATATATATATATATATATATATAACACACTTCTCGGTTGGTTGGAACGGGTAAGACTCATGCCTCTCTTAGGAGAGGTTGTGAGTTCGAACCTCACTACACACAAGTAAGGCTATAGATATTAATGCCGAACTTGTGGCCTCTGTGCTAGGCCATGAAGCGTGTACCCGGGGCTGCTGGTTTAACCAGTAGTCAGTTGCCTGTAGGGCGTCCTTACGGGGTGGGCGTGTGCTATGCGCCAGGGTTTGCCGATTGCGTGTGCGGGTCTAGTCTCTGTGCAGCATCTACTTGGAGAAAGGGAAGTGTTGAGTCATAAATATAGATTGAGTCAAATATGCTAATCGGATTTGTAGCCAGAATTAACGCCTATAATTTTGTTATCGGTTATGGAATGGGTCTGTCCTTCCATACTTAGTTTTCTTTAAATAGCGTGTTCAAACCTTTTCTAGGGTTAATTTTTTTTTTGTAATCTTTAGACGGCACTCATACAGAATAGTTCACATCGAATTATTCTTGAGTTGCACTTTTAATCATTCAACTACAGTTCTTCATATTGCCTGTTCTTGATCTTGTTTATTTACTTTATTCCGCATACTTGAATCTTGATCCGACTCTTGGATTTCAACAATTGGTATCAGAGCAGGAGTTAGTGTTATTCGCGGATCTGTTTTGATTATTCTCATCGTATCAATCGATTTTGATTATCAAAATTTGATCTCTTACGTTCGATTCTTCTTTTGATTCGAACTTACACTTCTGATTCATACTAGTAAACAAGTATCTATGGCTTTTGACGACTCACATACTCAATCTTTCAATCTCTCAAGCAGCATTGGATCGACTACAAGGACTCCAATTCTATTTACTCAAGAATATGAGGTCTGGGCGCTGTATTTTGAAGATTATGTTCTTGGCATCGAAGAACATGGAGCAACGATCTGGCACGCCATTACTGAAGAAACTCATGTCCACGCAGCCACAAGAAGGGCTATCAAAACCCTAAAAGAATACAACAACTTGCTTGTTACTCACACGAACATTCCTCAAGATGAAAAGGATAAACTAATGTGCAGCATTAAAGCATTCAGAATTATCAGGTTCGCTCTCCAAGCTGATACTCTCCGTCTGGTTAGTTCGTGCGAAACAGCTAAAGAAATCTGGGATAGGCTTAAGGAATTGTATTCTGGAGATGCTGACCTTGAGCACTCTATTCAGACTACTCTTCTTTCCGATTTCGGATCTTTTGCACAAGGTTCGGAAGAAACCCTTACTCAGACTTTCAACCGATACAATCATCTTCTAAGTCGATTATTAAAATACAATCTTGCTCGGACTGTTATTGAGCAAAAGGTAACCTTTCTTGATGGTCTTCGTTCCGAATGGAAGGCTATCGTTTCAACCATAAAAGCGCATGAACAGTTCAAAACGTACACTTTGGCTAAAGTTGTGGGAATCCTCAAATCCCATGAAAAGGAAATCATTTCGGAAGCCAAAGCGACTGTTGGTCTCGGTTCACTTGCCCTGGTTGCTGCCGGAAAGAAATCGGCTGAAATCGATTCTGATTCTGACTTTTCCGACGATGATTTGACCAGAGAAGACAAAGCTCTAATGGTATCAAATCCCAAGAAGTTCTTCAAGAAAAACTTTTCAAAATTCAAAAACCGAAATCGACAAGGTGGTTTCAATGCCGAAAAAGCGGTGGAAGAAAGCCATAAAAAGAAAAGTGATGAGGAGAAGAAACTCGTTGGCGACTCAGGATACGATTGCCATTACTGTAAAGGCAAGAACCACTTTGTGAAAGACTGTTTGCTCCGAAAACAAGCTGAGAAGAAGGAGCAGGTGAAAGATGAAGCTTATTACGCAAAGAAAATTGCGGAACTGAAAAAGAATGATGCTTCATCTACCAAGGCAGCCTTTGTGGTAAAAGAGGACAGCGAGTTTGGTGCCATTGAGGTCTGGTCAACAGATTCGGAAGATGAGGAGGTGAGGAATCCAACGCATGGTCGATGTCTAATGGTGAAAGCTGATCATTCCGAAAGCAGAGGTTACTCTACCGACGGGTGTCAAATCTCAGCAAGTTGTTTTGCTGCGAAGCCTGTCTATGAACAAGTTGAGGAATGTGAAGCTGTGGTCAAAAAGGTACACTCTATCCTTAAATCTTTAAATATTTGCTCTTCTAGTTATGATACTGAATTAGATGATCTTAGATTTACTGTCTCCAGTTTAAGTGATAGCTTAAAAAGGACACGTCTAAGCAACTCTAACCTAAATGATCAACTGAGCAGGATATCAAATAAGAATGAGGAGAGACGAATGAGAATCGAGGCGTTGGATAGTGAGTTAGTTAAAGCACGGGATGATATTATTTATGTCAAAAGAGATAATTTAGTTCTTGTTAAACAGCGAAACATTTTTTGTTTAATTGCTAAGCGTCTTTACAATAATATTACTCAGTTGCATCTTGATTGTGACATAGGCAGGGGTTTACACAAAATGATTTTGCCCTTTCTTGAGTTGAAAGAGGATGAAATTGATGCTGAATGTCATAGATGTGAAACCATTGTTTCATCTGATGAGGTTTCGGAAGCTTATCGAATCGGACTTGATAAAATTGAAAACTACATACAGTCCAAAGAACACAAAAGTATGGTTAAAGAATATTTTTCAGAAAATGATCATGAAGAAATTAAAACAGCAACCTTAAAAAACTTTCATTCTCTATGCTCCAAACTAAATTCTGATAATATTCCCATTAATGAGAATATTTCTGATTTTGATGAAAGTGATATGAGTGAAATATCTGTTGAGGATGAGATTGACTGTTCGGAATTTCTGTCAAATTCTACTGAAACTAAGAAAAATCTTATTTCTGAAAATTCAGTCGCTTTTGCGAGAATTGTTAAAAATGAAGAATCACACACTTTAAACGAACAAGCTACTGTTTTTCCAAAGATTCACACTGTACCAAATCAAGTTTTCGTTAAACCAGGCCTAAATACAAAAGATGTAACTGAACTTAAAGTCCTAGTTGATAACGATAATTCCGAAGTATGTGACTCTTTCTTTTGGTCGGAACCAATTGACAACTCAGACGAGACTAAAGGCCTTTCCGAAATGACATCATGGAAGTCTCGTGGTAACTACATTTCTGGATCATTGAACTGTAAAAAGTCTGTCTCTCAAAATGGTTCATGGGGTACAGTGAATTTTAAATCTAATTCTTCAAACCCTAAGACGACTACTTTCAAGTCTGATTCTAATCACAGCTCGACATCTCATATTCATAAGTCTCCTGAAGAGCTCATTGCCAAAAGGAAACAAATGAATGCCAGGTACAAGAAGAATCTGAAAGAGAGAAAACAATTCTGGAGAAACAAACACGACTCACACCTAACTCAGAAAGTCAACCCACTTCCCATTCGGAAAGTTCAGCTCGCTCCAAAACCAAAACCAACACCTAAACCCTCTGTCTTAACACCAACAACAATGAATCCCACTCATGCTCTCGGTTCAACGGATTCAAAAGGGAAAGGAAAACTCTATCCTGAAACCTCTCAGGATCCTAAAACCAACCAGATTCATCCAACTGTGACTATCAAAGCAAAGCTCACCTCTCAATCAGTCAAAAATCAAAATCCCACTTATCTCTCCCACAGTCAGAAAACTCATTATTATCAAGTTTCGAACACATTCACTCCTAAGAGAACTCGTTTTGCTAAAGAACAATGGCAATCCACAAAAATGAAAGTATTTCGAATTGAAAATAAGAAAAATCAACCATTTGTGAGAAAATTCTTTTGGGTTGAGAGATCATGCATTTTTCCTACCTCTCGTAAATTCTCACATGGGCCCACATTGGTTTGGGTTCCTAAATCTCTCTAACTTGTGCAGGTCCTACGTGACGAACAGTATGATCCGGAATGGTACATTGACAGCGGCTGTTCACGTCACATGACAGGAAGGAAGGCGGAATTGCGAGAGTATCGATCGCTATCGAATGGAGGAAAGGTTAGCTATGGAAACAATGCAACAGGCAACATCAAAGGCTATGGCATGATCACAAATGGTGAAATTTCGATACGGAAAGTGGCATATGTTGAAGGACTTCAGCACAACTTGATCAGTGTTTCACAACTAGTCGTCGGAACTGGTCTTAAAGTCTCATTTGATGAAGATGGCTCCGAACTGGTTGAGAAGGAATCCAAGAAGATAATCTTGAAGTCAAAAAGAAAAGGAGAGATGTTTCCTTTGGATATGAGACCTATCCAAGGAAAACCTGCCATTTGCCTACTCACTAAAGCAACGAACGATGATAGTTGGCTATGGCACAGACGGTTATCTCACATGAACTTTCGAGACATTAATAAACTGGTACTTGGTGACCTTGTACGAGGATTACCGCTACTCAAGTACGATAAAGATCGACTCTGTGATGCATGTGAGCTAGGAAAACAAAGTCGGAAGAGTCATTCTACAATCATCAACACAAAGATCATCGAACCATTGGAACTTCTGCATATTGATCTTTGTGGTCCATCTGCCATCGAAAGCATTGCTCATAACAAATACATTCTAGTTGTGGTAGATGACTTCTCTCGTTTCACATGGGTATTCTTTCTCAAGCAAAAATCTGAAGCAGCGATCAACATGATTAACTTCATCAAGAAGATAGAAATCCTTCTCCGAAAACAAGTTCGAATGATAAGAAGTGATAATGGGACAGAATTCAAAAATAAAGTTCTAGATGAATTTCTTGTCAATAAAGGAATCTCACATAACTTTTCTGCCCCCTACACTCCTCAACAAAATGGAGTTGTAGAAAGACGAAATCGATCTCTTTGTGAAGCAGCTCGAACAATGCTTTCTTTTGCAAAACTTCCTTTATACTTCTGGGCCGATGCCATCGCAACTGCCTGTTATACTCAGAATCGATCAAACATCACAAAACGGTTCAATCTCACTCCCTATGAAATCATCAACAAAAGAAAACCGAATGTGAAATTATTTCACGTGTTCGGATCCAAGTGTTTCATTTTTAACTCCAAAGAAAAACGAGTTAAATGGGATGAAAAGGCTGATGAAGGAATTTTTCTGGGCTACTCTCTTACTTCAAAGGCCTATCGTATTTTGAACAAAAGATCTCGAAAAATTGAAGAAACATACTACATCACCTTTGATGATAGATACAATTCCAGAGCAAAGCATGTTAGTACAAAGACTGAAGACATCTTTCCCGAATCCAATAAATCCGCAATTCCTCTTGTGGATCTATATGAGGAATTCTTAAATTTGTTCGATGATCAAGAAACTGCAAAAACATCAGAAGCAAATGCACGAGATAATCAAGAAGATGAGTTATTAAAGCTTATAGAAAGTACAGTCAGTGGAAATGCATCTTCACAAGACAATTCCACTGATGTTCCGATTCCGAACAATGCTCCTACTACTGTTACTGATGCTCCTATCCAGGGGGAGGGTTCAACACCAATTCAAGGGGAGAGCATGGCTCCTGAATCCGAGTCAACCACTCTACCGGTTGAACAAGATCACTCTGATGATAGAAACGATGCAAACTTCCAGGGGGAGAACGGAGTTGAAAACAATGACCTTGACACACAGTCAGAGGTACAATCGGAAGCAGAAGAAATTATTTCGGAAATTAATCCGGAATACGATCCAAATTATCCTCCAATGATAAAATGGACAAGAGATCATCCAAAATCTCAAATCATTGGAACAACTTCTGATGGTGTTCTAACTCGAGCTCAAGCTAAAGAAAAACAAGCCGCATTATTTTCAAAAGTGGAATTTTGCATGTTTCATTCGTTTATCTCCAAGATCGAACCTAAAACAGTTAAATTAGCACTTGATCATGCTGACTGGGTTCAAGCAATGCAAGATGAGCTAAATGAATTTGAACGCAACAGAGTATGGCGATTGGTTCCAACCCCAGAAAAAGCATCTGTTCTCGGAATGAAATGGGTTTTTCGGAACAAATTAGACAAAGAAGGAAATGTCATTCGGAACAAAGCAAGACTGGTTGTTAAAGGTTACTGTCAAGAAGAAGGAATTGATTATGAAGAAACGTTTGCACCAGTAGCCAGACTAGAGTCCGTTCGAATTTTTCTTGCTTATGCAGCACACAAAGGTTTCGATGTCTATCAGATGGACGTCAAGTGTGCATTTCTGAACGGAGAATTAGAAGAAACAGTCTATGTCGAACAACCACCAGGCTTTGTAAGCAGTAAACATCTTGATCATTGCTATGTGTTAGACAAAGCTGTTTACAGCCTAAAACAAGCTCCAAGGGCTTGGTATGAAACTTTAACTCGGTTTCTCAAGCAATCCAAGTTCAAGCAAGGATCTGTCGACCCAACTTTCTTTCGCAAAAAGGAAGGAAGTCACCTGATGATTGTTCAAATCTATGTCGATGACATCATTTTCGGATCCACTCACCCTAGCCTAACAGCTGAATTCCGAAAACTGATGGAGACAAAATTTGAAATGAGCTCGATGGGTAAAATCAATTTCTTTCTAGGCCTAAACATCAGACAAAGCTCAGAAGGCATATTCATCAATCAGGAAGCCTATACCAAGTCTCTTTTAGAGAAATTCGGAATGAAGGGAGATTCTAAAGTCAAAGTTCCGATGTCTTTCGTAACAAAACTTACTCCTTCACTAGACAAACCTACAGCAGACATCACTCTTTATCGTCAAATGATAGGCTCACTTCTCTATCTCACTTCGAGCAGACCTGACATTATGTTTGCTGTTTGTTACTGCGCGAGGTTTCAGGCAAATCCTAGAGAGCCACATCACAATGCTGTGAAGAATATATTCCGATATCTCAAAAGAACCACCTCTCTTGGACTATGGTATCCATTAGGATCTGGCTTCTTTGTTCAAGCATTTTCCGATGCTGATCTTGGTGGTTGTGGATTGGATCGCAAAAGCACTTCAGGTGGATGTCAACTTCTTGATGGAAAACTCGTAAACTGGCAATCAAGAAAACAGACTTGCGTGTCACTCTCAACAGCTGAAGCTGAGTACATTGCTGCAGCTTCATGCACCTCTCAGATAATATGGATTCAAAACCAACTGAGAGACTATGGAGTGAGTATGAAACGTATTCCTCTTTACTGTGATTCCGAGAGTGCGATTCGGATCTGTCACAATCCAGTGCAACACTCAAAGACTAAACACATTGCACTTAGATATCACTTTATCAAAGATCATGTTGAAGATGGCAACATCGAGATTCATTTCGTCCGCTCAAATGATCAACTTGCAGACATCTTTACAAAGGCCCTTCCTGAACTAGCATTTAACAGAATTCTTCAAGGTCTCGGAATGATGGAAGCTGAATCCGTTCCGATTTCTAACTGAAATTCCGATTGGTTCCGAATTTCGGAATGTCTCGGAATCAGAATTTGGACAACAATGATTCGGAATGCATGTATCCTTTCTGAAACTATGTTTTTATTTCTTTTGTTTTATTTTTTTTTGTTGTTTTATTCTATTTAATTTTTTTTTTGTTTTATTTTATCTTATTTTATTTTTAATATCAAAATATCAAAAACATTTTTATCTCATTTCTTTTGTTTTGTTTTATCTATACTTCAAAATATCAAAAACATTTTTTTTTGTTTAATTTTATCGTTTTTTTGTTTATTTTGTTCATTTTATCGCCTGTTATTTTCAATTTTTTTCCTCTTGCCCATATCCATGCGAATGCAGATAAAGAAGTCAATCAGAAATCAGAAAACAACAGAAAACTAAATTTTATTTAAGCTACGGGAACAAAGGTTGTTACATCAAAAACCAAAATAAAAACAACTTCAACCTATAGCTTGTAATAATGCCACATAGGGGGATCACCGGGATGGAAAGCTTGGTAGAGGCGCAGCTCACTCTCATCAACAAACAGGCGACTTCCATCAGCTAGTCCCACATGGAACTGGTTGTGAGGAGTGGTCCGAATGATCACCGCCGGCCACCAACCCCTTCTGTGCCAGACCTCAACAAGGTCAAACTGTTTGAATTCCACCAAAAGTCTTGGTGGGACAGGTTGCAGAAAGGGATAGCTTGTTGGGACGATCAGTGGCCCACCACCCTCGCCGTTGTTTAGAGTGGTCATTCTCACCTCATATTGGTGATTCAATACTCTGGTGACAACCCCACCATAGATGCCTCCAGCGTAGTCACCTTCTTGCATCTTGACCTCAACTTTGTCATGACGTCTGTAGGGACGAAGCGCCATGAAATATCTCTTTTGGTGGTAATTTTTCTTTTTGGAATGTGCGTGTTTTCTACTAACACTACTTCTTTTTATAGGCAGATATGACACCGGTTGAGTTTCCAGTTGTGAATATTTAATAACTTTATGAAGTGATGATGCAACCTGCTGTCATTAGTATGTGTCATAAAGGCGAAGACGGCTGATTAGCAACAGATTGGACGTTTCCCTTTCTTTTCGCCGGAGCATTAAATGTTTTCTCATGATAGCCAAATCCTTGTCAGCATTCTTTAGCAAAAATACAATATTTTTTTTTCTTTTTCTCTTTTCTCATTACTAAAAACGAATATCCATGATTATTGAAATCTCAACCAATTTCAATATATGATTTCGGCAATTCTAGTCAAAGATCGCAACTCATTTTCACCATGGGGCGCTGTGAGACTCACCATCCTTTCTTGACCCTTCTATTATTTCTCCATATTCACTACACTTCCATATAACTGTAACCCTTATGAAGGTCTTCAGCATTACCACTGAAAACTGATGGTTACACAAATCCTGTGTTCATGATTTCGGAATTGTTTTTACCATCATTCCGAATGAAACCCAAAAATCCGATATCATCAAGGAATTGACGAAAACTTTAAAGGGAATCCCACTCTTTCACTTTTGCGTGTTCTTTATGAAATCTACTATACCCAAGTAATTTCTATCCAAAAAGATCCAGTTTTATTTTTTTTGAGATTTCAAAACAGTTACCAAGTCAGACAAAATTCTTCTAATCCTTACTTGTTTTCTTGACTACTCAGGTTAGACAAGTACTGTCTTCCGATTCCGAGCATTTCTCACGTTTTCGGAATCCGAAAGACAGTTCAACCCAACCCATTAACTTCATATCTTAAAAGAAACCTTTCAATGATTCTTATCAATCAATTGATCGTAATTCAACGGGATGCCACATGAACACTTCTGAATCTCTCTTGATTTCGAAGGAAGAGATCTTTGCCCGGGATCAATCAGTTTTATGTCATTTTGACATCACAGACAACCAAATAATTCTTGATTTTCTTCTTTATCTTTGGCACACTCTTGCACGAAAATCGTTATTTGATTTTTCTAATTCTGGTTGATTTTCTTTTGATAAGGATTAAGATCGATGACGTGGAATTTTTCTTTAACTCTTCAAAATTTTTTCAAATTTTGGATGAGATAATCCTGACGTGGCCGTTATAACGTCATCTCCACAGCAGCTACTCTAACGCTTTTCACGCGCCTGCAATGCGTCTTTTCTGGGTATCTCATAATGATACGGCGTGATTCTTGGGAAACGTAATCGGCTAATCCGGCATTTCCTTTTCCAAATTACTCTTCAAGGGATATTTAAAGGAAATTCCGGTTTATTATTTCTTTTCTCCGCTTTTCTTCTCTCAAGCAGAACTCTTCGTCTTCACAGCCCTCTTTCTCTCATTCAAGAACTCTACAATGGCTGGTTCATCCTCAGCGAACGAAAACACTTCCTCTTCTCTAATGTTGAAGATCAAGCAAAATCAGAACATGATCATTGATCTTCATTCTTCGAAGTATAATGAAGCTCTTCAACCGATGATTGAATGTCTCAAATTCTCCAGGATCTGCAAAGCCCTAACTGCTTCAGAGGAGGTTCCAATCGTGTATCTCTCATCTGCATACTCATCTGCATTCTACAACAAGGCTGATGATGTCGTTACCTTTGAAGTTGGTTCCATCAAAACTCGCATTTCCAAGTCTCGATTTGGAAAATTGCTAGGGTTCACAGATCAAGCTGATATTGTTGATCCTGATTCTCTTTCGCCTTCTACTCTTCCACAGTTTTTCTACCAACTAGGCTACAAGGGAGACATAACGCAACTTTCCAAGTTCACAAAGAAGAGCCTGCCGCCTCTGTGGAACTTTCTTTTTACAATCTTGTTCAAAAGTTTCTCCGAACGCACAACAGGCACAGACAGTGTAAGTAAGCTTTTTTACTCTCTATTCTATGGCATCTATCATGATATCAATCTTGATTACGGATCAATTCTTTGGAGCCAATTTGTTGAAAGCGTGAACTACAAAAATCGACATTCCGAAATCTCCTGTGCTCGATTTTGGTCCATTGTGGTAAAAAGGGCGATTGAGCAACATCATCTTCATATCATGACTGATTCTGTCCTAGCGGTCATTCCGACGCTAGGACAGAATCGCCCGTGATCCCACACCAAAAACAACCCCTCATTCTAGTCCACAATCCACACCTGAACGTTCGCCCCTCCGAACCACAAACACTCAAAAGTCTCCATCCTTATCACCAAAACAAACTTCTATTCCTCATTCCCCTCTTAACAACCCTCCTACCGACATTGATGAAGAGGAAGATATCCTGGTTAATGATGATCAGGATGATCTTTCCGATTTTCTTGAATCTCCATCCAATGTTAAACTAAAGACTCCCAGTTCCTCTGTTCCGATGTCTTCTGATCAGCTCTCGGAAATCTCTGCCAAACTGGATTTACTTCTCCAATCCCAGGCGAATCCCTCTGCCTCCGATTGGCAATCCCAGTTGAAAGATCACAAAGATTCGGTGGAAACCTTGGTCACCGAAAACGTCAATCTCATGGGTAAAATCACCTTTCTCATTGAGAAATCGGAAGTCCAAATGCGAGATTCAACCACTTCTATTGGCAGACTTGAAAAAGATGTTCTCAAATTTACTCAAGATTTCCGAGATGCTCATGATCGGAACAATGAAAATATGCAACAGGTCATTTCCAACTTCAGTACCTCTTTGAAGAATGAAAAAGAGGCCCTTTCAACCTTACGTACGGAATTGAAGCAGCAATATTCCGAATGGGTATCTACTATGGATACAAAGGTTGATCAACTGAGGGCAGATTTGGCATCGGAAAATTATTTGATGGATAAATTAGCGGCCAAAGAAACTAAAATCCAGCTCCTCAAGTCCGATCTCCGTCAAAAGTCTGCCATTCTTTCCTCGGCTTTGTCTCAGAACAAAGCTGTTCGAAATGGCATATCGGAAATTGACTCCTTCCTTCATCGGATTGTTGAAGACAATGATCCAATTCTCAATCCTCAGGTGCGTAGGTGTAACGCCAAGATACACTTTTTATATAATTATAAAAAGGGTAAAATGGTCATTTTACCTTGGAAGGGTAAATTGGTCTTTTGGACAGAAAAGTATTTGGGTTGAAATAATATTTTGAGTTTTGAACTTAAAATGTTATAAAAACTGATTTTGGTCGTTTTACCGCAAAAGGGTATTTTGGTCATTTGACCATGTGAAGGACCAATTCTGAAAATATTGTTGGTTGTGGCAAAAGTGTAAGAAATGAAAGTTTTATTGTAATAAAACTTGGTTATTGTGGTCAAAGTTCAAGAAATGGAACTTAAGGACCAAAATTGTAAAGTTTTGAAGTATAAATAAGAGAGAGTTGACTCTCTCATTGACTAGCTCATTGTGCAGCAACGGGAGAAGGTTTGGAGAGGTGATTTCTGCAGGGGATCATGAAATTGAAGCAAGAACTAGGAACAATTGTTGGAATGGGTGATTTCCAAGCAATTAAGGTAAGTAGATTGCTCTTTTTGTCTAGTTCTTGAAGAAGTTCTAAATGGGTTTCATAGAAACTGAAATTTATGAATTTCAGTTATGATTATGTGTTTAAATTGATGTAATGCTTCCAATAAGTCATGCTTAAAAGGACTTAATCAAAGAAAATGGAAGTAGATTGCTATTAGTGATGAATTTGAAGTTTTGGGGTTTTGGGACTAAGAACCCTAATTCTTCATTTTGATTGATTTAGTTGTTTTGAATGGTTGAAAACCTTGTTAGAGTATAAGGTTTTAGCCTAGAAACAAACCCCAATCGATTAAGGACTGGATTAAGGACTTAATGGTCCAAAACTACTTGCTACAGTGCATAAATCGCGACTGTCCAGGAGCTCTGCCCAGGCGCAGGGCGCAGTGCGCCCAGGATCAGGGCGGGGTGCGCCCAGGCGCAGTGCGCCTGATTCCTGGCGCAGTGCGCCTCCAAGCAGGGGCCAGGCAGGGGACTTCCGACTCGCTAACTTTCGTTTGGCTTGTCCGTTTTAGCTCAAATTTGGACCATAGGCTCGTTATGGTCTGAAAAGTTTGGGGAAATTATTAAGTTGAGTTTTCGACCCCTCGGGGGCACTGTAGATCGAATCGAATGCCTCGGTGAATAGTAAAATTCACAAAAAGTTAGTAAACGGAAAGTTTATTAACTAGGCATTGTTTATAACGATATAGTATTGAACTCTATTGTATTAGAGTTAATTGGAATGGCTATTAACCTATTATCATTTGGTATATAAATGATTATATAGGTGCGGGACAAAATGGTTGTGGTGCACGCAAAGGCAAGAAACAACCGGAATGTAAATGCAGCTAGCATCCAGGTGAGTAATCTCACTGATATCATATGTGATATATGATGATTGAATTGTTACAGGTTGAAACGGCTTCGAGGGACGAAAATGACAAGTGTAAAATATATGTAATAGACAATACCAGATAAGCCGTGAGTCATTGCGATGACAAGAACGGAGCTGTGAGTCAATACATATATATATACACTATGATACGACAATACCAGATAAGCCGTGAGTCTATAATAGACAAGAACGGAGCTGTGAGTCAAATCTATACGACAATACCAGATAAGCCGTGAGTCTATAATAGACAAGAACGGAGCTGTGAGTCAAACCTTTATTGACAAGACCGGAACCAGCCGTGAGTCAATAAAACTTATATAGACAAGACCGGAACCAGCCGTGAGTCTAGGCAACAGCGGGATTTTCCTGTGAGCCATATATTTACTTTTATAGACAAGACCGGAACCAGCCGTGAGTCTAGGCAACAGCGGGATTTTCCTGTGAGCCATATATTTACTTTTATAGACAAGACCGGAACCAGCCGTGAGTCTAGGCAACAGCGAGATTTTCCCGTGAGCCACATGTTTTAGGCAACAGCGGGTTAAACCGTGAGCCATATTTGATCGTGAAGAAACTGTTAATAGATGGTGCGGCCATTTGTGGCTATGATTCTGGTGCGGCCTTCGGGCTATGATATTCTGGATGCTATATCCAACTGGTGCGGCCTATAAGGCTATGATATTCTGGTGCGGCCTACGGGCTATGACAAACTGGTGCGGCCTGCGGGCTACGATTCATCTGCTAGAAATGCTTTGGTATGGCTTGTATAGTCACGACAAATGATACGACTTATATAGTCATGATATATGGTATAGTCAGGTATGACTAAGAAAGATGGGACAGAAATGATACAGAATAGATTGGAAGGGTATGCAAATAACAGACTGGATATGATAAAGTGTACAATGTTCGGATGTGATTTGAAAATCACATGATATTATGATTCGGCCGGTAAGGCTATGCGGTAGGATATGAAATCCTAAGATACAGGTGGTCAGCCAGTAAGGCTAGGAGTTTGGATTCGATATCCAGACCGATATATGATTGTATTTTATTGTACACGTTATTTGCAGATATGATTACTCACTGAGCTTTGTAGCTCATACCGTTTGTTAATGTCCCTGCAGGTTAGCATGATACTGATAGGGGACAAGATAGAGTCCGTGACTTCGGAGTGGGACTCATAGATGCTGTTGTAGCAGCCCGGCTTCAAAGGAGATTATGGTATTATATATTCTCCTTGATACACTTGTACCCGATTTTATTAAAATATACCCCTTTGTATAGTTTTGTGTTTTAAAACATCGGTTTTAAATGAAAAATTTTTCAGGGGTGTTTTGTTTTAAAAGCCGGGTGTTACAGTAGGCATCTGACTCTTAAGCTTCATCCTGTATTCAATCTTCTCGCTGCCTTAAAGGGTGTTTCGGAAGGTATGGCCTCTCCGAAACAAGGGGGAGACGAAACAAATGAAGAAAGTACATTTAATCAGGAGACTCCAAAGAAAGACACTCCGATTAAATCAAATGAAAATGCTGAAGGAGGCGCTGATCCATCAAAAGACAAAGGCAAAAAGATAATGGAAGAACAAGAACCAGATAAGGACGCTGCCAAATCAACCAAGGAGAGAGAAATTGATGAAATTCTCAACCTTACTCGGAAACTTGATGCTGAGGAAGCTGCCAAAAGAGAGGCTGAGTTACTCTTGAAAACTCAGATGTTGTTATTTCCTCCCTGGCACTATAAAAGGATGCAATTGGAAGCAATCACTGAGCCTGTGGAAAACTGGCTTCAACCAGTGACCTCGTACAACACAAGCAATGATGTAAACTCTCAGCTTGACTTTCCGATAACGGCAAAAGCTCTTGTGTTCCGAGGGTTTGAGAAACTCATAGACACCCGTCTTTCTAATTCGGAAGTGAATGACTTGTTATTCACCTTCTATTTGAAGAACGCGCGTCCTCAACATTTAACCTGGAGTTTGAAGAAGATTGTACAGCTTACTCCCCGTCTTCCTGAGGTCACTCTTCCCTTCATAAACTCAAGACTTTTAGCTTTCAGAGGGGATGATAAAGAGAAGATGGAATTCTCTCTTGCTGATCTACCTTTCATGAATCCATTCGACTGGATATCTTTGTTCAACATCTTGTCGAGAGAACAAAAGTATTATCCTATTTTTAATCATGTCAAAAGAATGATTGGATTCTATATTCTTGAAGTTGCAAAGTTGGATGTTGAAGTTGCTGGTGTTCTGGATAAAATTCCTTTGACTGTGAGACGTCCTCCTCCCAAAAATCTCAGCAGGCGAAAAATCGGAAAAATTGTCAACTCAAACTGGAGTGTGGCATACAATTCAAAGGAAGGCCTCGAGAACATTAAACGGATATTCTATCTTTCGGATAAACATCTTCACAGAACTCCGGTGTTGCAACACATTCTTCACATCACCAACAAACTTCAATCCAACACCACTGAAGATAAAACTTGCATCAACGACATGTTAACATGGTACATTGAATTCCGAAAGAGGATCCTGGCAATTATTCCGAAGGTGTTTGACAGACAAGCTGATGAAGTGAAACCTGAAGAATAAAGCATAGTCGCATTTTTGACTCAAAGGGGGAGATTGTTGAGTCATAAATATAGATTGAGTCAAATATGCTAATCGGATTTGTAGTACAGCGATGGTATCTAGAATTGGTCTCACATCTCCAACCAACATAAAAATCAACTATGTAACTGCTACGTCCTTGAGGACCGAATTAAAAGACAATAGGGAACAAGGCACAATACACACCTTACATGAGATGCTGTTTTCTAAAGTGCATTGAAAATCAATGTAGAAGCTATCAAAGGCCTGTCCATATTTGGATAATCTATATAGGCACTTGCGTAAGTGGCTTTTGGAATAATTTTGGATTGCAAATGTAGTGACTTGAAGGCAGAGAATATTTTGCTTGGATTAGGCTATAAGCAGGATTGCTTTGCCATCTGGATCCAACAAGCTTTTTTGTGGCAGTAAAGACAAATCTTTACGTTTTTGGGATTGTAATAGTGGAGAGGTTTGTTTGATTATCTTGAATCTTTTACCTTTTATGAAAACACACTTACCATGATATTTATTTATGCCATCTTTTGATGTTGACCAGTGTGGAGTTGTGGTTGACTTCGATGGCGAATGTGGGACTTTGGTAAATGAAGGTCCATGGATCTTTATTGGTATGCGAAATGGTTGCCTTTTGAATCTGACATCGAATTCAAAGAACCGACATTATCAGTATTTTTATATGCAAGTATGTGGATGGATTGATTTGAAGATCTTCATATACTCATGTAATTATTTTTCCTATAAAAAGTCGGATCTAATTTGTGTTATGGTTTGGGGTTTTGTTATATATGTTAGCTTAGATTCTTTCAATTTCTTAGTACTCTTTACTTTGGTTTATGATGTTTTACCCTTTTTTTCTCTCTTAAACTTATTTTTTTTTTAAAATCTTACATCTCCGGCCCTCATTCTTGTAGAACAGTTTTTGACCATTTAATGAATTCAATTCCAATTCGAGTGGTTGGGGTTTATATGTGGATGTTTTGGGATATGTAGATGTTTAGGGCAGTTGACGTTACCAGAGTGTGTAACCGAAAGTATCATTTGTATTATATAATATAGATTTTGGTTTCTAACATTTGACGTATATGAACCATTTAGATCATTGAATCATCATCGGAGCTAATCGGGACTTGGAATCAACACCATGTCCAGCTAAGTTCTTGTACTAATTTAAATCGGTACACATTAAAAGTGTGATTTCTACATCATATGTACATTATTGATAAGGTATATCCCCAATAATAACAATGTATTTATATTTCATTAGCCGTCATAGCAACGTACTAACACTCTTTTCACAAACTTAGGCAATATATAGCCGAAACTTTTAAAATATAAGTTATATTTCATCCATAACAGCAAAGTAATTATGTTGTCTTTACACATAATAGCAATATACTTAGAATTTGATACCCATAATACCAACCTAGTTACATTCTTAATCAAGAACAACAATACTTATAAGCCTTTTGCGATTTTAAAGTTTCCTGCTATTATCGGTAAAATAAATTGTAAGCAAATCGCTATTAAAAGAAAATAAAATTTAAACCCGTAACAACTAAGAGCCTTAAAGTAATTTATATCATGTCATTCTAAAAAAATTAAACAAAATTTTGCCGTAGTTTAAATGGTAAGATTGTTTGCCACATCTGCTATGTTTTATGTTCATTGTCCAAGTCCACCAATGCAAGTTCCAATGTGCTTCTATTTTTCAGGCCTAGATTTGCATAAAAATACGGTGAAACAAATTGATTATTGTTTCAGGTTCTTTAATTTCTCTTCAGAATTTGACATTATTCTCTTGGTTTTTCATAAGAAAAGTTGACCAGGTGGTAGAGACAAAAGGTGCAGATACACAGAGCCACTCATATGTATTAATAGCCTCTTACTTTTAAAAAATATGCATTATATAGCATCCTACTTTCTAATAGTATTCAATTTTATCAGACTATAGTTCTTTAACGGTTTCTTTATTTAATTTTTGTGTAGTGCCTTGGAAAGAGAGGAAGGAGGTAGTCAGGTAAGTTGAATTCTTTAATCCAAAATTTTGTTATAATTGTTGTTTTTTTATTATTTCTTAATTTTGTTTGGGTAAGAAAAAAGTTAAAGAGTATAATATAAAGAACCAAAAGTAGGATGCTATAATATAATAAACACATAAATGAAAGTGCGTTGCTATTTCATGACTTTTCAGATAACTATGGTCAAGAAGGTGAAGGGAATAATATCTATCAGAATTTAGAACAATTATCACAAACTATGGAAATGGTGTATATTCTTATGTAAGAACATGGCTATTTCTTGCAATTAACCCCATGATTGGGTTAAATGCTAGAAATAACGATGTACTTTAATTTGTTATTCCAATATAGCATCGTACTTTAGTTTCTATTTGTTGACAAGGCATCTGATTAACTTCATCATGCGTGGTTTTTCACTTCTGGTATCCAAATCAATTTTAGAATCGAGACCAAAGCCGTATGACATCCAATTATCAAAATTTTGTAATCCATATATAATGTGATTGTAGACATTTGTTATTAATCTGCATTCTAATATTGAAGAGCAAAAATGACAATAATGAAAGCTTCATTTCCAAGTGATTCATACTCTTTTGATTTTATAAATTGTTAAACATATAAATTTGATGTCCGAAGAAGATTATTTTAGGTGTATTAATGATTGGACCGCACCCTTTCCCCTGTCTCTATGTCCCTCTCTAGAAACCACCAGATCACAACCACGTAACTACCACTGCCACTAGATTGCCACCACCTTCAACTACTGACTGCTACTAGATTGCAAGTGTTTTGGTTCTAGAAAGTACAATTCATTACTTAGTTATGGTTCTATCATATAACCAATAAAAGTTGGGCCATATTGGCATATGTGTATTCTTTTTTTATAGTCTTTTACTTAATCAACTAAAAACAATATTATGTGTATTGAGAAAAATTATGTACATGGTTTATGAAAATTCCATATAGTGTAACACTTAAAAGGTAAATATAATAAATGAACATGTGCAAAACTGCGTTTGAAAACAATCGGTAGGAAACACAGTTACTACTATTTAAATTATAAATTTTGGGTTAATATTTATTTATATTCGAGATACGAAAGTAGAAAATTTATCAAAAATGGTTCTATTCAATCACTTAATAAATAAGAATGACAAAATCAAGTCACTTCAATAATATTATGTTTATTCCAATATTAAGTTTTTTTTACTTATACAGTCATGGTTGTGGTTGATGGTGTTAATATGTTTATTCTAATATTTTTATTTTTTAGATGTGACAAAACACATGAATCATATTTAAAACCGACAAAAAAGACCTTATAAGTTTAGTTAACTAAACCTAAAACAATTCCAAAAGAGTGATTTTGTAAACAGAAAATTAGTATGGTTTGTCGGCTTCTAGCTTTCGGATATTTTGAACACCTTTATTACGTATGTTGCACTATATTTAACCATTTGCCACTGTCGCATTGTATAGATATTGCGGAATTGCGTGTAAACTGTATTTCAATACAAAGATCTTATGGAATGGTTAATTTTGATAAGTTCATACTTCATGATGGTTAATTTTAGTGCATTTGTCATAAAAGTCCCTAAGTTTTTATAAATTTAGTCAGATTTTTCCTTGCAATGAATTGTGGTGTGATTATGCCTAATATTTGGGAAGTTTTTGTCAAATGTGACATTTAGCAGGTCACGTGTTGGTTTCCCGATAACACTGTTCATCATAAGATTCCAAGTTGGCACTTAGAAGCTCTTCGAAAGGCCATCATATTTTTTCACCAAAACATACGTTGTAGGACGAATCCAACAAAATTTGTGAAACTTAAGGAATTTCATGGCAAAGGCACTTAATTTTAATGTATGTATATTCATTATGGAACTTCGACGACACTCTAATGCCTTTGAGGTGTGTGACAACGCCTAGTGATATCAAGTATTTTAGGCGTTGTTGAGCGCTGTTCTTGATAAAATTATATCAAATATGTCTGGGTATTCTCACTTTTCGTGCGAGGACTTGTTTGGAGAAAAAGAATGGAATCAGGGACTAAAAGCATGCAAAAGGAAGAAGTTTGGAAAAGAACGAAAAATCAAGGAAACTCGTATGCGCGCCGCGGATATCTCATCTGCGCGATGCGGGCTTAAGGCGGTGGAACACATTCAAATACCGAAGAAACGGGAAAAGATTAGTACGAGCGCCGCGGATTCTTCATCTGCGCGGCGCGGCTGCGGGAAAATTGCAACTATAAATAGAGGCATTTCCAGCCGAAAACCCGAGCAAAGACCAGGTGTAAAATCGACCTTGAAGCTCTTTGACTCCAAGATTTCGTTTCAGCAAGCTCTCAATTGGTATTTTCATGTTTTGAATTTTAATTGTAATTAGTTAGTTTGGATTAAGCTTGGTTTTGTATCTTTGGGAGTGACAACCATTGATATTAAGCTTTGGCTTCTGTTTTAGCTCATTTCATTACTGTTTTTATGTTTGGATCTGAGTTTGGTGAATGAAAATCATTTGGTTATGATTAATGTTGGTATTTTGGTGTTTTTATGCTTGTGTTTGGTTTTGAATGTTGGAATTGTGTTTGGATATTGCTTTGACCTTGTTGGGACTGTTTTCCTTTGCTGAAATCAGTAGCTAATTAGGTTAGTTTTTAGGCGTTAAACTTTGGCTAGTAACCGTTCAGTGGAACTTTAGCTAGTGGCTAGTTTATGCTTTGCTTGGTTTTGCTTAGTTTGGATGCCTTTGTTTGCTTCTGATTCAGAGATGTACTTCTGATTTCAGAAAGTGACTAGGTTCATTTGAGCTTAGCTTAGCTTGGCTTGAGTTTGTTTGTTCATTGCTTTATGGTATCAGTGATTAGGAAGATAGAAACTAGATCCTCCGACTGTAGCTGTGACACTACTAGTTGGTAATCTCTCATTTATTCTAACCACGAAGCTCCTGTGGATCGACCCTGACTACCGCTATACTAGTGTGTGTTAGGTTTTCTTTATTTTTGACCGCACGACGACCGCTGCGTTGTCAAATTTTGGCGCCGTTGCCGGGGAGCTGTGCGCTTAGATTAGGTGACTGTACGGTTTAGTTTCTGATTTTTGATGTTTGATTTTAGTTTGTTGATTTTTGGTATGTGTACATCCTTATAATGGGGGATTACATATATCCGGATCAATATTTTGAGTATTATAATCCGGCTGACACCTATTACGAGGATGATTGCTACAATGGATCATCCGATGACAATGGATGGCGGACCGAGGAGCCATCTCAACCTGAAAATTCTGCAACTTTTGCCTAACTTTGGGTACTCATGTATAACAACTACCACAAGCAGAAGGACCAGGCTGAAGCTCTTGAAAAAGTGCAAGCTTCTTTAGATAGGTTAGAGGAAAGTTAGAAATGTTCGCCACCTTCGCCAGAGCCGGAGGCGAGTGATTTTTATACCAATAATAATGTGTGTGAACTTGCATCACCTGAATATGTGATGGAAGGGCATACACCGTGGGAAAGTCAAGAGACCACTGATATGGTCGAAAATGTTGTTGAGGAAGAGGTTGTAGGTGACAATGCTACCTCTGACTCAATAACTTTTGATGTTTTTGAGAGTATTAGTAATGTTGATCTGGTGCTGGGTGAATCCATACCATCACCAGACAATTTGGTTGATGAGGATGTTGTGGAGGGGGCTGTAAGTGACAGTACAGATCCCAGCCCAACAAGTCCTGAAATTGTTGAAATTTTTGATACTATTGGGGAAGAGGGTGTAGATGACAATATTACCCCCGACCCTGTAATTATTTAAAATTTTGAGAAATTTGAAAGCAAGGATCTGATGATGGGTGACTTTGTACCACCATCAGATCAAACTAGTCACTCACTCTTGGTTCCGATCCACCTGTTGGACGATGATCAAGAAGTTGATGCTGACGAATTGATTTTTGAAAATAATAAACATGATGTTATCACCACTCATGATCCATTCATGAATGGAAAATTAGATGTGATCAATACCATCGATGAGGACATATGGAAGCATCCTGACATGTTGCCTTCTGATCCCATTCGAGTGGAAAATTTTTATTGGTACTGCAAGCCAAAATTGCAACCTGAAGATAACACGCAATATGGGAGCAACAAACGTGGTACAAAACAACTACTGGAAGCGGCACTGGGCGCGCTTCATGTCAAGTCTTTGACTTTAAAGAGATACAGAAGGAAGGACCGAGCTTGGAGGTTCAAAGCTACTTCCAAACACTCACGGGAAATCATCGGGAGACGGCAACTGGGCAGCAGCAGGAGAACTAGCAAGCCATTCGACCCAGGAAAGTTTGAGGAGCATGTGGGCAACGAAGGGACGGTGGTGACTGAAAATCAGCGAAGGAAGAAGGCATACGATCCACCGTAGCTGTAGAAGGAACAACACGTCTGGCTGAAGACGTTAAACTTAGCGCTTGTTGGGAGGCAACCCATCGTGTCATAAGTTAGGATTTATATTTCTTTGAATTAATTAGGAAAATACATCAATCTTTGCAGGTATTCGTGGTCTAAAATAAGTGTGGGGTCATTTGAGAAGTTTTGAATTTTTTGAAGCCGCGCCGCGGGTTTTTGAATTACGCGACGCTGGATCGTAAACCAACCCGATGCGCAGGGGTTGATTTGGTGACACGCGCGACGCACAAAGCGTAAATCCGCGACGCGGGGAACGATCAGTCGGTTTTCTCCTTTATAAGGTAAGTCGCGGCTCACACAAACCACACACGACTCGGAGCTCTGATCAACGAATTTCTCTTGCAATTTTTCTTGCTCATTCTGTTTCCACTGCCAAGGTACGCTATTCTAACTATCTATTACTTGTTAAAACTAGAGATTTGGTAGTTAATTTTAGTGATTTGTTCAAAATAGGTCAAAACTTAGAATCGCTAATGCTAACTCATAGGGTGTTTGTTTTGCCAAATGGATACCCTAGATGAGTTAGTCGGCACCTAGGCTACCTTGTGGTATGATTAGATTGAGTATAGCAGGTTAAATCGCGAATTTGGAATGGGGTTTTGAAACAGACGCGCGCCGCGCCGCGCCCTTGCTCTTGGGCCGCGCCGCGGTGCGGTGGAGAAGAAAAGGACTAATTGTGCAACATTTTTTCGTTTTATGGCCATGTGTTCGTTTTGCAGATGATGTTCATGTTAGACCACCCTTTCCTCCAGTTCCCCGCGGAGCTTGTTAGTTCGACAGAGTACATCTTGCGGAGGGACGCATTGACTCATCGCCGGGTCCTCGAGGCGACAGTTATTGATAGAGACATTCTGAGGGATGCTGGGCTCTGGGGTGCGATTGAGCCATTTTTACATCGCACCTGGACTCACGAGGATGCTTCATTTACTTGCCGCGGCTGGGACAGGATCATGGCCACGGACGAGGACGTGGTTTACATGGAGCTGCTGCTGGAGTTCATATCCACCATCCAGTTCGCACCTCGGGCGGGAGACCCGCGTTCCAGGATAGTACGCTTTCGCTTGGGAGGTGAGCACAGGGAGTGCAACCTCAGGGAGTTCGGGAGGCGAGTGGGGTTATACACTCAGGAGGACCTCCAGCACCGCTATTTCACCCGGTTCTTCGGGTCCTGCATTCAGGGGGAGCCGGATAGGGCTCCCAACATGGAGGTTTGGGCACCATTGTCCAACGTCATATACGGGGCGGGGACTTCCAGGGAGAGTCAGTTTCGGGACCCACTCCACCGGCTCATGCACCGCATCGTCTCCACCTCCATCATGCATCGGGAGGGGGGCGAGAAGGTGTCGGGCGACGACATGACATACCTGTGGATCCTCCTCGACCCGTCCCGATTCCTCCATCTCCCCTTCGCCCTCGCGGTTGCCCTCTCCACCCACTCGACTGGCGCCTCCGCCAGTAGCCCACTAGCCCGGGGGTATTTCATCACCCGCCTAGCCCGCTCATATGGGATTCTCATTGCCCCCCGTGGTTGCCTCCTTGACCGCTCTGCCTCCATCCCGTACTACAGCACGCACCTTGGAGAGGATGCAGCTCATTGAGCAGCAGCGCCCGGGGAAGTTCATCCGGGCACCGACCGAGCCTCCTCAGGCACCTCAGCCCGTGTACGCCCAGCCAGGCAGGAGACGCCGGAGACCAGAGCCAGCACCAGCAGCCCCGATAGAGCCACATCAGGAGGACCTGGCAGCCAGGGCCCACGATCACGAGGCTGGACCCTCCAGGCCACCTGGTAGTGATTGATGTACTTTTTTTTTCTTTCTTTCTTTTTATTTTGGGATATATGTACAGACTTATGGCACCTTTATCTGTATATTTTGTTCTTATTTTATTTGTCATGTTTGCTTTTAATTTGTTTGTTGAGTTATGCATGATACATCAAATGAGAAGGAGTTGTCTCAGACAAGTGTGGGGTCACCGTGCCCCCTCCACTTGTCTCGACCACCGGCGTGTTCACTGTAGCACCAAGCAGTTGTACAGTTTTAAGTGTGGGGTGTGGACGGTCGAAAGAGAAAATTTTTTGAAATTTTTGCAGAAATGATCAATCTTTCAATTTTTAGCAATATTTTTCAAAATTTTTAATAAATTGCAATTTTGAAATGAATGGTTTGTGATTGTGATAGCACCAGTATTCTTCAATAAATACTGTTTATTTGTGATCATGCTATTAGTTAGTCAAATAAGTTGAGTTTTACGAGTTCAGAAGATTGAGCTGTTTTAGGATTGGAATTTAGGAAGGAAGTGTCAATCCGTGGCCTTTGTTGTTCGAGCCGATAGGTCTAAAATGGGTGGGCCTTATGCACCTTACCACCTAAGATCGTCTGGTCTGGGATGGTATTTCCGAAAGCTCGCTACACGGACAACATCGAAAGTCATGGACAATTCCTTAATGGCCTTTAGAATCTGAATGAGTAAGTACACTTCATTGTGGACAAAAAGTTTGTAATCAAGGGTTCTCTAGAAAGCCATGAATTCCAAAGAGCAATTCAATTATGTTTTCGCGAACTATTCCACTCTAACTCAAAGAGCAATAAACTTTGAAACTGAACAGAGTCAAAAATTGTTTGAGTCTTTATTATAATTTGTTAAAAACTCTCTTGCTTGGGGACAAGCAAGGCACAAGTGTGGGGGTGTTTGACAACGCCTAGTGATATCAAGTATTTTAGGCATTGTTGAGCCCTGTTATTGATAAAATTATATCAAATATGTCTGGGTATTCTCACTTTTCGTGCCAGGACTTGTTTGGAGAAAAAGAATGGAATCAGGGACTAAAAGCATGCAAAAGGAAGAAGTTTGGAAAAGAACGAAAAATCAAGGAAACTCGTACGCGCGCCGCGGATATCTCATCTGCGCGACGCGGGCTTAAGGCGGTGGAACACATTCAAATACCGAAGAAACAGGAAAAGATTAGTACGAGCGCCGCTGATTCTTCATCTGAGCGGCGCGGATGCGGGAAAATTGCAACTATAAATAGAGGCATTTCCAACCGAAAACCCGAGCAAAGACCGGGTGTAAAATCGACCTTAAAGCTCTTTGACTCCAAGATTTCGTTTCAGCAAGCTCTCAATTGGTATTTTCATGTTTTGAATTTTAATTGTAATTAGTTAGTTTGGATTAAGCTTGGTTTTGTATCTTTGGGAGTGACAACCATTGATATTAAGCTTTGGCTTCTGTTTTAGCTCATTTCATTACTGTTTTTATGTTTGGATCTGAGTTTGGTGAATGAAAATCATTTGGTTATGATTAATGTTGGTATTTCGGTGTTTTTATGCTTGTGTTTGGTTTTGAATGTTGGAATTGTGTTTGGATATTGCTTTGACCTTGTTGGGACTGTTTTCCTTTGCTGAAATCAGTAGCTAATTAGGTTAGTTTTTAGGCGTTAAACTTTGGCTAGTAACTGTTCAGTGGAACTTTAGCTAGTGGCTAGTTTATGCTTTGCTTGGTTTTGCTTAGTTTGGATGCCTTTGTTTGCTTCTGATTCAGAGATGTACTTCTGATTTCAGAAAGTGACTAGGTTCATTTGAGCTTAGCTTAGCTTGGCTTGAGTTTGTTTGTTCATTACTTTATGGTATCAGTGATTAGGAAGATAGAAACTAGATCCTCCGACTGTAGCTGTGACACTACTAGTTGGTAATCTCTCATTTAGTCTAACCACGAAGCTCCTGTGGATGACCCTGACTACCGCTATACTAGTGTGTGTTAGGTTTTCTTTATTTTTAACCGCACGACGACCGCTGCGTTGTCAGTGTGTCAAAAAATATGATTGGAGGTGTGAAATAAAATGTGTATGGACATTATGTGGATAAGGATCAAAATTGCAAAAAAAAAATTCACTTTTGGACATAAACCAAAAAGAATAGATAACCAAAGGGACCATATCTCTAATTTAGTCATAAATAGATGATCACCAAAATATTAGTTAGTATACGATACTCTTCAATGTTGCAAGTTGATGGATCGACTTAAGTAACGAGGGTTCAATTTTAAAAGTTTACATTCCTTTTTTTAAATAAAATCTAGATCAAACCATATCAAAGTCAGTTTTATTGATTATTTGTTTAATAGATATGAATCTTTAACTAGAAGATGTCAGATGACTTTTGTAGATGTGGATCTGGAGGTTTCCAAGTCAGGTTTCAAGGAGAGGAGTTGGGGTTGAGGTGGTATTTGGTGCGATTTTAGTTTTTTGTAATTATTTGGTTGCATAAAGATGGTGTAAAAAAGTTCATGCTTTGAGGTAATTCTTTTTTTTTTTTTTGTATAAGGTGTCTGGCTATTTGATTTATACAATTTCATTGATTTTTCGTCAAGTTAAGCATATGGTAATGTAAATACGTGACAAGAGACAAGTTTTTATCTACTTGGAAATAGTTCCTGCCATAGATGTATATGTGGCATACGTGTTTGGCCATTTGATATACACAAAATCTAAACATAATGGATTAAGCTACGTCTTTTTTAGGAAAGCATACACAATGGACATCTTACTTTTGCACCGATAACGAGATGGTTCGCAACCGTGATGGACCGGTGGAAGGTGTGAGTAGCAGTTCAATAATGCTATAAACTCATACATAATGTAATTTTTTTAATTGGGACTAAAACTGCAAAAAGGAGTTAAACTTACGAACCAAAATGTAATTTACTTTAAAAAAGTATTTCTGAAAGTAGTGTGTTATAGCATCTTATTTTCTTTTAATTATTTATTATAAAAACTTACTTTCATTTGGTTGTTTCTATAGCACAATAGAGAGTTGGAAATCTAGACACCATACTTCATGCTGGATTGAGGGTAGGGTCATTGAAAAACATTAGAAAAAAATCAAATAAAACAGTTTAAAGCAACGTAGTTTCATTTATGTGTATATTATATCATCCCACTTTAGAAATTTTCGAGGGTGAATATATATACCCTTGGTAAACATAAAAATATCATATTCACCCGGCCATAAACTCAAACATCGTAAATACCCGTCTTAAGTTCTAAATATCATATTTACCCAAACTTTAATTTTAAACATTTTTTAAGATTTTATAATCAATTTTTATATTACATTATCATTTTAAAATAAGATAAAATATTAAATTGACAAACGGACCATATCGTCTCTCCCTCTCTCCCTTCAGGTATGATGTTTCAACCACGATGTCATGGAACCGTCAGACCTCTGCAACCGTGAAAAACCTCCCCACAGCCAAGATAAATACAGAGGGTGTGCTAGAATCATCGTCAACACTCAAGCCAGAGAAGTGATGGTTTGTCAGAAACTCAAAGTGTCGGTTTTACTATCTCAAACTCTCAATCTCACCCTCACAACCTCGCTCTCTCACATTCGCTCAAGGAGTCACTTATCGACGACTTCTTCTCACGCCAAAAGGTAAGTGAAGCCTACCAGATAGTTCAATGAATACGTGGTTTATACATCAAGCGTAGGGTCGTAGTGAAGCCTGCCAAATAAACTAATATGTACTAGCTGAAAGAAAATTATTCGCACACAGCATATTGTGTGTGGGTTGGAATAGGAATGTTTGTAAAAGGAAACTAATCGTCAGAAATAAATTATTCAACACCCATCAAAAAAATCATTCATACTAACGTCCACTTTTTAACCTAAACCAAGGGCGTATTTTTAATTTTCACCTCAAATATCAATGTATTATCATATTTAAACCAAAATAGCAACATATCTTTATTTGCATTCAAAACTACAACATAAATGATGGTTTTTGTTTTTTATTAATATCATATTCTATGGATTTGACTGTTTGACTATCTTTTGGCAGGTAAAGACTATTTTTATAGATATCCTGCCACCTTCATGGGCCGAGGGTCGAGTGCGGGACCTACTAAACAAATACGGGGAAATGGTGAAAATTGAGCTTGCCCATAATATGTCTTATGCAAGACGAAAAGATTATGGATTCATCACATTCGGAACACATGGTTCAGCTTTAACATGTGCTAAAAGCATTAATAATGAGGAACTAGGAAACGCCGATAACAAGGTTACTTTTGTAATTTATCGTCTGGTTTGTAGAATGTTTTTGGAAGGAATGGCATATATCAAAAGAATTGGAATATGTTATGTACTTTCTAGAGGGACAAATGTATTTCATAATCATTATTATTTTAAGGATTAATTGCAAATATGCTAATACCAATCCGATAAACCAACTTCTTTTTCGAATGAAAATGACAAAATAAAACAGTTAACCGTCTACCCACTACCTCTCCTCCCCCCCCACCCCACCACCGCCGCCGCATCGCGCAGGACGCCTGCTAGTATATATATATATATATATATATATATATATATATATATATATATATATATATATATATATATATATATATATATATATATATATATATATATATAGGGGTGGGTTCAATGCAGAACTAAATTAAATCACCTAACTGCAGAACCATGTTCATCAATGAACATAAATCCAACTATTTCAAAACAACTGTATGTAACATGCAAACAAAAAATATTTCAAAATTTCAATTATCCAACTATTTTTTTGATTATCAGACACAAGAAACAAGCAATGTATATATTCATAACTCAATCAATAAAACAAACTAGCATATGTAAACATATGTTCATTAATGAACGTATGTTCATTGGTGAATATATGTTCATTGGTGAACATATCAAACCACAATACAGTCGTGAATGATTGATCACGTATATTGAATTCCAATTGAAATAAACCACATTACTAAGAACTACGTGAATAATTGAGCACGTATATTGAATTCCAATTGAAATAAATCATCAGCACCCCAGACAGCTTTGACCATTTGTAATATAGTCTTTTGATTCTGATCATAGGAAAACAATGCACCAACATGAACAAGTGTTATAAAGTGCAGCCAAGAAAATGAGCCCAGTTCATAAGAGCATGTTACATGACTGACATGACAATCATATAATGCATAAGAATTGAAGCAAACCATAACAGACCTGGCTATGAGTCAAAATGGCTTGACTTTGGATTCGAGTTTTCACTGTATCAATTGGGTGCATCATGCCTTCTCCAAAGCCACCAGCAAGGGCTCCCCATAAGAACTCTCTCCACACTGGAATGAATACCACACAACACTCAGCACATTACATATGAAAAGTGAAAACTCTATTTTTTCTAAGAAGTATTCTCACTTTAATCTCAAACACTTTCGGTAAATAAATCCAAATAAAAGTCAGTTTGTACACAAATGTTAATTAGTGAACATATGTTCATTAGTGAACAACACAACTTACAAGCGAGAATCACAAAAATTGCCCTTGTTGGCATTTTAACAAGCACCTTGTATGCACCTAAAAAGCTGAACTGTTTAATCGACCCTGAATACCTCGATTCATCCTTCACAGATTCAACCAAACAATTGGTGAAATCGGGATTACTTTTAATGATTATCGATTCCGATTCAACACTAACCAAGTCGGACATTTCCAAAAAGTCCTGACCTCCATTGGAAACTTTTGTATCTGCTCCATCGCTATCGGAATGGTGGTCGAAATCATCGTCATGTACCCGATCCAGCAGCGCGAATACAGAAAAGGAATCGACAATCTCTTGGTTTTGCTCATCGGAAGAATTCCGATCACTATGCCTACTATCCTTTCTGTTACCATGGCTATCAGATCATGGCGTGAACTTACAAGAGAGATGATTAGCACGATGAAATTGTTGATTGGGGTGTCGGTTTTGGGGTTTTTGGATTTATGTTCATTGATGAACATGGTTCTGCAGTTAGGTGATTTAATTTGGTTCTGCATTGAAGCCGTCTATATATATATATATATATATATATATATATATATATATATATATATATATATATATATATATATATATATATATATATATATATATATATATATATATATATCTATATATTGAAAAGCAACTATATATATAAAACAAAGGAGTCGGACCTAGCAAAGAGCTAGGAGGACCCACAGTACACCGATTACAAAGAGAGGATAGCTAAGCTAAGAGATGAAACCCATAGATTTCTATCAATTGCTATTCTATTAGCCCTCACATCTAACCAAATGAAAGACTCTTTTTGAATTAAAAGAAAAAGATCATCAGGTTTTCTCGAATTGTTCTTGAAGATGCCATCGTTACTGTTTCTCCACAAGACCACAAGGGAGGCATAACCCACCAGCTCCAACACCTTTCTTTGAATTCTATCACTCCCCCCAACACTAAGATCATTTAAAACATGTTCTAGAGAATCCAAATTAAGGTTTGCGATGCCCCACCAAACAACAACCTTTCCCCACACGATTCTCGCCACAAAACATTCCAGGAAAACATGGTTTATTGTTTCGCTAGTAGCTTTACATATTTCACACCTGGATGATATTTGAGTAAGGCCCTTCTTCGCAAGCGCCTGTCTGGTCGCCATTTTTCTTTTGTAAAGTTTCCAAAAGAAAATATTCACCTTGTTTGGGAGCCACTTCATCCATCTATTTTGTCCTATATATTGATTTTTCTTTTTTTCTACCTCCACTCTAAACCAACTAACCGAAAAGAGCCCTTTCGGACCCTCCAAACATCTCCACACATCTGTTCTTTCATTTAATTTAGCGTTATTAATCAGTGAGAAAATTAAGTTGTGTTCTTCTCTTGTCCTTCCTTCCCTTAGGTGTCGACTCCATTCCCAATCCTGTCCGTTTAAATCGATTCTATCCTCTACCTTACAGTCTTTATCGGGATCCAAGAGGAACAACCTGGGGAACAGCTTTTTCAGTTTGTCTTCTCCCGTCCACCATTCACTCCAAAACTTAGTCTGTTTGTCGTCTTCTATCTCTTTTTTAAACAGTTTCCCCATGTCAATATCCCACTCCCTCACTTCGTTTCTAAGCTGCATAATTCTCTTCCACGTGTGTCCGGTCTTATTCACGCCGCCCTCTTCCGACCCTGCTTCTTCTCCATGAATACTTCGGATTATTTGAGCCCAAAGAGCATTTTGCTCAGTTTTGTAACGCCAAAACCACTTCCCAATAAGAGCTATATTGAGATTTTCCAAAGAGCCAATTCCCAATCCGCCTTCCTCCTTATCAGTGGTAACATGTGACCATTTACACCAGGTTATTTTGTTTTCATATTCCTCACCCCCCAGAAAAATCTAGGACATTCTGTACAATAGTGTATCAGCCCCCTATCGATAGGGTCTTGGCTTTCCAGGTGCTTAATTTTTTCCTGACTCTGTCAACGAGTTGCTGCCATGGTTTGGATGTTCCCATGTTTACCCCAATAGGAATTCCCAGAAATGTAATTGGAAATTTTTCGACCTTGCATCCTACGATTGAGGCCACCGTCTCGACCGCCGTTTGATTAGAACCTACACCAATAATAGCTCTTGTCCAAGTTTACTCGTAAACCTGCAGTTCTTTGAAAACAATAAAGGATCCGAACAAGATTTAGAGCGTTTTCCACGGACCATTCTCCAAAGAAAATTGAATCATCTGCAAAAAATAAATGTGTTAGTAAAGTTTTATTTGCCCCACTTCTATTCCTCTATATCCTCCTGAATCCACAGCTTTTGACATCGCCTCGTGTAAACCTTCCATAACTAAAGTAAAGAGAAACGGGGACAACGAGTCCCCTTGTCTAAGACCACGAAAGAGAGAGAATTGAACCGTAGGGCTGACATTAACCAAAACTGAGGAGGAACCAGACCTCAAGCATTCTAAGATCCAGTTTCTCCATTTCACGTCGAACCCCTTTTGAACCATTATGGAATTAAGATAATCCCACGAGACCGTATCGTATGCTTTTGCTATATCCGTTTTAAAAATCAGCATCAATTTCTTTTTCGCTTTGTTCGAATCCACCACTTCGTTAACTATTAGAGGACCATCCACGATTTGGCGATTTTTGACAAACGCCGATTGTGTATTACTTATTATCCCTTAAAGGACTTTCTTTAATCTATTAGCTAGAATTTTCGATAAGATCTTATACACACTCGAGATTAAACTAATAGGTCTATAATTATTCACTTTTGGATGGGTTTGCATTCTTGGGAATCAGAGTGATGAAAGCCGCATTCGCCACTTTCAGAATTTTGGGTCTTCTCGCAAACTCATTGTAGGCTTCAAGCAACTCCTTTTTGAATATTTCCCAGTACCTCTTGAAAAACTCTATGGTAAAGCCGTCCGGACCCGGAGACTTATTACGCCCACAACCCCACAAGGCTTCCTTCATCTCCTTTTCATCAAACTCTATTTCCAATTTTCTTTTATCTGTTTCACTGATTTTTTTGTGTTTCCCAGATCCTGATACCAATTGCATTCCACATCTTTTTTGAATATGTTTTCAAAGTGATTTTTAAGATGATTTTTCACTCTTTCTGGCTCCGCTACCCATCTTCCTTCTATGTCTATTCCTTTTATGCTACATTTATGTTTCTTTTTGTTTATATTGCGATGGAACAATGCGGAGTTTTTGTCTCCCTCTAAACACCACTTATTTTTATTAATTTGAGCTGTGTCTTCCATTTTTTTCCTTTCAAGACCATGCAATTTTTTTATAATGCCAATTCTTTCTGAAATGTTTTCCTGATTCCACTGACCCTCTTCTATTTTCTTGTCTGTTACTTCCAAATTCTTCAAACAATATATATATATATATATATATATATATATATATATATATATATTGAAAGGCAACTTTTATAAAACAAAGGGCAAAATCCAGCAAGAAGCTAGGGCGCCCTAAACAACGACCACAAACACCAAACCCAAAGATACCACACACCTACGCTTACATACCAGCCTAACCTATTAACAAAGCGCCTAAACTCCAAGGTAAAAATGCTAACGACTCCAAAAACACATTCCAGAAAAGGAATGAAGCCCCGTAAAGAACTCCTAGAAAACCCCGGGTAATTAACCCTTGCCCTCTCCGCTTCTCCCAGAGAAACCACAAAAGTCTCCCATTTCCTCCATTTGTTGCAAAATGCCAAGGGTAATAAAAGAATTTTCTGAAATTTCTGATGACGATGCCACTTCGTTGTTCCCAACAACACCGTTATTATATTCATTTTTCCGCCTCGATTGACTTCTTGTTAACCTTTGAAGATAAGTTCCCGAATTAACGTCTACGTGTTTTTTCTTTTTCTTAATTATAGCATTCTTATCCGCTATTTGCATGACTTCACCACCTTCAAGTTTAGCTTTTATCGGAGTGTTTTTGTCCAGGTGTTCTTATCCGCGTTTTTTCTTTTTATTAATTTTTTCTTTTTCTTAATACATATGTATATATATATATATATATATATATATATATATATATATATATATATATAGATATTTATATATATATATATATATATATATATATATATATATATATACATGTAAATATATATATATATATATATATATATATATATATATATATATACATGTAAATATATATATATATATATATATATATATATATATATATTTACATATATATATATATATATTTATAAATATTATATATATATATATATATATATATATATATATATATATATATATATATATATATACATGTAAATAAAGACCAATTTTTTAAATCTCAATCGGTAAGTAGAAGTGATTGTTTGATTATACAAGGGTACTGGGTGGATCAGAATATTCCAATTAGCTTTATTAACGTCTATGGGAGTCAAGACCAAGGAAAAAGGGAGGAGCTGTGGAATTTTTTGAGTGCGTTTCTGGATAGTTGGAATGGGGTTTCGGTGATATTTGGCGACTTCAACGATGTCAGAGACGCAAACGAAAGAAGAGGTTCGCACACTGATTCGAGAAGCTCGTGCAGATTTAACGAGTTCATAAGGAATAACAACCTGGTTGAAGTCAAAATAAATGGAACTAATTTCACGTGGATCAAAGGGGGTGGGTCAAAACTCTCAAAACTTGATAGAATCTTGGTGTCTGTTGACTTTGGAAATTATTGGCCTCACTTTGAAGCTTCTACAGATGTCCGCCTTTATTCCGATCATAAACCGTTAATCCTAAAATAAATAAACAGAAGCTACGGTCCTATTCCTTTCAAATGGTTCAACTCGTGGCTTGAAGATGAAGAATGTGAAGAGATAGTGAAAGTTACGTGGGAAAAGTTTAAACTAGATGGTCAACACTTGAAGCTTTTCACGGTAACACAGAAATTGAAAGCAATTAAAATGAAAATAAAAAGGTGGAGCCAAGAAAAAGAGAGAAAGAAAAAAGAAGACCAGGTGAAATGGATTAAGCGATTAGAGGAAATAGATAGACAATTTGAAGAAGGTATGAAGTCGGAAGATCTGAATTTAGAGCGAATGGAGATAACAGTGAAGCTGAGACAGGCTGAGAAGAAAAGTAATGATGATATTAAGCAGAAATTTAAAAATAAATGGTGCTTGGAAGGGGATGAAAACACGGCGTTATTTCATAGAAATATTAATAAAAAGAAGCATAGTAGGAGCATAAAAGGAATCCAAATTGACGGTTTATGGGTGACGGATCCGGCTAAAGTCAAAAAACATTTCAAAGAAGAATATGAAAAATGTTTTCAGGCAGATCAGGAATGTAATTGGAACCAAGAGTTGGGTGATACTACTCGCCTTACGGATGCAGAAAGAAGTAATTTAGAAAGGGATTTCGATGAACCGGAGCTGAAAAAGGCGATATGGAGCTGTGGGTACAACAAATCTCCTGGCCCGGATGGTTTTACAGTGGAGTCTTTCAAAAAGTATTGGGAGATTGTGAAAGGCGAGCTCTTAGAAGCGTATAATGAATTTAATAGAAGGCCTAAAATTCCAAAAGGAGTCAATGCTGTGTTTATTACAGTAATCCCAAAAGTGTACAACCCCGTATCTATAAGAGATTATAGACCTATCAGCCTCATATCTAGTGTATATAAAATCCTTTCTAAGATGTTGGCGAATAGGTTAAAGAAGGTGTTACCATCAATTATAGATAAGACACAATCGGCTTTCATTAGAAATCGACAAATTACCGATGGTCCGCTTATCGTGAATGAGGTGGTAGATTGGGCTAAAGCAAAACGCAAATCTTGCTTCATTTTTAAATCAGATATTGCTAAAGCTTATGATACAGTTTCTTGGAAGTATGTGGATTCGATGATGGAACAGAAGGGGTTTGGTGTTAGATGGCGGGCTTGGATTCGAGAATGCTTGGTGTCGGGATCATCGTCTATCCTTGTCAATGCCAGTCCCACTGAAGAGTTCACTCCTAGTCGTGGCCTCCGTCAAGGAGACCCTATATCCCCTTTCCTCTTCACGCTTGTGATGGAGGGATTGCATTCCGCAATTTCTAATGCTGTTTCTAGTGAATCGTTTAAAGGTATTGAGGTGGGGGATAATAATATACCCTTAACGCATCTCTTTTTTGCAGATGATTCAGTTTTTTTTGGGGAGTGGTCGGTGGAGAATGTGCTCAACCTGGTGCGAATTCTTTACTGCTTTCAGAGGGCTGCCGGTCTGAAAGTGAATCTTGAAAAAAGCTCGCTTTTTGGGATTGGCCAAGAACAAAGCGTAGTGGAAGCAATGGCGATGATTATTGGGTGCAAGGCGGACAGGTTTCGTGCGATTTTCCTTGGTATTCTCATAGGTTCTAATATGGGAGCATCTAAATCTTGGAAATGCTTGGTGGAGAAATTCAAAAAAAGACTAAGTAAATGGAAACTGAAGACGTTATCTATTGGAGGGCGACATACTCTGGTATGCAATGTTCTGGGCACGTTGGGCAACTTCCTTTTCTCGTTATTCCCGGCACCTAAAAGTACATTGAAAATTCTCGAATGAATTAGAAGAGATTTCTTCTGGGGAGGTGACAGTACAAGTAGAAAAATCCCATGGGTCAAATGGGAAACAGTTATGTGCAACAGAAGTATGGGAGGGTTGGGAGTGACTCCTTTGGAGGATCTTAACAGAGCTCTGATCGCGAAGTGGTATTGGAGGTATTGTATGGAAAAAAAGGCGTTATGGCGGAATATTATCGATAGTATCCATGGTTCAAATAGTATTACTTCGGGGGGTAGAATTAAATATGGGAGTACGTGGAGAAGAATAGTCCAAAGTTGGGAGAGCTTACAGGATATCAGGTTGGACCCCAGATTACTCATCAAAAAATCAATCGGAAACGGCAAGCAAACCCAATTTTGGAAAGAGTGGTGGGTTGGAGAGAAACCCCTGAAAGAATTGTTTCCTAGACTATTTAATTTGGAGATGCATCAAGATGTTAGTGTGGAAGACCGTTGTGGGCCACTTAATGGTGAATGGGGATGGAGAGGGACGGTTAGAGAAGGACGAAGTAAAGAGGAGTTTGAAAATCTGTTAAAGCTGATTTCTAATGTAAAATTTTTGGAAAAAGAAGATGTGTGGGAATGTTCTACAGGTCCGAAACGCAGATTCTTGGTGGGATGGATGCGAAATCAAATTGCAAAAAAGATGCAAAGAACCCAAAGCAAGAGCAAGTGGAGTAGATGGGCTTCGAAAAAGACGATGATTTTTGCTTGGAGGTGTTTCAAAAACAGATTACCTGTTAAAGATAATCTGAGGCGAATGGGTATAAACCTGAACTCTTTTGATTGTGTGTTTTGCAATAAGACGGAGGAAACGACACATCATGTTTTTATGGGATGCGAGAAGATCAAAAAGATTTGGAATTCCGTGTACAGGTGGTGGGGCTTTTCAAGCCCAGATGCAAGAGACTTGATCGAGATGGTGAGCAAGGTGGAAGCCCAAGCCCATAATAAGTTGGAAAAACAGGTGTTTTTTGTGGTCTGCATATCGACTCTCAACCAAATCTGGAAAGAGAGAAATGATGTAATCTTTTCCAATAAGGACCTTAGTCTTAGAAACATTTTCTGTAATATCCAAAAGGAGACGGTTATTTGGATAAAAAGTAGAGCTTCCAAAATAGAGTTAGAAAACTCGTTGTGGGTTAATTACCCTAGACTAGCGATCAAAATGTTGTAAGCTTTTGTGAGCGGTCCAGCTTCTGGCTGGGTTTGCTCCCTTTCAATGAAGTTGCCTTTTCAAAAAAAAAAAATATATATATATATATATATATATATATATATATATATATATATATATATATATATATATATATATATATATATATATATATATATATATATATATATATATATATATATATGGCTAGGTTATATTAAGAACCACAGTTATTGTGTGGACGTAAGTGAAAGGTTTTCTGCAAACCATGAACTAGATAACCTAAGTTCACATGCAACCTATAAGGATCTATGTTTTCTTCTAATTGAACATATAACAAAAAGCCTAAAGGCCAAAAGAAAATTAACTAAAAGAATAAAATTAGAAAAACCAACCTTTTTAGAATTTCCTGGAAGCTGAGCAGCAAAAATATCCTACCTCAAATGAGATCACACCCAAGCCGAGAGGATTATGGATCGAAATTCCAGAGAGAAATAATAGAATGAGCAACTGATAATGAGGTCTAGGGTTCCCTATTTATAGGGAACCAAAGGGTAAAGCTAGAAACCCTAGCCGCAGCCCATTTTCCGGATTATCTGTACGCGCGCCGCGGCCAAGTCGTTTGCGCGCCGCGCGCCGCAATTCAACTATTGAATTTGTACGAATATGTACGCGCGTCGCGGCCTTTACATTGGCGCGCCGCGCGCCGCAATTCAACTATTGAATTTGTACGACTTTAATCCCTGACCTCCTGATTAATCTAATTAATGCCACAGAAATTAATCCAATTAATTTCTGATTAATTATTAATCTAATAATATTATTTCTAATTAATATATCATCTTCATAATATATTAACAAACAATATCTTGATTTATTAGTCATATAATAAATCAACCTTTTTCTCTCTCTTTAACTTTCTAACAAACCTCTAGCTATGAGGGCAACCCAAATGGACTGTGCTACTATTAATTAGGTAAATACTAATTATTAGTCATGGCTTAGACACCTAATCCAACAGTCTCCCACTTGGATAAGTCTATGACTATAATTACCAATTTATCCTCTAATTAACCAGCACTTTTAGCTTCCTAGAAACCGCTGCCAAACTCTGATCTAATCAGTTCTGTCCATAGATAAGTGATCAGATGATCCTCCGTCCAACAAGATATTTTTCAGACTCAAGACATGGATAAAAATCAATCTGGTCTGATTCACTGTTCCTCGATTTCCGATTTGCCTATGACTCTTAGACTACCAATTTAGTCCCGGTTGGCCAACCATTTTAGTCAACTTCAAATTCATCGAGAGGCCTACAGATATCTGTTCCCCGTTAGGGTCAAGGGACGAATAAGCTTCGACTCATATACTTATGTCTTTTATCAGACAAATCACTCACAACAATACGTTTTATAACACCGAGTTACCGATGCGTTTTCGTATTATCAATGAACAACCGTCTAGTAAATCATAACTCATATGTCTTAGCTTAAAGATCAAAAGATATTATCGTCTCAACTTTGCTCGTGATGAAATCCATGAAGCAATCCATAGAGCACGGGTTTATCCAATACTCAAATCTCCATTTCCAAGTACTCACGAATGGTGCAGCAATCCAATTGCAATGTCTAACTCCTTAGACAATCTATTACCAATTCATGACAGCCTTACTTTACACTTACTCCCAAAAGTGTAATCGACTGTGGATATTTGAATAATCCAATTATTCAGGAAGTAAAGCATGCAAAATGAAACACAATGATAAAGTATTGACAAAAGTAGTAAACCATTACTCATTAATAAATCTCTATTATTAAATCACAAGAGTCAAATACAATACATTGTTACAAGTTTCGAAACCTATCTAATTTACATAAACTTTATATCATATTTTAATCCAATGCTCCTAGCATGCTGATTATGCTTAATCCTACTCAGAGCCTTTGTCAAGGGATCTGCAGGATTATCTTCCAATGATACCCTCTTTACCACGAGGTGACCTTCTTCTACCTTATGCCTTATGTAGTGGTACTTTCTGTCGATATGTCTGGACTTTCCATGGTCTCGCGGTTCCTTTGTCAAGGCGACCGCACCTTCGTTATCGCAGAACAGTTCCACGGGCTCCTGAATACTCGGGACTACTCCAAGGTCACCGATGAAGTTCTTCAGCCAAGCCGCTTCCTTTGACGCTTCACTTGCTGCTATATACTCTGATTCACAAGTATAATCAGCCACCGTATCTTGCTTGGAACTTTTCCAAGTTACTGCTCCTCCGTTCAGAAGGAATACCCAGCCAGACTGAGACCGACCACTGTCTCTATCCGTCTGAAAACTGGCATCCGTATATCCTTCAACTCTCAAGGTATCACTGCCACCGAGGACTAACACCATGTTCTTGGTCCTTCGCAGATACTTGAGTATATTTTTTACGGCTATACAATGCGCCCTTCCAGGGTTACCCTGGTACCGACTGACCATGCTTAAAGCAAAGGCCACGTCAGGGCGAGTACACGTCATAGCGTACATGATCGATCCTACAGCCGAAGAGTAAGGTACCCGACTCATTTCAGCTATTTCTTCGTCTGTACTCGGAATTTGAGTCTTACTCAATTTTGCATTACTTTGGATAGGCAGCTCTTCCTTCTTGGAATTTTCCATACTAAACATTTTCAGTACATTTTCCAAGTATGTACCCTGACGAAGTCCAATTAGTCTCTTCTTCCTATCTCTCAATATTCTTATCCCGAGAATATATGCAGCCTCTCCTAGGTCCTTCATGGCGAAACATTTCCCAAGCCAAGCCTTGATATCTTGCAAGGTTGGAATATCGTTTCCCATGAGCAGTATGTCATCGACATACAGCACCAGAAAAGTGACTATACTCCCACTAGCCTTGACATATACGCAGGACTCATCCTCGCTCCTAGAGAAACCAAACTCTTTGACTTTCTCATGGAAACAAAGATTCCAGCTGCGAGAAGCTTGCTTCAATCCGTAGATTGATATCTCAATCTTACACACCTTATTAGGATACTTTGCATCGACAAAACCCTCTGGCTGATTCATGTAGACATCCTCAGTCAACTTTCCATTAAGGAAGGCGGTTTTGACGTCCATCTGCCAAATTTCATAGTCATGAAATGCAGCTATGGCCAGCATAATCCTAATAGACTTTATCTTGGCTACTGGTGAGAAGGTCTCGTCATAGTCAACCCCTGGGTTTGAGTAAAGCCCTTCACAACCAGTCTTGCCTTGAAAGTGTGTACTTTTCCGTCCATGTCGGTCTTCTTCTTGAAGATCCATTTGCACCCGACTGTCTTTCGACCCGGTATGTTGTCAACCAAGTTCCAAACTTGATTGTCATACATGGACTTGATCTCGCTATCCATGGCCTCTTTCCATTTGGCAGACTCAGGGCCCGCCACTGCTTCCTGGTAGTTAGCTGGTTCATCTAAATTTATCAGTGTCCTATCACTGACAAACGTGTCCCCATCCGAAGTTATATGGAAACCATAAAACTCGGGTGGCATGCTAACCCTACCGGAACGCCTAAGAGGTAAGGATACATCTGTCGGACCAACAGGAACTTCTTCCTCATGTTGGTTGCTAGTTTCTCCTAAGGTTGCGTCATCTGATGACTCTTGAATTTCTTCCAGATCAATGGTACTCCCACTGTCCTCTTTGAATATAAGCTCTCTCTCTCGAAAGACCGCTCGTCTAGCTACAAAGACCACGTCCTCGCTTGGTCTGTAGAATAGATATCCAAAGGACTGTTTAGGATAACCAAGGAAGAAACACCTTTCGCTTCTTTCTGCGAGTTTGTCTTGAGTCTCTCGTCTAACGAAAGCCTCACAACCCCAGACCTTGATGTGTGCTAACGAGGGGACTTTCTCCGTCCACATCTCATGAGGTGTTTTAGCAACCTTCTTAGTTGGGACAAGATTGAGGATATGGGCGGCAGTCTCTAAGGCATACCCCCAGAAGTGAATGGGAAGTGAAGCTCGACTCATCATGGAACGAACCATGTCCAACAGGGTTCGGTTGCGCCTTTCCGCAACACCGTTCAACTGTGGTGTCCTGGGAGGTGTCAATTGCGAAACTATTCCGCATTCCTTTAGATTGTCTAGGAACTCGATACTTAGATACTCTTCGCCTCTGTCGGACCTGAGCATCTTTATCTTCCTGCCTAATTGATTCTCTACTTCATTCTTAAACTCTTTGAACTTTTCAAAGGTGTCCGACTTGTGCTTGATCAAGTAGATATAACCGTATCTACTAAAATCATCGGTGAAGGTCACGTAGAACCGCGTGCCATCCTTTGTGGTTGATCTGAATGGACCACACACATCCGTGTGAATGATGTCCAGCAGACCCTCACCTCTTTCAAAAGACCCTTTGAAAGGTGATTTAGTCATCTTGCCCAACAGACAAGATTCGCATACATCATCCGACTTGAGGTCGAATGATTCCAACACTCCATCCTTTTGGAGTTGGGCGATGCGTTTCTTGCTGATGTGCCCGAGCCGACTATGCCACAGACATGCCTTTTCTACACCACTAGTAGAATCAATATAATTTACACTATGTCCTAAATTCTCAACACATTCAACTGTTTCATACACACCATCACAAGGATAAGCAGTAAAAATCAAAATACCATTTTTGAAAACAGAAATCGAACCAATTTTATTATCAAAAGAAAATTGAAATCCTTGTCTGAATAATGCGTGAAATGAAATAATGTTTCTTGCCATTTCTGCGAATAGCAACAATTAAATAACTCTATACTAACATCACTACTAAGCATTAAACTGTAAACGCCGATCTTGGTAACCGGAGACGATCTCCTATTGCCCATGATCAAGTTCAGTCTACCGTGCTCCACCTCCCTGCTTTCCTTTAGGCCCTGCAGATCAAAACAAATGTGAAAACCACATCCTGTATCAAGGACCCAAGAATTAGAAGATGGTGAGTTTTTAGAGATAGTGTATATACCTGCTGTCGATGGCTTTACTTTCCCATCCTTGACATCCTGCAAGTATTTGGGGCAGCTTCTCTTCTAATGGCCCTTCTCTTTGCAGTAGAAACAGTTGGCTTCATCGGGGTTGGCCACACAAGGAATCTGGGAAGACTTGGTTCTCGAGCCATTGCTTGATGACCCGACCTGAACCTTTTCCCTCCAATTTTGCTTAGGAGGGCCCTTCCTCTTCTTTCCTTTGCCACTTCCAATGGCTAGGACGGGCTGATTAACCGAGGGTACACTTTTACCCTTCATCCCGTCCTCAGCAACTCGAAGCATGCGATGCAACTCAGTCAGGTTAGCCTGATTGTTGTTCAAATGATAAGCCAGCCTGAACTGGTCATAAGAACTCGGTAAGGAGTTAAGCACTATGTCAACGGCCAACTCCTCCGGTACAGGCATCGCAAGCTTTCTAAGCCGCTCCACGTAACCTTGCATTCTTTGCACATGAGCGCAGATGGACTCTCCATCTTTAGGTTTGCTGTTCGTGAAGTCCTTGACCACCTCGCACCTTTCGATGCGCTCTTGCTTGTGGAACTTTTCCGCAAGCTCCTTGTGCATCTCAAAGGGCCAGTAGTCTTCGTATATCCTTTGCAATTCGGGGTTCATTGTGGCGATCATGATGCAGGCCACTTTGGTCGCATCATCAGAATGTTTTTGGTACAAGGCAATCTCCTCGGGAGTAGCAGTTTCAGGGTCAATATCGACAAGCTCGGTTTCGAGGACATACTCTTTGTTCTCGTACCTCAGAGCCATCTTGATATTCCTAATCCAGTCATTGTAGTTTGTCCCGTTCAATTGAACCTTGGAACACAGTGAGAGGATAGAGGGAACACTGGAGTTTGAGTGGGGAGCGGATTGATCAGCAGAAGACATCTATAAAAGAAGGTAAGTTTAATTAGATACTTGTCGGTCCTTATAATAACCCAATATAAAATAAGTCTAGGATCCAACTATAACAATTTGCAACATAGAAGAGGGATGCCGTAATCTATAAGCAAATTTTATAAAGGTAGGCGAATGACGATTCAGCCAATTCCACCGCGGAAAAATAATCTTATTATAAATGGAATTCCTAGTTTCTTTTGAGATTTATTGAACTGTTCAATAGCATGTTTAATCTCGGATATGCCCCACCGTTTGTGACTGGGATGCCAAGGATCACAAACCGGGTGTGAATAACCATGCAAATTAGCTTGGTACTCTCGGGGTCCATTATCATCTCAAATTGATGTGTCGGTTAACCACACACGCTCCATCAACAATGATAACACCCGAGACACCCATTGCCACTCTTTATGAACCCCCATTGGTGTGCCGGTAAACCACACACGCTCCACCAACGTTTCATAAAGTGCAATGTGCAATTTCATGGGTTAGCATCAAATTCACATTTTTTCTAAAGTAACTAGATTGGGATTTTGTGTAAGGGTTCTAGTACTTTGATCATTATACTTTTAATGATTTAGTGGTTCTGTCAAACCCGTTCGGCTAACGACCCTCCACTGATCAGGCGAGCGGTGGGTGAGAGTGTTCACCCATTAGACTACCATTTTATAGGTAGTCTCCTTATACCCACTTTATAGGCCAGCTTCGTGAATGAGGCCTACTATTGATTTGACTAACCAAACTTATATAATATTAACTTTTAATAACATATATAAGATGTATTTTAAAACCCTTTAAAATATTCAAGGTTTATCTTTTAATTTTACCAAATTTAACAATTAAATTTTAAATTAAATTAAACCTTAAAATCGATTTAATCAATTTTAATTACCAAAGAAAAAAATTAAATTAATTAAATCTAAATATTTTAAACATTTTAAAATATTTTTCCGGATTTATTCCATTAATTTCGCAATTTTAAAATTAATTAAATCCCTTTTGAATTATCTTTTAATTAACAATTAATTAAATTAATTCAAATGTAGATAGGTTTATCCAAATTAATCAAATTAATTAAAACCTATCCTAAACCCCCTAGATTTCGAATTTAAATAATGGGGTTTAAGGTTATCCATTTAATTAACAAATAAAGTTACCAAAAATAGAAAACCTCCTAAAACCCTTTAACAAATTTCGATAAACACATGGGGGGATTAGGGTTTCCAAAACCCTAATCCTAAAAGTCGATCCATACAAAAATAGGGTTTAGAAGCTTTAAACCCTAAAACAGTTATAGCAATTCAACAAGAAAACAAAACAGGCTCTGATACCACTAAAAGGTTTTCTACAAACCATGAACTAGATAACCTAAGTTCACATGCAACCTATAAGGATCTATGTTTTCTTTTAATTGAACATATAACAAAAAGCCTAAAGGCCATAAGAAAATTAACTAAAAGAATAAAATTAGAAAAAACAACCTTTTAGAAGTTCCTGGAAGCTGAGCAGCAAAAATATCCTGCCTCAAATGAGATCACACCCAAGCCGAGAGGATTATGGATCGAAATTCCAGAGAGAAATAATAGAATGAGCAACTTATAATGAGGTCTAGGGTTCCCTATTTATAGGGAACCAAAGGGTAAAGCTAGAAACCCTAGCCGCAGCCCATTTTCCGGATTATCTGTACACGCGCCGCGGCCAAGTCGTTTGCGCGCCGCGCGCCGCAATTCAACTATTGAATTCGTACGAATATGTACGCGCGTCGCGGCCTTTACATTGGCGCGTCGCGCGCCGCAATTCAACTATTGAATTTGTACGACTTTAATCCCTGACCTCCTGATTAATCTAATTAATGCCACAGAAATTAATCCAATTAATTTATGATTAATTATTAATCTAATAATATTATTTCTAATTAATATATCATCTTCATAATATATTAACAAACAATATCTTGATTTATTAGTCATATAATAAATCAACCTTTTTCTCTCTCTTTAACTTTCCAACAAACCTCTAGCTATGAGGGCAACCCAAATGGACTGTGCTACTATTAATTATGTAAATACTAATTATTAGTCATGGCTTAGACACCTAATCCAACAGTAAGGACAAATCTGGTGCGTAGAATTATAATCGTCAATGGTTGTAATTAATAACAGAATATTGATTTTTTTTAAATAAAAAAATATTAAATTTCGAATTGTTCATTCTAAAGGGTAATATGGACTTTTTATATTTTTTCAGTTATGGAATGTGAGATTTTTATGGGATTATATCCGAATTTAAATTTAATTTCAAATTCAAATTCAAATTTATTTTCAAATTAAAACTTTAATTCTATTATAATTTGAATTAAGTTGTATAATTAATTCTGATTCTTAGTCTAAGTTCTTAATCACTGATATTCTGTTAGAATCAATTACAAAATCATACATTAGAATGACT